>CM066044.1:153196134-153607417 GCA_033557465.1 Ichthyophis bannanicus
GGTTCCTGATGCTTTGGAGGGCTCCTCTCTCCTCGAGGCCGACATTGGTGGTGACTACTGTGGGTGGAGCCTCAGTTTTCATTCTCCTGAGGATAGTTTGCGGGTGGAGCAAGTGAAGACCAGCTTCCCTACCACCTATTGTCCGGACTTTTGGTTTTGTTTGGAAAGACCAGTGTTCTAACACTTTATATCTTATGGGAAGAAAGATCCGTGCTCCAACAAGCCCTTCTTCCCTATTGTGGGATCTTTTCTTAAGACTTGGCATACGTTAAGGCTCAGTTTTCGCATGGTGGAGACAGAGTTAGCTGGGCATACTTTCACTGGTGATCTGGCTGGAGACCAGAGTGAAAGAGCTGCATACTCTTGGTGGAGTCACATTCGCGGGAGCGTAGGATTCAAGTACGGAGGATGGAGTCCATGGATAATCAATTGCGTCGTAATAATTTGGAGGTTTTTGAATTTCCCTCAATTCCCCATTGCTGGAACCTGTTGGATTTGATCCGGAAGTATTTTACAGATGTCCTGTGAATGCCTGTTGAATCCTTTGCCCCTATAGTGAGGGCACAATATGTGTGTGGTATTTTCTGCACCAGGCATGGAGTTGGACTGCGTTGGAGATGCTACGGGGACCCTGCCAAGTTGGACCTTTCACAGGGGTTATTCTGGAATAGCCTCCCTGGACATTAGTGACCGAGCCACCCTGTTGGTGCTGACTTTGCATTTGAATCCAACGAACTCTGCGTGCCTGTAGGGCTGTATACTGTTCCGTGTAATATGTGGTCCTGTTTAGCTCAGTTATATGGGGTCTCGAAAATTTCTGTATTTCCTGATTTGGGCCAGGGAGATCACCAGAAAAGTCAGGAGAGGTTTCCTGTCCTTGCGCCAGAAAGAACACCATACTGGAAGCACAATTTAAGATTTAAAATATCCTTAAGTGTATTGTGTTATATCAGTCTACTAGCAATTCTTTTTTTTGAACTCAGCAACTTGGTGCAATTTCTTCAGAGTAGAGAATTAGGGGGAGGGAAGATGGGGGGGTTCCCCCCCCCCCCCCTTGGGGTTTTACCAGCTGCCATGTATGTTATCTATGCTCCTATTGATTTCTTTTAGTTTCTGAGGGATGTTTCTGTTGCCCTCCGTTCCGCGTTTTTTGTTTCTGATAGCTTGACTGTTACAGTTGTTTCCGGGTGCGGACTCTGAAAACCATTGAGAGAATCCGCGGGCAGTCTGTCTCTTGATAATGATCCCCTGAAGACAACATCGTAGTGAAACGTCTACGTGGTGCCAGGGATTTGACGTTGGGATCCGAAACAACATATTAGAGTGGGCAGACTTCCTATAACATTGAGAAGTGCTGACAAAAGTTTCTGCACAGTGCTTACAAAGAGGAATTGACGACAACTAAACAAGCCTTCATCTTTAAGTATTCCTCGGACATCTCTGCTGCATTTGACAGCGTCAATCATATAACAATGCGTCGAACAGACTACAACAAATAGGAATTAAATCCACCGTTTATAACTGGTTCAAATCCTACCTATCAAACAGAACCCAAAACAGTAAAGAATTCTTAACCAAACCATCTAACACTTTCAACCAAAACACAAGGCCTCCCACAGGGAATCCGCAACTATCAGCACTATTATTTAACATTTACCTACAACCAATCAGCAACATCTTTAAAACGTCATGGCGTCTATTACCATATTTACGCCGATGAATATAATGTTCTACCTCCCATTTAAAATCCCACACCCCCCCACTACAACAAATAACAGAATGTTTTAAAGAACTAACAATATGGCTCAGGGATCGTGGAACTTTACTACATTAATATTCTCAAAAACTGATGTAGGTTTTTAAAAAAAAAAAATTGATATCACTAAAAACCAAACATACACACCCCCAAGCACCATCAACCTTGAGAACCATGAGATCAAACATAAAAAAAGAAATAAAATACCTAGGTGTGAATACTTGATAATAAGCTTACATGGATTCACACATAAAATATCTAACAAAAACATACACTACCAAACTTAAGACATTGAGACAACTAAGACCTTTAATTCACTTACAATGACTTCAATAACAATAATTCAAGCTATCATAACCCCACACTTTGATTTTTGCAAATTTAATCCTTAAATGGCATCACAAAGCAAAATATTAAAAAGATACAACCTAACACAGAACATAGCAAGCAAGAATAATAATGAATATAAGCGCAATAGAACATATCACACCGATTCCTGGCTGAACCTCCATTGGCTACCTATTTACAGCAGAATAAAATACAAGATTCTTCTAACCACATTTAAGCTATAAGAACTTAGACACCATCTGTTAACTCAATACACTCATAAATGTAGAAATTGATAAACGCTCACAAAGGAGTAGAAACACAAACACTTATAGGCAGTACCAAAGATTACACAAACAAAGCTAGAAAAACAAACCAACAAGAGCGGCATTCTCACATTCAGCACCTACTATCCTCTGGGATAACCTTCCTGACAACATTCGTTTACTGTTTCAGACATAAAGGAATTTAGAAAAAAACTGAAAACCCATGTATTCTCATTACACTACAAAGGAGCAGAATCTAACCAGACTACACAAAGAGACACAGGTTAACAACCATACTACAAATATCGCTCTAACGACGTGCTTTGGGGAAAGTTAGAATAATGTATACAACCACAAGTGATGAACATGATATAATTTGTAACTAATTCTACCGAATGTATATAAGTTCGAATAGTTTAATGTTCAAACTTTTATATTGTTCTAATCAGTTTAATGGTTCAAACTTTATATTGTAACCTGTATACTAATTCCAACTGTTCTATGTAAAAATGACTTGGTATGATTATTACCCATACCATATTACATACTGTTTCCAGTTGTAAACCTGCACTTGATACTGTGGGAAACGAGCGGTCATGTAGAAATAGTGTTAAATAAATAAATAAAAAAAAGTGCCACAAACGTTTCTTAAGTTAGTCTAGTAAACACTTGGAAGCAGTTTATTTAAAGAAGCGCTCTATGTAAAAATAGGGAGGTGTTCACAGTTTATAGAGGTCGCTGATGTGCTTAAGCAAATAGCCAGTTTTGACGTAAGTCGATGAGGCTTTTCCGATTGTAGAACTGAGACCTCGAAAAAACTGTGTTTGGACTGTTGTTGAGCTTAACAGTGTGGTATTCCAATCCATTGAAATTGAAGGTGATAGTGAACGAAAAACTGATTCATATTAAGAACATTCGTTCAAATAGTAAGGGCCATTGAATTTGGTTAGAGACTTGACAATCTCGAATAGTTCACATGGTCGGTTGAGAGAATTAGTTAGTTTTTTGCCTTGTTTATTGCTTCCCTGTAATTGTTAAGTGTTGTCATATACTAAACAATTGGCATCTATATCTCCATTTATGTTCATGTTTCTTTAATTGTTTTTTCAATTCCGCTAAATCTTGTTGTGAACCATTTTTCTGATATTCTCTGGGATGGCCTTTCTGTGAGTGTGGGTTGGGGCTGCTGCATTTTGTATAGTGGTGTTCCAATTTCATATGGTGTCATTTAAATCTGTTTGAGGGGTGTTTATGTTAGGTAGTATGTTACTTAAAAAGGTTTCTTATCAAAAAACGTCTGAACCTATATTTATGTGGTTTTGTATGTTGCTTTGATGGAAGAGGTGTTGTGTGTGTATGGAGAAATTAACTACATAATGGTCTGACCAAGGGACTTGTTTTGATTGAGGGGGAGAATGGAGAACTGTGGTTGGTATTCTGAGAAATGCAAGACTCTAGGGTATTATGAATCATATTGATATCTAATTGCAAAAGTAACTCATCTCTCATCTAAGGACAACATTTAAAGATCACGAGAGTCATATACATAAAACATGCACAAATCCATTTTCTTGCAATATTTGGAAACAGTGGCATTGTTTGGTAAAGATTCTAATTTCTTGCAACTTCTTGGAGGGAAAATACGTACATGAAAAAATCCAAGAAAAAACACCTATCAAAAGCACCGAGAGATGTTTGTCTGGAAAAGAAAAATTCATATAAACAAAAATATAGTTCTGCAAAGGCTTGTGGTTAAAGTAAAGAGCTATTTTTGTAGAATCTGCAGATAGTGAAGTCTGTGGTTAAGTGATTTTATAAAAACTGCTTTATGAATTTTGTTGTCACTCTAATTTTCTCAGATCCTTAAATCTGGATGTGAAAGCAATGTTCTCTGTGTACAATCCATTTCAAGAAATAAACAACTAGTGACACCAAAGGAAACTCGTAGTGTAGGTAACTGCTGATGCAGGCATAGCAGCAAGTAGTACAGTCTATAAAGCATCAGCAAATAATTTTAATATTTTAAATTTATTTATAACTGAAAAATACATATGCACGCTTGGCTAAATGAATCACAAAAAAAGAGATCCAATGTAATATCGCCAAACAAAACTGCAAATCAATATCCTAGAAAGAGTGTCAATTCTCACAAAGAAAATTAACATTACTCCACAAAGAAATTATCTTGATCTGAAATCTAGCTTACACAAAAGATCTCAATAATTCTAGTTCAAAAAATATATACGTATTAGATTGATAACAAACTTTACATGTACACAGATAGTACCAATTAAATGTAGCTCCTAATTCTAATACTTGACATCTCATAGCCAAGAACAGACGATTGAAGATGACATCCTAACAGTGCAACCCAAAAATTTCTTCTCAATTAGGAAAAAAAAAACTTATTTAAGCAACCAGTCTCAATCAGATTCAAATAATAAAGTGGCAAACAATGCAGCTTTAACCACAGAGATGACAAAATTTGATTAGATATTTGAAACATCCTCATCAGAAACATTGTTCACATTATAATCGTCTTTAGACAGAAGATAGTAAGCAAAGAGAACAGGAGGGAGAGTGGCCTCAGAGACCTGTAATACAGCATGGAAATAGCCCTTAGAAATCTCAATGGGAGAAACTCTCTCTAAATTTGGAAAGTTAATAATACAAATATTCCTGCACTTTAAAAGGTTCTCTATATTCTCATTTCCTGGCAGTTATTAAAGTAGACGAGAGCTTCATCAGAGGCATCCTTAACTTACTGAAACACCTCCTGTAATTTTCCCCACATCCTTAACATTCTTACTTTGTTCACATTATTGAACTCTTGTGTTCAAATTTGACTATAATATCACGTTGCAGCTCTAATTTAGTTACAATAAAATTCTCCAGTCAACAAAACACAAACATTCAAAATTCTGTCTACAGGAGAATCTCAAGTATCAACTTTGTCTTCTAGTACTTATGTTCTAGAAATGGATGCCCACATTGAACCCAAAGAAGATCCAGAAAATATCTTTTTTGAAAAATGCTGGTTATGCAAAGCTGAAAAGTTACTGGACCAGACACTTGAACCTTAGAGCAAGCCAAATCTCTACCAGTGATAGTAGAAGTTAAATGCCATGGAGGGGAAACCCTGCCATAGGACCAGCACAAGAAAGCCACAATTACTTCCAATGCTGAAGGGCAGACCACAATAAAAACATAAGAACATAAGAACATAAGATATGCCATACTGGGTCAGACCAAGGTCCATCAAGCCCAGTATTCTGTTTCCAACAGTGGCCAAACTAGGTCATATGTACCTAGCAGTTTCCCCAAGAGACACAAGTTCCACAATGCTTGTACTGGGTCAAGCATTGATATCTTAGGTCACTTCTTAATACTGGCTTATGGACCTTTCCTCCAGGAACTTGTCCAAACCTTTTTTAAACCCCGCTACACTAACAGCCTTTACTACATCCTCCGGTAACAAATTCCAGAGTTTGATTAAACGTTGAGTGAAAAAATATTTTCTTTTATTAGTCTTAAATAGTTTACCCTGTAGCTTCATTGCATGTCCCCTAGTCCTTTCTATATTCTGATAATGTAAACAATCGATCTACATTTACCCGTTCCATTCCGTTCATTAATTTATAGACTTCTATCATATCTCCCCTCAGCCGTCTCTTTTCCAGTTTAAAGAGCCCTAACCTTTTTAGCCTTTCTTCATAGGAGTATCCTTCCATCCCCTTTACCATTTTGGTGGCTCTTCTCTGAACCTTTTCTAAAATCGCTATATAAGATACGGCGACCAGAATTGCACACAATATTCAAGGTGAGGTCTCACCATGGAACGATATAGAGGCATTATAATATCTTTTGTTTTATTTTCCATTCCTTTCCTTATCATACCTAGCATTCTATTTGCTCTCTTGGCCGCCGCTGCACACTGGGCCGAGGGTTTTAACATGATATCCACAATGACGCCTAAATCTTTTTCCTTGGTGGTGGTTCCTAATGTGGAACCTTGCATCGTGTAACCATAGTTTGGGTTGTTATTCCCTATGTGCAAAATCTTGCACTTGTCCACATTAAATTTCATCTGCCATTTTGATGCCCGTCTTCCAATTTATCAAGATCCTCTTTCAATTTATCACAATCCTCTTCGGTTTTAACAACTTTAAATAGTTTTGTGTCATCTGCAAATTTGATAACCTCACTCGTTATTCCACTTTCCAGGTCATTTATGAATATGTCAAAAAGCAGCGGACCCAGCACCGATCCCTGGGGTACACCACTATTCACCTTTCTCCATTGGGAAAATTGGCAATTTAGCCCTACCCTCTGCTTTCTATCTTTTAACCAGTTCCTGATCCACAATAGTACACTGCCTCCTATCCCATGACTCTTTAGTTTTGCCAAAAGTCTCTGATGAGGGACCTTGTCAAAGGCTTTCTGAAAGTCCAGATACACAATATCAACCGAATCACCTTTGTCCACATGTTTATTCACTCCTTCAAAAAAACATAACAGATTAGTAAGACAAGATCTTCCTTGTCTAAAGCCATGTTGGCTGTCTCCCATTAGGTTGTGCCTATCTACATGCTGAGTAATTTTATTCTTTATGATGGGTTCTACCATTTTGCCCGTAACTGACGTCAGGCTCACCGGTCTGTAGTTTCCCGGATCACCCCTGGAACCCTTTTTAAAAATTGGTGTTACATTGGCGATCCTCCAATCTTCAGGTATTAGAGATGATTTTAATGATAGTTCACAGATTACTGATAGCAGGTCTGCAATCTCATTTTTCAGTTCTTTCAACACCCTTGGATGTATACCATCCAGCCCAGGTGATTTGCTACTCTTCAGTTTATCTAATAGTTGTAAGACATCTTCCCGATGTATCGATATTTCCTTCAATTCTTCCACACCTTTAAATACCACTTCCGTCATGGTGTAACATCCCTACATCTTCCTCAGTAAAGACTGAAGCAAAGATTCATTCAGTTCTCTCTCCTCCGCTATCGCCTTATCGCCTCTTAGTGCTCCTTTAACCCCTGTATCATCTAATGGACCAACTGACTCTCTCACAGGTTTTTTGCTACGAATGTACTTGAAAAGGTCTTGATTTCTCGCTTTTGCTTCCGCAGCAAGCTTCTTCTCAAATTCTCTCTTTGCCTGCTTTATCAATGCCTTGCATTGGACTTGCCAGTGCTTGTGCTGTTTCCAGGTTTCGTCGTTTGGCTCTTTTTTCCATTTCCTGAAAGTTGCTTTTTTGGCAACAACAGCCTCTCTGACCTCACCTTTAAACCATGCTGGCAGTTTTTTGGACTTCCTTCCACTTTTCTTAAAGCGTGGAATACAGCTGGTCTGGGCTTCCAAGATAGTATTTTTCAACAACACCCAAGCTTGATGTACGTCTTTAACCTTTGCAACTGCTCCGTTTAGTTTTTGCTTAACTGTTTGCCTCATTTTATCATAGTCTCCCTTTAGAAAGTGAATAGGGAGTACTGTGGAGTTCCTTACTATCCCTCCTCCACTAATTAAATCAAAGGCGATCATGCTATGGATCACTATTGCCAAGTGGCCCCAACACCCTTATCTCTTGCACTAGATCTGGTGTTCCACTAAGGACTAGGTCTAATATGGCTTCCCCTCTGGTCGGTTCATGAACCAGCTGCTCCAAGAAGCAGTCATTTATTTCATCCAGGAACTTTATCTCCCTAGCATGCCCTGACGTGACACTGACCCAGTCGATACCAGGGTAATTGAAATCACCCATTATTATTACTGCACTGTAACGTTGGTTAGCTTCCTTGATTTCTTTGAGCATTTCATCATCCATTTGGTCATTCTGGCCAGGCGCTCGATAGTACACCCCCACTGCCATTGCATTCCCCTTTTATATGGAATTTCAATCCATACAGATTCTACAGCAGATTTTGTTTTCTGAAAAACTTTAATCCTTTCTGAGTCAATGCCCTCTCTAACATAGAGCGCAACCCCTCCACCAATTTGATCAGCTCTATCATTACGATATAGTTTGTACCCAGGTATCACAGTGTCCCACTGGTTGTCCTCCTTCCACCATGTCTCTGATATTCCAATCATAATCTAACATTTCATTTAGTGCTATATATTCTAACTCTCCATCTTATTGTTTAGACTTCTAGCATTTGCATACAAGCATTTTAGAGAATGTATTTTGTTCATGTTAATTTGGCTAGTGTTAGACATGGGTAAATTGGGATCTCTAAGCTCTGTATGCTCCATACTTGAGGGCATTTGGGCTACATTAATCTTTTGTGGAACCTCTCTGCTTTTGGTAGTATACTTCAAGGATACATTCTTCCGAACCATCTGCTCTTGGGCGACTGTAGGCTTTCCCCTAATTCCTAGTTTAAAAGCTGCTCTATCTCCTTTTTAAAGGTTAATGCCAGCAGCCTGGTTCCAAGCCAAAACAACCAAATTGATTGATGAATTTATAGGCTCTGCCTCTAATGCTGATGCTACAACTCATCATCCAAGTCAAAAGACACCTGCTCTTTTGTCAAGTGTTGAAACAACAACTCAGGCAAATCCACTGTCAAAAAAACACCAGACTGCAGCAAGATAAGCAAAGACTCCTTGAATAGCTTCTGGGTTGGGGCCTGAAGAACACAGAGGGGGCAGAGGGGCCAGAGTTTAAAAGCTTCTGTCCCCTCAGACAGCAGGTATAGCACCCAAAAACCTTTCGCCCTTCTTTGTCAGGTATCTTCCAATAAATTGATGGAAGTCACTTTTCTCTATAGCTATTTCCAATAGTGAGAGAACACCAGCAACTCCAACTAGCATGTTGCCATACTGGATCAAACGCCCGCAAATCCATTAATTTCTAGAAAACCTCATCAAATTCATAATACTGGTCAGAAATTTCAACTGTTTTGCAGTTGGAAAGAGACCACTTGCAGATGACAATTTTTTGCAATATAGTACGCACTGTAACTGAATTTAACCCCCCTTTGCTTTACCAATAAAAGACAAACTAAAACCCAAATCAAAAATTGTGTTCTACACTTGTCTTTCTTTTTTGTGGGACTTTTTTTCCCCCTTAGTTTTCAGGAAACTTCGTATTTAGGATACTGAATGATCACCGCCCACAGTTCAACTCCAGAGGATGGGAAAGATATACAACACAGTTATGAACCATACTTTTTAATTCCATCTCTAAACACTTATACTATCACTATCAAAATGACACCCTTTTTTCTAGCCTACTGCTTCTGAACAAAGAGCAATAAAACAGAGAAAATAAAAGCAGAATTTCTTTTGTATCCCCTTTTTGTTCTTCCAAATGAAATCAATGTGCATCAAATCAAGCAATTTTAATTGTTACTAAAATGTGAATCAAGTCTCCAAAACTAAATTAGTATACTCATTGTGTCACTGATTGAAAGCTGTTAGGAGGCATACAAACCTCATCCGTAGGTTGTCACTTTGGATAGGAAGAGTGATCTGTGATAGCACAAAAAAATTCATATTCTATTATAGTCATCATCCCTAATAACCTGTGTAATTTCATGATGCTCCTTTCTTGATTTGGCTTTTCCTGTGTTCATTTCATTGAAAAGTTGAAATGATCAGCTATAATAACACTCATTTACTGGACCCCTACCACTGTTCTATCTTTGCCTTAAAAAAATTGCTTTGCAAATCAATTTACACCCTGCTTTGCACTCCCTTTCCTTAACTGGTATATAAAATTTACTGTACAACTTCCCTATTAAAGCATAAAATGAAGATTTATTTTTATTGGGTTTTATAGTGGTTATATTTTTGGTAGTCCATGGGTGAGGAAGTTTGAAAGTTCTTTTAAAATGCTGCAAATTGTCACCCATGTCCTGCCTGAATTGCCATGATTGTTTATGAAAAGTATCTTTAATAAAGCTGGATGCTGCTGAAAAAAAAATGAGAAAATCTTTTTAGGCACAAAAGTCCAGAGAAAGCAGTAGCCATGCTGACCTCAGTCCCTTCTGTGCACAGATCACAGCCCTGATCAGCGCAGTCACCATACCCAAGAGAAAGGCCAAAGGAGATGCCAAGGATGACAAAGCAGGAATTAAGGATGAGCCACAGAGGAGATCTGCCAGGTTATCGGCTAACACCCAACATATCACTATAGTGATCATGGCTTTTTGTCTTCATCCAAGCAATGACGACTAAATCATTTTGCAGCACTACCCTCATAGTAAGGGGTCTATTCATGTTTTCACTGCAAACACGCATTTGTCAGAGGCTTACAATGTAATCAATTTAAAACACCACCAAGCCAAAATGAAAATTCTATTAAGTGGGCTACTGCAATAAAAATGGCTTGTAGATCTACTGTTAAACTACACTGCTACTCTTTACGATATGCAATAAAGTTACAGTGAATCTCACACACAAAGATTTATTTATTTAACAGGTTCTTTATTCCGTTTATCTTTTCAGTCAAAGCGGTTTACTTTGGATTGTAAACTTGGTAATCAGGGGCTGCTCTATAATGAGGCGGAGTGAGGCAGTGGCCTCAGGCGGTAAACTTTTGAGAGTGGCAAAAATGCCCCCAAACAGCCACCTCAACTTCACCTTCAGTTTTAAAAAAAAAAAAAAAAAGTGGACAAGCTGCTGCGGCCGCAATAGCGTTAATTTAGCATGAAAGGAAACCGGTGCGGAGCCTCCTGGCCCTATGGAACCCCTGCTGCCGCGTCCCACTCTAGCGTCACTTCCTTTGGGGGGTGGGAGGCAGCTGTAGGGGTTCCATAGGGCAGGTAGGCTCCGCACCGGTTTCCTTTAATTTGTAAATTACCGCAAATCGCAGTGGCAAGGAAGGAGCAGAACACAGACATGGGCGGCAGGAGAGGAGCAGTGTCAGAACGAGCTACCAGGGGAAGGAAAGGAAGTTAAAATGAGCTACATGGGAGGGCAAGGTGAAGGAATGGAGCTGACACAGGTGGCAGGAGGGGGAGCGGCACGCAGCTACATGGGAGGGTAAGGAGAAGGGAGGGAACGAGCAACCACGGAGCAGGAGAGGCAGCTGAACGGAGTTGACAGAGGGGGAAAGAGAGGGCAGAAATAGAGCTGATGGGGCAAATAGAGGGCTGGTAGGGAGTTGACCTCTGGTAAAGAGAGGGCTGTAAGGGAGCTGACATGGGGAAAGAGAGGGAGCATAATGGAGCTGACAGAGGGGGGAAAGAGGGCTGGAAGGGAATTAAGAGGGGGAAGATGAGAGCTGGAAAGGAACTGACATGGGGGGGAAAGTGGGCTGGAAGGGAGCTGACACCTGGGGGTGGGGCCGGTAGGTGGCTGGATAATGGTTAAGAGGCTGGCAGGGAGGGGGCACCAGGACTGGAAGGGAGGTGACACGTGGGGAGGGTTACTGGGACTGGAAACACTGGTCAACAAATTTTTACAAAAGTCATGTTACTGAAATAAAAATAGTCATTTATCATCACTTTTTATATGATGAACACAAATATGACAGTGAAATTGCAAAGTTGACTCTAGTTTTTTTGTAATCTACAAAAATTAATGTTTACATCATGAAATGGGAATCAAGGAAATGGATCTTTAGAGACATATTGCAGCCAAGTTTCTGATACTGCATCAGCATGTCTTCTACTAGTTCCTTGTAGTTTTCTGCCCTAACATTCCCGAGAAAGTTTGTTGACACTAGGCAAAAAGCATTCCATGCTTGTTTCGCATCACCCAGCAGCAAGTTGTTGAACCGGTCATCTTTGAAGAGCTCTCGAATCTGAGGACCCCAAAAACTCCCTCTTTAATCTTTGCTTCACTGAGTCGAGGGAATTTTTCATGCAGGTATCGGAAAGCTGGCGAAGTGCGGTCCATGGCTTTCACAAAGTTTTTCATCAAACCTAGTTTGATGTGAAAGGGTGGTAGCAGGATTTTGTGAGCCTCAACCAGAGCTCGGTGCTGGATATTCTTCTCTCCAACTGTTACATTTTGTCGGCGATTCCATTCCTTCCGCAAGTAGTGCCAATCCCTTGCTCGGCTATCCCACTCACATAAGAAACACATGTATTTTATATATTTTATATCGAGCCTTTGAACTTTATGCTCCATCCTTATGGAACTCTCTACCGAGCTATCTCAGAAACAATGCCGACCTACTATCTTTCAGAAAACAGCTAAAAAACATCCTTTTCCAGGAATACTTCAACTCGAACCCCACCGAAAAACCCACAAACCTCTGATCTCACCCACAATGAACCTCTAACTTAAAGCTACACTAACTTGTCTATGTCCAACGTCTTTCCTATGTCCAAAGTCTCTCCTATATCAAAATCATCAATGTTGCCTCCCCGGTGATGGCCCTACCCTTGTACTTAATTCCCCTACCCCTATGTAACACCGCTTTGACCCGGTGAAAAGCGGTATATAAATACAGCTAAATAAATAAATAAATATATCCCTGCTACAATCCCATTAAAAGGGCAACTACCTTCAAGTCACCACAGAGGTGCCAGCTGTACTTGTTACAGTTCATGGAAGTCAGCAGATGCTTTAAGTTATCGTATGTCTCTTTCATGTGGATGGCATGCGCTACTGGAATAGATGGAAGACAGTTTCCATTGTTCAAAAAGCACAGCCTTCAGACTCAGTTTCGAAGAGTCTATAAATAGTCTCCATGTCTTGTGGGTCATGAGTGATTTTGAAGGCATTCATGAGGCTTTCAATATTGGAACAGAATACCAGATTACTTTCCTTTCTTAAGAAAGGCTCCAACTGCTGGTGGCGCTTTCAATATGAAGTAATGTTGACATCTTCTTCAAGATTCCAACAATGGAATCTTCTAGATCTAGCAATTCTGCCTTGTTCTTGAATAAGTCCAAATCACGAACTAGGTCATTTAGTTCTTCCTGTGCTATTCTGTGTGGAGTTGATAATGCATCCAGTGAAAATCTGGGTCACTGCATGCTGACAGACCAGGAGAAGAACAGGTCGGCTCACCCTTGTCCTCATCAGATGAATCAACAGAATATTCTGATGGAGGTTCTGGAATAGGAAGTCCCTCACCATGTGGAACTCGTCTCAATGAAGACGGAATGTTTGGGTAGACTATGCTCAACTTCTTTTGCTTCGTTATTCCACTGGAAAGAGGAGGAACCAAGCAGAAGTAGCAGTCATTTATGTGGTTGCTTGGCTCTCTCCACACCATGGGGACTGCAAACGGCATTGATGGTCTCTTGCAATGCAACCACTGTGAAAGCTGTGATGTACATGTAGCACAGCATATATGCGGGGCCCAAGGCTTGTCTTGGTCACCAATCTTGCATCCGAAGTAAAGATGATATGCCTTCTTCAGTTGAGAAGTGATACTTTTCTTCTGGTTGGTAAATGTCACTTCCCCACAAATGTAGCAGAAATTGTCAATGGTATTAAAGCACTTTCGCGGCATTACTGTTCTGTATTGTACCTAAATGGCCTAAAATTATATGATTAATAAAAGTTACATGTAACAGTAGCTTAAACTGTCTCGCACACAGTCTGAAATATTTTAAATGCTCAACCTTTCCGACTGCGTATAGTTACACTGCTGACGTCAGATGACTTCAGCAGCCGTCTGGCAGTAGTATTGCATTGTATCAGAAAATGATGCAATCAACTCTGGATGATGTGTGCATGCTGGTATTATGCAATGTGATGCAATATTACAATCATTCAAGGCTTATTTGGATGTCCTACTGGATTAATTTACACGGTGAAACGTCAAAAATGAACTACATGGATAAACAAATGTAAATGTAATAAGACTGTTAAAATCGTAAATAACTGACAAGATCCAGACCCAACCACGCCGTTATACAGCATGGTTGCAAAAGTCTAACCTGTATATAGTTACCCCAGTTACAACTCCAAGTTACTGCACCTGTTCAATGTAAGCACAAGGCAGGTCCTTCCTGCTCTATACAAGAATTGTTAATTGTAAACCACACTGATATTAAAGAGCACGGTATAGAAAAGCCTTTAAATATATAAATAAATAATACATGCAATATCTTCAAAACGAGAGCCAATAAATATTTTTAATGTTATATTCGTGTTCAGCTCACCAAGATACTACAGATTAAGACCTTTTAAAGTCAGTAACGATTTCAATGTTGACCAGTGAAATAGGCTGATGGAAAGAAGTGAAGAAAACAAAAGAAGAGACAAGATATGGCAGATAGAATTCTAAGAGAAGACAGGAAAGCAGAGGCCTCAGATCAGGACTGGCATGACCAGGGAATAAAATGGTCAGACAACAAAGTTAGAAAAAAGAATTTTATTTTCAATTTAATGATTGGACTTTGCGCTATCTTTATAGTTTATACAGTATGGGGAACTGCATCTCTTATCTGGTCTTGCACTGCATGGAGAGTCTGGCTTCTTGGGGTTTCGGTTTAATTTTTGTCTAAATTTTTCATTTTTACTTTAGGCTGTGATCACTTATTCTGTACTTGATGAGAGTCTGTGTTCTGAGTGTGTGACTAAGGCCATGTGTTCTGTTAACATGGAGTTTGTAAGCAGGGATCTGTACTGTAGTAATTTGCCTTGTTCAGCTTTTCAAATAGGTGTTTAGATGTTCTAGGGCCGGCTGCAGTATTCATAGTGCTACTTTTTTCTAGGTAGGCTCCTTCTATAAGTTTTGGAAGTTTATGCTGGTAATGGTATCGTAGATTTGGCCTTGTAGATCTTTGGTGACTTTTGTAGGGTTTTATATTAGTTCCCAATATACCTGGTACTGGAGAATATTTGTTAGAGAGATGACCAGAATCAGATTTTTTTTTTTTAAGATACTGAGTTCTATGGGTGAATGTCCTAGTTCCTGTTGAGGGTTGGGGTTCTGTGGATACAAAATATATGTTCAAAAAGAAAAAGCAAGAACCATAACACAGTTTATAACAAAATAAAAATGAGTTATAATTTAGTTTTATAAAGTGTGCTGTGGTTCTCACTCATTCTTTTAGTTCCTTGGTGTGCAGACATCTTGCATTCCTCCATATTATTTAATTTGCTTTTTGATTTGGTTCCGTCCCTGACTGGAGTTTTGAGAACGTTCCCCCCCCCCCCGCAGTTAGGGGGGTGCCATATCATCCCTCACCTCAGGCAGCAGATTGCCTTGAGCCGTCCCTGTTGGTAATGTACATTAAACAGGGACATTGATAACTTGGATTTTTCTGAGGCAATGGAAGGTTAAGTGACTTGCCCAAGGCCACAAGGAGTTCTAATGGGAATCAAACTCTGGTCTCTTGGTTCCAAAGCCAGTGCTCTAACCATTAGGCGGCTACTCCACTCCAAGATAACTGGATAAAAGATTATTTTAGGAGCGGTACTCACACCCATCTGTGCAGCAGCAGAATGGGACTGTGTTGTAAATGGAGGATCACATTTCTGTAACAAATGCAACAACAATGGAATTAACTGCACGGAAGAAAGGTCTGGCAAATATATATCTGTATCTTGCCACAAAAACCCAATGGATAATCACAAAACAAATTGCACTATAGTGCTGGAAGATGAGACCCCCAGGTTGGAAGGTACTCAAATGGTTACTGGGGATAAGATGAAGACTTCTCAGAGTAAAGCCAACATTTTGATGTGGTTGGATCGGTTGATGTAGCTGCGCATGAAATGAGAGTCAGAAATTGCAAAGATGTCTTACATATTGGGAGATGGAACGTACAAAGCATGAACCAAGGAAAGTTGGAGGTGGTCAAGAATGAAAGGAAAGTAATTACATAAGATATGCCATACTGGGTCAGACCAAGGTCCATCAAGCCCAGTATCCTGTTTCCAACAGTGGCCAATCTAGGTCATACGTACCTAGCAGTTTCCCCAAAAGTCACAGGTTCCACAATGCTAGTATTGGGTCAAGCTGGGTCCCCTTTAATAATGGTTTACGGACCTTTCCTCCAGGAACTTATCCAAACCTTTTTTAAACCTGGCTACACTAACAGCTTTTACTACATCCTCTGATAGCAAATTACAGAGTTTGATTACACATTGAGTGAAAAAATATTTTCTCTTATTAGTCTTAAATAGGTTACCCTGTAGCTTCATTGCATGCCCCCTAGTCTTTCTATATTTAGATGGCATAAACAATCTATCTACGTTTACCTATTCATTAATTTATAGACCTCTATCATATCTTCCCTCAGTCATCTCTTTTTCAGGTTGAAGAGCCCTTACCTTTTTAGCCTCTCACAATTTTGTGGCTCTTCTCTATATCTCTTCTAATAAGACTATATCCTTTTTAAGATACGGCTACCAGAATTGCACACAATATTCAAGGTACGGTTGCACCGTGGAATGATACAGAGACATGATAATATCCTTTGTTTTATTCTCCATTCCTTTCCTTATGATTCCTAGCATTCTATTTGCTTTCTTGGCCGCTGCTGCACACTGGGCAGGGGGTTTTCAACATGTTACCCACGATGCCTAAATCTTTTTTCCAGGGTGGTGGTGGTTTCTAATGTGGAACCTTCCATCGTGTAACCATCGTTTGGGTTTTTCTTTCCTAGGTGTATAACTTTGCACTTGTCCACATTAAATTTCATCTGCCATTTGGATGCCCAGTCTTCCAATTTATCAAAATCCTCTTGCAATTTTCCACAATCGTTATGGTTTTAACAACTTTGAATAGTTTTGTATTATCTTCAAATTTGATAACCTTACTCGTTATTCCCATGTCCAGGTCATTTATAAATATGTTAAAAAGCAGCAGTACTCCACTATTCACCTTTCTCCATTGGGAAAATTGGCCATTTAGCCCTACCCTCTGCTTTCTATCTTTTAACCAGTTCCTGATCCACAATAGTACACTGCCTCCTATCCCTTGACTTTTGAATTTTGCCAAGTCTCTCATGAGGGACCTTGTCAAAAGCTTTTTTAAAGTCCAGATACACTATATCAACCAACTCATCTTTGTCTATCAGTTTATTCACATCTTCAAAAAAACATAACAGATTAGTAAGACCAGACCTTCCTTGGCTAAAGCCATGTTGGCTGTCTCTCATTAAGCCATGACTATCTACATGTTCAGTAATTTTGTTCTTTATGATGGTTTCTACCATTTTTCCTGGTATTGACGTCAGGCTCACCAGTCTGTAGTTTCCCGGATCACCCTTGGAACCCTTTTTAAAAACTGGCGTTACATTGGCCATCCTCCAATCTTCAAGTATTACAAATGATTTTAATGATAGTTCACAGATTACTAATAGTAGGTCTGCAATCTCATATTTCAGTTCTTTCAACATCCTCGGATGTATACCACCCGGTCCAGGTGATTTGCTACTTTTCAGTTTATGAAATAGTTGTTATACATCTTCCCAGTGTATCGATATTTCTTTCAATTCTTCAGCAGCATCTCCTTTAAATATCAGTTCAGTCATGGGTAACATTCTACATGTTTGTCAGTAAAGATCAAAGCAAAGAAGTCATTCAGTCTCTCTGCTTTGGCCTTGTCCCCTCTTAGTGCCACTTTTAGCCCTCTATTATCTAATGGTGCAAATGACTCTCACGGGTTTTTTGCTAAGAAGGCACTTGAAAAACTCTTTATTTTGCATTTTTGCTTCCACAGCAAGCTTCTTCTCCAATTCTCTCTTTGCCTGCCTCATCAATGCCCTGAATCTAACTTGCCAATGAACATAAGAACATAAGATATGCCATACTGGGTCAGACCAGTGTCCATCAAGCCCAGTATCCTGTTTCCAACAGTGGCCAATCTAGGTCATATGTACCTAGCAGTTTCCCCAAAAGACACAGGTTCCACAATGCTTGTACTGGGTCAAGCATTGATATTCTGGGTCTCTTCTTAATAATGGTTTATGGACCTTTTCTCCAGGAACTTGTCCAAACCTTTTTTAAACCCAGCTACACTAACAGCCTTTACTACATCCTCCGGTAACAAATTCCAGAGTTTGATTACACATTGAGTGAAAAAATATTTCTTTTATTAGTCTTAAATAGTTTACCCTGTAGCTTCATTGCATGTCCCATAATCTTTCTATATTCTGATAATGCAAACAATCGATCTACGTTTACCGTTCCACTCCATTCATTAGTTTATAGACTTCTATCATATCTCCCCTCAGCTGTCTCTTTTCCAGGTTAAAGAGCCCTAACCTTTTTAGCCTTTCTTCACAGGAGTATCCTTCCATCCCCTTTACCATTTTGGTGGCTCTTCTCTGAACCTTTTCTAAAATCGCTATATCCTTTTTAAGATATGGCGACCAGAATTGCACACAATATTCAAGGTGCGGTCTCACCATGGAACGATATAGAGGCATTATAATATCTTTTGTTTTATTTTCAATACAATGCTTGTATTGTTTCCAGTTTTTATCATTTTGCTTCTTTTTCCATTTCCTGAAAGATGCTTTTTTGGCAACAGCCTCTCTGACCTCACCTTTAAACCATGCTGGCAGTTTTTTGGATTTCCTTAAGCCTTTCTTAAAACATGGAATACAGCTGGTCTGGACTTCCAAGGTAGTGTTTTTAAACACCCCCCAAGCTTGATGTAAGTCTTTAAGCTTTGAAACTGCTCCTTTTAGGTTTTTTCTTAACTATTTTAATCATTTTATCATAGTTTCCCTTTTGAAAGTTAAAAGGTAGTATTGTGGATTTCCCTACCCTCCCCTACTCCATTTATTATATCAAACGCGATCATGCTATGATCACTATTGCCAAGTGGCCCCAACATGCTTATCTCTTGCACCAGATCTTGTGTTCCACTAAGGACTAGGTCCAAAATGATTTCCCCTCTGGTCAGTTCATGAACCAGCTGTTCCAAGAAGCAGTCATTTATTTCATCTAGAAACTATCTCCCTAGCATGTCCTGCTGCGACACTGACCCAGTCGATACCGGGGTAATTGAAATCACCCATATTATTACTGTGCTCTATCTTGATCTGTTGGGTGTCAGTGAACTGTAATAGACTGACTTTAGACACTTTGCATCTGATGGTCATATAGTCTACTATGCTGGAAATGAAAGACAAAGAAGAAATAGTGCTGCATTTATATTTAATACAAAACTTGCAAGAACTGTAATGAAATACAATGCAGTCAGTGAACACTTAATTTATTTTAGTCTATTAGGAAAGCCCATCAATACAACTATAATTTGGGTATATGTCCTAACAATAGCTGCAGAAGAGAAAGACATTGATGAGTTCTATGAACAAGTATAATTAACAGAACATGCAAACAGGATATCCTGATAATCATGAGTGACTGGCATGCAAAGGTTGGCAACAAAGAAGAAGGCAAAGTGGTTGAAAAATATGGACTTGGCAATAGAAACCAATAATCTATTCATCTCAAACACCTTCTTCCAGCAACACAAGTGTCAACTGCAGACGTGGACTTCACCCAATGGACTGTACATAAATCAAATTGACTATATCTGTGGAAGACAACAATGGAAAAGTTCGATAACATCAACAAAGACAAAACCTGGAGCTGATTGTGATACAGATCCCAACTACTAGCATGCAAACTCAAGCTAAAGTTGAAAAAGAGTGAGCCACTTATGAATGTAGCAAAATATGACCTTGTGAATATACCACTGGAATTGAAAGACTGTCTGAAAAATCAATTTGCTGCTTTAGATGCAAATGATAGAGTTCCAGAAGAGTTATGGGATGACATCAAGAAGGTTGTGTTGGAAGAAAGAGGAATCTCTTCATAAAGTGAAATAACAAAAATAGCCAAAATGGATGATTGAAGAAACTCTGAAAATTGTCCAGAAATGCAGAGAAGCTAAAGTCATAGGATAGACAGAGGCAATTGCAGAACTCATAGTTCCACCGTGCAGCAAGACAAGACAAGGAGAAGTAATTCAATGACACATGCAAGCAAATAGAATCAGAAACCTTTAGAGGAAGAACAAGATCGGCTTTCCTAAAGCTACGAGAGTTAAAGAAAATATTCCAGCCTCAAATTGGAATGCTACAAGATGTTGAAGGACCTATGTTGTATGATGCTGAGAAGATCAAGAAAAGGTGGAAAGAATATAGAGAGTCATTATACCATAAAGATCAAGTGGACCAACAGCCATTTCAACCTGTACCTTATGATCAGGAACCATTGGTGATGACAGAAAGTGTGACATAGTGGGTCCTTCCAGCCCATTAGATGAGGCTAAAAAGCCAGGAACAGGAGTAGGGCTGAGTTGTAAACAAAAGCACATGGTTCCTGGTTACCTTAGAAACCAAGCACAGAAGCAAGAGAAACGCCCGCCCGTGCTACCATTCAGGGAATGAGTCACGAGCTAATGCAGGACACCTGCTAGGGGGTGGAGTTGAGCACTGCCCTAGAATTCACCCTGATAAAGAGAGTTCAGTTGAGCTTATGGAGTTAGAGGGAGAAGAAGAAGGAGAAGAAGGAGGAGCTGAGGCATGTGTGCTGGATAAGGAAGCTAATGAGAGCTACGGTGAAGACAGCAGTGCCAGGAAAAAGCCAGAGTCTCTGTGGAAGGGTGAGACAGAGTCTTTCTTCAGGAAAAGAAAAGAAACCCCAAGGGAAAGATATAATAAGGGCAGAGTGGATTACCTGCAGTATCCAGGGGAACGCAGAAGTGAAAGGAAGCCAGGAAGGCAAGTGAAATCTTCTGTGCAAGGCTTAGGTTGGGAACCTACAGCCAGTCCAAAGCCACAAAGAAAACCTCCACCAGGCTAGGCTAAAAGGTAAGCCGAAAGGCTGGTATAAAAATAGTTACAGTTACTGTATTTACCCAGAGGGTTGGAGCTGGGAAGAGAATACCTGTGCTGATAACGTTTGTAAGAGCCAGTATCTAATTCAGGAATATCAGGTGAAACCTGAAGCAGTTAGAAAGGGCGTGGCATCAGGAGTGCCGTTACAAAACATTTCCTTCTAGCCAGGAAGAGTTAATGGACTTTGAACCTGAGTGTGTGAATAGTGATGAAGATATCATGGACTGTACGATATCGCTTGCTAATGAAATAATCTCATTACGCTGAAGGTATGTTTTGAAAGAGAAAGTACAGCACTACTAGCATTGGGAAGCAAAGAGCTGTGAAGAAACAGCATTGTTACGTTGGAATGCTAGATATCAACCTGTTTATTGCTGAAGTAAGCCTTTTCTGTTAAAGAACCTTTGATTTGTCCTTATGCCAGTAAATAACTGGTTTATGTTACTTTGTTCATGGTGAAATCCACCCGGGATGGGAAATAAAATACTTTGGTTGCTTAAACCACTTTTCCACAACTGCTCCTCATTGATTCGGTGAAGGGACTACATTTCCCAAAAAGCCCAGCTTCAGGATTTGTAAAGTAGCTGCTTCAGTGGGGAAGACCCACTCACTTAACCTCTACTCACTTATATACGGGGGTTCAAGGAGAGCTGGTGACAAAAGTCAAAGCAGCATTGAATGCCTTATCAAAGAACAAAGCACCGGGCATTGATGGCATTCCCACTGAAGTATTACAGCAATTGGATGAAGCTGTTACCATACTTACAAGCTCTGCCAGGAAATTTGGAAGACAAATTCCTGGCCAATTGACAGGAAAAGACCTGTGTTTATATCAATACTGAAGAAAGGTGACCCAACTGACTGTGGAAATTATCGCACAATCGCTCTGATCCGACATGCCAGCAAGATTCTATACAAGATCATTCAGCAGAGACTACAACCATACCTGGAACTAGAACTACCTGAAGTGCATGCAGGGTTCAGGAAAGGGTGACGAACGAGAGACTTCATGAATGTGAGATTGATCCTTGAAAAGACAAAAGAATATCCATGTGTGTTTTATTGACTACAGCAAGGCTTTTGACTGTGTACACCATGAGAAACTCTGGGCCACATTAAGAAGCATGGGTATACCATAACATCTGATAATTCTCTTCCACAACCTTTAGGTTGATCAAGAAGCAACAGTTTGAACGGAACTAGGAGAAACAGAATGGTTTAAAATCAGCAAAGGTGTACGACAAGGCTGCATACCTTCCCCCTACCTCTTTAATTTATAAGCGGAATAAAGGGCGGTATATCAAGTGCCTAAACCATAAATCATCAGAGAAGCAGGATTGTATGAATACAGCTGAGGTGTGAAGATTGGTGGAAGACTCAACAATCTTTGCTTTGCTGAGGATACCACAATATGATCTGAAAGCGAAGAATCTGAAACATTTGCTTTCTCAAGATCAAGGAATAGTCTTAAAATGGGTCTGCACCCTAATGTTAAGAAGGCAAAGATCATGACAACTGGCAACATCAATAAGTTCATCACTGATGGAGAAGAAATTGAAATAGTTGGCAACATTAACTTACTTGATCAACAATCAATAAAGAAAGGACTAGCAGTCAAGAAATCCAATGACTGATTGTTCTTGGAAGAATGACTATGAAGGACCTAAACAAGATTCTCAAGAGCAGAGATGTCTCTCCATATAAATATTTGACTTGTTCAGGCCATGGTATTTTCAATAACGTCATAAGGATGCAAAAGTTTGACAGTGAAAAAGATAGAAAGAAAGAAAATTGATGCCTTTGAATTATGATGCTGGGGACGAATACTGTGTATATCATGGACTGCCCAAAGAACAAACCAGTCAGTACCAGAGGAGATCAAAACTAAGCTTTCCTTAGAAGCTCAGATGACAAGACTTTGACTTTCATACTGTGGACACATCATGCGAAGAAAGAGATCATTGGAGAAAAACATAATGCTTGGGAAGGTAGAACGTCTTCATAAAAGAGGAAGGCCAGCAATGAGATGGATCGATACAATAACAGAAGCTATGGATACAAGTCTATCAACAATGAGCTGCTTGGCTGAAGACCCAACAAAGTTTAGGTCAACTATCCAGAAGGTCACCAGGAGTTGACCCCGACTTGGCAGCACTTACCCACCACCACTCATATTGTCAGAAAAGGTGTACCAGGACCACATGTATCCTTCTGAAAATCTAGAAACAAAGGGGGTTATTTTAAAAGTGTTATTCATGCTTTGGACATCTTCAAATGGACATGCAGACGTCCACATCACAGACATCTTCAGAGGCATTTTAGAAGCAGACTCCGGAGACATCCCTGGTGCAAGGACAAACAAGCCATAAAGGGGATGTGGTGAAGCCATGTCCAGTGTGGTCCCAAGAACTTGGACGCCCCCACCCAATTTCAGAAATGCCCTGCACGTCCCAAGCTGCGTCAACGGTTATACCTGCTTCAGGCACCAACAGGCATCAGAAAAGTGCTGATTTTGCCAGCCAAACATCTATAGTGGTGTGCAAAAGTCTGGAATCACTTGTAAATTTGACGTTTTTTCAAATTCATGACCTTTATATCTTAATTTCTTTTTCCTCCCAGTGGCCTTTTGTGTGTATCTCATGATAAGTGATGGATTTGGCTATTAGGGCCAATTGTTAGTATTGGTTTGGCCCTTATTTTCTGAGTTTGTTCCCCATAGTTGTCCTGTTGATAGATTTTCTGTGAAAATCGCATAATGTACATTGTTGGCCAACGATATATTATTGTAAGTATGCTTTAAAATATTATGGACGCACGCCAGGTTTCCTTCAAATTAATGTATGTGGCCTTGAAAAAGGCCGTTTTTATATGTCAGTGATGGCTCAGTATTTGATGGGCCACCCTTTGTTCTTTATCACCTGACTGCACCTTGTCAGCATTGAATGAACCAGTCTGACAAGGTGATAGTTGGTGACAATGTGGTTCCAAGCTGCAATGAGTGACTCAATCAGCTCACACTTTGATGTTGGATGCCTCTTGGATATTTCCAAGGCCACCTTGTGCCACAGGTTATCGACTGGATTCAGATCTGGAGACTGGGCAGGCCAGTCCATTGACTTGATGTTGTTCTACTGCTTCCAGCTGATCACCTGTCTGGAGCGATGGCAGGGTGCATTGTCATCTTGGAACAGGAACTGGCTAGGAAACAGCACTTTTGCAGTATGGTGATGTACTTGGCCCCATTGGCCATTCCATTGATGATGTGAAGACGTCCAACACCACTGGCAGCCATGCAGCCCCAGACCATGACCTTCAAAGGATGCTTCACAGTGAGGTTGAGACACTCAGGCTTGAATTCCTCTCCAGGAAATCTCCTCACATAGGTGTGGGCCTGGTTACCAAACAGGCAGAAGGTGCTTTCATCGCTGAATAGCAACTTTTCCCACATTTCAGTGAACCAGGTTGAGTGCTTTCTCACCCACACGATCCGGCTGCGCCTTTGTATGTCAGTCATCAGTGACTTATTCCGTGCTTTGCAGCCCCGGAGACCAAACTGCAGGCACCGGCGACGAACTGTTGATGAGCTGACACTGACCTCACTCTTGTCTGACCACTCTCGAAGTAGCTGAGGAGAGGTCAGCTTGCGATTAGTCAGTGAAATGCATCGTAGTGCGTGGTCCTGGCATGATGATGATGCACGTGGACGACCTGAACGAGGCTTGTCCACCACTGAACCCGTTTCTTTCTTCTTCTGTACAGTCTTAATAGTGCTCTGACTGCAGCCAACTTTCCAGGCTGACGGCTTGAAAATCCTTCCTCGCTCATAAAGGACACACGAACACGCTCCTCCAACGTCAGGGTCCGAGTCATCTTCATGGTCAATCTAGAAAGCGTATGAAATTTTAAAATTCCGCGCGTTTTTATAGCTGCACTGTTGGCTAGATATCTGCATTGTGATTGGTTAGTGAAGTCAGCCTCCTGATTGCTCAGAAATAACGTGTGCATATTGAAAAATCTCGACCAGTTTTGACGCAGGATCCACAAAAATCGCAGTAGCTATCTCCCAGTGTCTGTAAAGTATTTAAATTGGAAGCAAGGAATGCAAAAAAGTCACTCTAATAGTCAAATATATTCCTTTTAACGTGGTAGAAAGATGAATATGCTGGGCAAACGCAAAATTTTAAAAACCCGTTAGAAAGTACGAAAAACACAAAACTCACAAGTGATTCCAGACTTTTGCACACCACCGTAGAAGGTATGGAGAAAGAGGTTTTAATTCATTTGATATACCGCCTAGGACATGTAGCAGCTAGGCAGTTAAGGGAGTTGCATACAGTACCTGAATGTATCTCCCTATCTCCAAAAGGCTCAATCTAAGTCCGTACCTGAGACAAAGGCAGATTTAGTGGCTTGCCCAAGGCCAAAAGAAGCACAAGTGGAGCTTAAACGCTGGTCCCTCTGGACCAAGACTACTGCCCCCAACCACTAAGCCACTCCTATTGTGAAGAAAAAGGTATACTCATATCCCCAGTATTTTCCATGCTGACAACAAACACTGCTGGGGAATGAAGGCAAAATTAGACCTTACCTGCTAATTGTCTTTCCTTGAGACATAACTAGGCCAATCTAGTTATGTATGGGTTACCACCACCCTACCAGCAGCAGAGGACTGAGCTCCCCCTTCAGCTCCAGACTCCAGTTTCCTATTGACAAAGCAGACACATTTGTAAATTAACACCCCCCGCTCTCCTGAGAGCATTAACTCAGACAAGAGGGAACAGAAGGAATGCATTGTTACGACTGCGTCAACAAATTATACACTAGGTACAGAGTAAGGACAAGACATGCTGACAGAGCCATACTTGCCAGGACCCCCACTCCAGTAGGGGACACACCACTGTCACAGTGCTGTACTTCTTCATACAGATAACTGTGTTCTTCAAGCCAACTGGATTCACTCAACAAGCCCTGCTCGAAGACCTTAAAAAGAATAGAAACCACGCCAGGGAGGGTCCAAGACTGGCCTGGAGGGACTCAAGAAAAATAATTAGCAGGTAAGATTTAATTTTGCCTTCCTATTCATCCCTCTAGGCCAGTCTAGTTACGCATGGGATGTACCAAAGCAGTGCTCAAAGACGGGAGGAACCTGCAAGTCCAGCTTAAACTACCGAGGCCCCAAACTGCATCTCAGATGGCCTAGACATCCAGCTAATAATGCCTAGTAAAGGTATGGAACAATGACCACGTCGCCACCTTGCTAATGTCTGCCAGTGGAACAAGACTGTGCCCTGTCCACAAAGCCGCCTGAGACCTGGTTGAATGGGCCTTAAGTCCCTTTGGCGGAGTTTTCCTGCATACAGCATAGGTCAGAGAAAAAAGATGTATTCTCAAAAATGCTGTGTATTTAATTTTCTGTAGAATAGAGAAGAAGCTGCATGTCTTCAATAAACTTGTATCCCCCGAAGAAACCGATTGGTCGGTGAAACGCACAAGCGCTGATGACTTGCGTTGGGACTACAGTTTAAAACTTTTAGATAAGCAAATAAGCATTTCTCACTACCCTGCATGACTGCTACATAAGCCACACAAGTTCTGAACATCTGAGTCACTGTTGACGTTATGAACTTTTAAGCCTGTGAAAGCAAGTAGCGGCAGAAAGGTCTTGGAGTCGCTAGCAGAACAAAAGTTTGGAATGTAGTGGTAGAAGTGCTGAAATCATTGCAAGACACCGATTTTTATAAATTTTTCTATTAAATGTGAATAAAATAAAAAAATAGGAAAAGGGAACTTAGGGTCTTTGATGCAAAGAAGGGGATCGCTGTTCAGAGGTTTTACCCCATTGGTGATTTCCCCGTTCCAGTCTGAGACCTGTTCCCTGTATGAAATAGCATTTTTGATATAGTGAATGTATGGGGCAATATTGATAATTGATAGGTACAGCATAGGTACAGCAAATGGTTTGCTTCACCAAGCGGGCAAATCAAGGCTTTAGAAGCCGCTTCCTCTTTACGAGGGCCTTCGAACACCACAAATAACTGATCCAATTTCTGAAGGGACTCTGACCCCTTAAGATAGCTACGCTGTACCCTGCACAGATCCAGCATGTGTAGTTGACGGTCCTCCTCGGAGTCACCAAGCGCAGGAAAGGCTGGTAAAGAAAGCACCTGATACAGATGGAAGCACGAGACCACTTTAGGAAGGAAAGGTGGTACCGGTCTCAGTACCACCTTTTCCTTGGATAACTGTAAAAAGGGTTCTCTGCAGGGAAAGAGCCTGAAGTTCCAAAATATGCAGAGTGGAAAAAACCCGCTTTCAGCATGAGATCTCTCAAGGACGCCCTGGAGAAGGGTTAGAACAGTGCTCCTGTCAATGCAGACAGTACCACATTTAAGTCCCAAGGCAGAACCACGCTTTGCAAAGGTAGACAAATATCTTTCAACGTCTTGAGGAACCAAACCACATCTGGGTGAACTGCCAATGAACACACCTGCACTCGCCCTCTACAGTGAGACAGTGCCACTACCTGTACTTTCAGGGAATTGAAGACTATGCCCTTCTCCAAGCCCTGCTACAAGAACGGCAAAATACTGGGGAGAAAGCAAGCAAAAAGGATGAATGCTCCTAGACAAACATTAGCCCTCAAACATCTGCCAAACTCTTACATAGGCCACAGTGGTCGAGTGCTTCCTTTCCTTCAACATGGTAGCGATGACCGCAGAAGAGTATCCCTGATGCTGCAGCCACGCCCTCTCCAGAGCAAAGTCATAAGTGAGAACCTATCCACATTTGGCATCAACACCGGACCCTGGGAAAGCAGGTTGATCTTACCAGGAAGTCATTAGGGCCGATCGATCAGTATGCATGTGAGGTCTGCATACCACAGCCTCCGAGGCCAGTCCGGTGCAATGAGAATCACCAGACCACTGTGCGATCCTCAATCCGCTGCAGAAGGCGCACAATCAGCGCCCATTACAGGAGACATACAGGACCCTCCCCCCCCCCCCGATGGCCATACCTGGGCGAGAGCATCGAGATCCTCATACATGTGCTCCCTGCATCTGCTGAAAAAAATGGTTCGACTTGGCGTTGGTTAGCATGGCCATGAGATCCATGACAGACTCCTTCCAACGCATGGTGATGTCATGAAAAACTGCTGTGCTCAGCTCCTTGAATAGTGGAGTACTGCAGGGATCTGTGCTGGGTCTGTTGCTTTTTAATATATTTGCAAATTACCGGGAAATGGGAATAATGAGTGAAAATCAAATTTGCAGATGACACAAAATTATTCAAAGTTGTTAAAACCCAAGAGGATTGTGAAAATTTGAAAGAGGACCTTGACAAATTGGCAGACATTCAAATGGCAGATGAAATTTAATGTGGACAACTGCAAAGTTATGCACCTAGATGCAAGGCTGCACATCAAGAACCACCGCTCAGGAAAAAGATTTAGGTGTCGAGGATAATATACTGAAACCTTCCACTCAGTGTGCAGCAGCGGCCAAGAAGGCAAATAGAATGCTAGGAATCATAGGGAAAGGAACGGAAAATAAAACAAAAGATATTATAATGCCTCTATATCATTCCATGGTGTGACCGCACCTTGAATATTGGGTGCAATTCTGGTCACCATATCTTAAAAAGAGAAGAGCCACCAAAATGGTGAATGGGGATGGA
Organism: Ichthyophis bannanicus; assembly: GCA_033557465.1. Classification (NCBI taxonomy): domain Eukaryota; kingdom Metazoa; phylum Chordata; class Amphibia; order Gymnophiona; family Ichthyophiidae; genus Ichthyophis; species Ichthyophis bannanicus. The sequence continues at coordinate 153,224,883 of CM066044.1, forward strand.
AGGATACCCCTCTGAAGAGAGGCTTAAAAGGTTAGGGCTTTTCAACCTGGAAAAGAGATGGCTGAGGGTTAATATGATAGAGATCTATAAATTAATAAATGGAGTAGAATGTTTACTCCATCAAAAGTAGAAATGAACCTACAATGTAACCCATTTAAGACTAATAAGAGAAAATATTTTTTGCACTCAATGCTTAATCAAACTCTAGAACTCGTTACCAGAGGATGTAATAAAAGCCGTTAGTGTAGCTGGGTTTTAAAAAAGGTTTGGACAAGCTCCTGGAGGAAAGGTCCATAAACCATTTTAAAGAGGACCCAGGAAATCCACTGTTTGTCCCAATACAAGCATTGTGGAACCTGTGTGTCTTTTTGGGAACCTGCTAGGTAATTGTGACCTGGATTGGCCACTGTTGGAAACAGGATACTGGGCTTGATGGATCTTGGTCTGACCCCGTATGGCATATCTTATGTTCTTATTACCAAGTCTGGACTTGGAGGAGGCGTCCGCTGACTAGCTGCACACCAAACAAAGCACCGGGCTGCAATAATCAAAGCCATGATCTTAGAGGATACCTGGACCAAATCACAGAAAGTGTCAGCCATGAATGTTGAGGCAGAATCCAGCTTGGCCCCTTCCGTCGCTGCCGGACCCTCCAGGTCAGGTGGAGCCAACCCCTGGAGCCAGTGAATCAAAGCCCTCAAAATGTAGGCCCCACAAATGGCAGCCTGCAGGACCAGGGTGCTAGAGTCGAAGGCTTGCCCGAGAAGAGTGTCCAGTTTTTGGTCATGGAGGTCCTTAAGCACTGCCTGGCCTTCTGGAATGCTGGCTTTCTTGGTCACTGCTGAGACACTTAGGCATCCTTAAAAGGTCCTGCTCATCCTGCAAAACAGGGTTTGGGTGATCCATCGCCCTGCTGCCTCTCATGGTAGTCTCCGGAAACTCCCATTCTGAATCAATCAAATTTTTAATCACCCTGTGTACTGAAAGCACGCCTGCAATACCACCCTTGAACCCTTGCAACAAGAGGTCCTCTAGGACAGGTGGAGATACAATATTTAAAGCCAAAAAGAATGGCTAATGAGAGCCAAGAGTTCCTCCCTGTGGAATACTCTGAAGATGTTGGGATCTTCCCCTGGAGCTCTCTCACCTTCTTCCAGCTTCTGGGCTACAGACTCATCCTAGAGGTCCGACGGGCCTTTTCCCAGCTACTCTGAGGTCGGCAACTGAGGAGAGTCCTGACCCTGCCAGGCATCAGGCTCTTCACTACTTCTCTTCACCGGAGGTGCTCCTTCTATGGGGTCCCCCCTCCTGCAGAGTCTCCAGAGCTAAGAGAGTAGGAGCCTTACTTGGAGCAGCAGAAGCCTCAGCCTGTTTCCTTTTGAGGCAATAGGCCTTATGCAGAGACAAAATAAAATCAGGAGAGAAAACTGGCTCTACTAAATAAATGAATCCCTCAAGCTCTGACCATGGCGCTAAAACGGATGCCTTTGGTGTGGGGAAATGACCACCTGAGGGGAAATGACCACAGTTCCTGCCAAAAACCGCAGGCACCACAGGCCCTGCGGAATTCCCCGTTGGAATTCCCGTGTCAGTGTCCATGTTCACGCCAGCTAAGATAGCACTGAATGATAAACATGCCCTTCCTCAGGCAAAAATCTACAGAACCCCACGGGAGTCGAGGCACAGCTGCCCACACACTGTACACAGGCAGGGAAGGTCAGCAACATGCACACCACACCGTGGGAAAGAAAAAAACGTGCCGATCCAAGCACGATGTGAGAGCGCCCCGAAGGAGAGGTAAGTCAAACCTCAACTTGTAAAAACAAACTAATACTTTGTAAGCCAAATTGCAGAGGAAACCACTGCCGGGAAACAGTGATTGCTCCAATAGGCTGCCCCTCCCCCGTTCCTTACAATCACTGTCAAAGGGCCAGTGCCGAAAACACAGAACCACCTGAAGTAGCAAGAAACCCAAGTAACTGTTGTTTAACAGGCATTTGGGTGTTCAGATGGCGGGGGGGGGGGGGGACCTGGGGCTCCCAGGTAGTTTAACCCCAGGCTAGTCCTGCACCCCTTAGGGCCCAGGAAGTAAGGGGAGGCCCTGCCACACTGCCCATCCTCACTCATCTACCCAATTTAGTAGGGAGATTAAACCCCAGCAGTACTCTGCAAAGTTTCTGCTCTCTTTTCTCTCCTTTGCTTTTTTTTTTTTTTTTTAATCTGCTGAATATAATCGTCCCTTCAGTTAGTCCACTATACAAGAGCTCTTCACTCAGCTGCTGAAGACTAAGAGACTGGAGTCTAGAGTTGAAGGGGAGCTCTCGTACTGGATCATCAGAATTCTGACATGCTATGTCCTCAGCTGCTGGCGAGGCAGTGACAACCCATGCGTAGCTGGACTGACCTGCAGACACGATTAGGAAGGATCTCACTTTTATTTTGCCACACCAATGGGCATCCCTGTATGCAAAGAAGCATGTGATAGGTGTCCCGCTCCAAGTTTTTATAGCAGGGACGTCTGTTTCTATAAACAGGTTTGAAACAGATGTCACTGGCGTTTTTCTGCACATTTTGCCCTGGACATCTCGGATTGAATGTGGACACCCTTTCTAAAATGCCACAAAGTTGTTTAATATTTTATATCTGCATATTTAAATTGTGTATAAATTTATGTTGTGGATCAGAAAAATGGCCAATTGGCCTGCACTTGTAATTTGTGCAAATAGCACTATTGCTAAAGTTTCAGACCATCTCACTGTCCAAACTTCTCACCTGTTTTTAGTTCCCTACATTTAGCCAAGAAATCCAAGTGAACACTGAAAAAAATGACCAATCAAAAGGGAGAGATACCTCAAAGTAAGGTTCTATCTACTCCATTATAAAATTATAGAGGGCAATGTAATAAGGTGTAGTGCATCTTTTTGTGAGTTAACTTTACTCATCATTTAACAAGGATTCAACTAAAAAAAATATGCTGAAAGGTTGTATACTTCTATGCAAATCCCATTTAAATGAATGGATTAGCTAATACCTCCCGATTCAAGAGATGCCTTAAAGCCTAAAGCTCATTGTGATGTAAAGTTAACTCATTTCAGAATGACCAGCACCAAAGTCAGGGTGCCTGTAATGTGCAGAAACAAGTTAGTAGTGGTGTAGAAAGGTTAATTATATGGATTAATGAGCGAGTTGAGGATAGTTAGATGGGTGAGGGATGGGACAGCAGGCAGATTTATGGAAGAGTTCTGGGGCAAATGGTCTCTTGACTCGGGAGGCCTAGAGCAGAATTCCCTTACCTTGAGGATCCTAGGCTGGACCAGAGCCTCCAATTTCTTATTTTTATGTTGTTTTTTTTAAATTTGATGGTATGAGGAGTAAGGTAGACTTAACTTTCACCTCTAACCACCAAGGTTAAAAACAGTAGTCAACAACTTTAGATTTTTTAAAAACATCTTCCAGTGTTAAAAGTTGTGCATAAAAATGGGAGCAAATGGTATACTACTTTACATTTAGATGCATTTTTTAAACTGTCAATGCATTTACATACTATTTGGTTACTGGATCAGGAACTAACTTTTTTTTTATATTTCATATTTCTGGATTGGTGGTTAACCTTTGGTTGGCCAGCTCAATACCCATCTAAAGGTTAACCAGTTATATCTGAGAAGAGTGAGATTTGTACCAGCGGTCTGGTTTACCTTTTAACAGATAGCACTAATATTCAGCACTATCCAAAGACATTCAATATTTTATTTTATTTTATAAGTCAGACCTGGTATTTGTACAGTCTAAGTTAACCAGATAAGGATAACCTGTTAAATTTGACCTTAAATACCCAGTAGTGTTCTAAGAATCATCTGATTAAGTTAATATTCAGTGAAAGATAACCAGATAACTATTTTGTTTTACAGCCTCTTGATCAGATGATTCATCAAAAGGATTTCCTTCAATGCCGATGATAGTCAACTGTTAGACCCCTTAGGGAAGTTTGCTGAGGAGACCATTAACATTTGAATGCCTGTTTAGAGAAGGTGGAGAATAGGTTGCAGTCCAGAGGATTTATGCAGCTGTTTTATGCAGCTTTACTGGCCAATGTTATCTCAGAGTCCACATATTAATGGTGTGGCGATTCTATTAAGGAATCACTTACAAATTTAGAGGCAATTTACTGAGGCAATGGAGGGTTAAGTGTCTTGCCCGAGGCCACAAGAAGTGTCAGTGGAATTTGAACCCTGGTCTTTCTGGTTTCAGGCTGCTGCCCTAACCACTAGTCTACGTTATATCATGAAGGCTAACTTGAATTAATAAAGTGGCTTGTAATAAACTGTGTTTGGTAAGGTAACTTAAACCATACCTGGATAAAGGGGCATTGCGTTCAGTTATGTTGTTGTTGTTGAGTGTGATTGAGTCGGAGACCATTCTGTTTCTCCTAGTTCCGTTCGAATTGTTGCTTCTTAATCAATGTAAAGGTCGTGCAAGAGAACGATCAGGTGTTCCGGTATACCCATGCGTTTTAATATGGCCCAGAGTTTCTTCTCAATGGTTTACACAGTCAAAAGCCTTGCTGTAGTCAATAAAACACATATGGATATCCTACTGGTATCCTTTTGTCTTTTCAAGGATCCATCTCTCGTTCCTTGCCCGTTCCTGAACCCTGCTTGCACTTCAGGCAGTTCTTGTTCCAGTTATGTTGTATTATCTGCTAAAGCTTTATGTAAATTAAGGTTGATCAAAACACAGCAGCTAGGATATTAACAGGAATAGAGAGAGTACTTGACCTGCACTAGCTATGCTTTATTGTCTGCCAATAAGAGAAAGAACAAAGTTCATACAGATGGTTCTAACCTATAAGGTATTCCATAATCAGTGGTCTTAAATGTTTATTGGGTTGCTTGCGAAGGTATGTGCTTACAAGAACTTTGACGCCTTCTGAAAGATGTATGATCAGTATTCCTTATGTAAAGGTGATACAAAGGAGTATTAATGAGCAAGAGCCTTTTCACTAGCAGCACTGAAAGCTTCTCTCTTCTCAGTATGCCAGCTTGTGGATCATGTAGACATTAGTGGAGGAGTGATGGCTTGCTCTTCTGGATTACTGCAAGCTCCTTCGGTTTTATTTCTATTGATTTTATATTTTAACATATATTTGCTGTTTTATGGTCACCACAGAAAGGCAGTATATAAATTGAAAGAATGAAAAAAAAAAAGACAGAAACCAAAAGACAGAATATGAGACTGCTGAATATTGACTTAATAGTAAATGAGAGCAGATAACCAAAATGATTCATCCAAGTCTGCGCAGTTGAGATGAAGCAAAAGTATCTGAATAGAAAGTTATTGCATTTATTTATTTTATTTGAAATCTAATTCACCTATCAGTGAAAGCTTTTCTTAGTGGAGAAGACAATCACAAACAAATAAAAAATGACACCACAAGCCTTTTTTCTGAAATAAAAATAAATTTCCAATTGCTTCCTAAGTGTTAAATAATTTTCTTTTTAATTTCTGGGGTAACCGGATAATGCATTCTACTTTGCAGGACCAGCTATATAGAGGCTCTTCCGACTGCCACCTCCACTAGGGATAAGAGGCTACAGTCTCAACTTGGGATTACCTCTTCTCTGTACCCTCCCTGCTACTGCTGCTTGCAGCAAAGAATGGAATCCTGATGTCAGCACTCTCACTTGAAGCTAGCTCAAAAAGGTGTTGCTGCAAACAATGCAGCACGCCGCCATTTGAAAGATGGCCCAGTAACTTTCCCCTACAAATGGCTTTTTGAAAGCATAGGACTTCTGTGGTACATCAATCCTCAAGCACTTTAGAACGACTCCACATCTCTGATGTTTTATGGGCATCCTCTCTGGTTCTTTAGGAGCTGCTGCTGCTACTGGAACTGAGGCGGAGGTTATAGCAGAAAAAAAAAAAGCCAGGGGCATCCTTCACATTGTTTGCTACACTTCACAGATACAAAAGGCTCTTGGCCCATGGAGTATCACTTTCTACCTCCTCTGCACTTTAACACACTAACAACTAGATTTTCAAGGCCCCCTCAGCTACAAAACATTTTCAATATCTGATTCTGGAAATCATTCACATGAATATTCAGATTCTGAACCTGCCAAAAAATTTCCATACACGTTTCAGGAGAAGACAGGATGCATCTGCTACTCTGCATCACTGGTAATGGCTTTACCTGTTGCTGGCCTCCTGCCCTCCTCCTTGCACTGCTTCTGTCTTCTTTGCCCCTTTGCGGAGATGACAGCAGACAACTGGTCTTCAACATTTCCACCAAAAGCTGTAGTCATTGATACTCTCTCCTCTTAAAAAAAATCTCTTTACTGTATCTTGAATGATAGACTTCTGGAGTCAGGAGACTATCCTCTCTGTTCCTCGGAACTAATTTTTCCACTGGCCCTAGATTTCTCAGGAGCATTAACTAACTTTCAATCTCTGTTTCTACCACCATTTCCACACATCCCCTCCCCCAAGCACTGCAATTCAATAAGACTAGATTGTAAAGGGTAGTTTATCCGAATGGATTGTACGCTATATGAAGCAGGGAGTATCTGCCTATGTGCCCGTTCGGAGCTCTTAGGGCTTCATTTTTCTATGCAGTCTCTCTAGAGCCACAAAGCCTGAAAGATTTTTTTAAACTCATTTTTCTGCCTTTGCAACAGATATAACATTACCTATTTCGATCTTTAGATCATTTTCTTTTCACACTTATTGTATTTTAACAAAGTAAATTTGTGAAGCAACAATTTGTAAAAACCTTCCCTCTCTGAATGGAAAAGAAAAGATAGTGGTCTGCTGCAGTGTTTTTTCAGTATTTTACTGAGTTGCTAATATCATCAGTTTTGGGATTTGGGAGAAAGGAAGCAGTAACAGATTTGTTGAACTGCTTGTCAAAAAACTAGTGAAGTATCTCATACTTCTGACTTCTCCCCTCCCAAGGCGGCTATGTTGTGTCAGGCCCTCTTCCACCTGGGCTGGATTGCTGTTGAAAATGAATGAGGACTCAATTCATTCTGCACCCTCAGTCATTTGGTATATCTAAAGGTATACAAACCGAAAATGCCCTCAATTCAGCACATATACATATACACACACACAACACTCACCAATTACCATCTCTTACTCTGGGCGCAGCAAACAGAAGTGACACAGATCCTCATCCTTCTCTGCTGATTCAGAGCTCTTTACCAATAGATTTGCAGTGGTAAAAGTCTCAAGGTCTCTGTTGGCATGGACAATGGCCCTCAAGGTCGAAGTTGGCTGGGATAATGGCAATGAAAAGATGTCCACCTTTGATAATGTGATGAGATCACATCATCATCATCATAGCAGTTGCAAAGTTAAAGTATCAGCAGGCTTACAGCAATAGAAATTCATCCAATATGGAGTGTCCATGGGCCACAGTTTGCTCTCCTCCTAACTAATCTGTACCTGAAAAAGGTTGCAGAATGGAATGGATTGAGACGCCCAAGTGTGAATAACTAAGCCCGATCTGATGTTCAAAATGTGATAATAGAATTTCTGTCAATGAATTTTGGGCTATGTTTACTAAAATGAAGAATGTTAGAGGGCATTGATGCCCAAGAATTAGCATGTCTGCATGTCCCTCTGAAGTTAGCGTGTTGGAGCCACACCTCACATTAAACAGCATGCAGGTGGCACTTACTCCCCGAGTAAGTGCACCCGGTCTAACAGCAACATTCGCACCTGCACTAGCCACAATATGACATCAGTGCCCACATTCTACCCTAACCCATCCAAATCCCCACACTATTGCATGGGATTTCACTGCAGTGTGCAGTGTCCTATGCTGTTAGTGCGGCACACTTAGTGTGCGGTACACTCTGCCCTAACAATTAGCTCGGTTTAGTAAACATGCCCCTTAGCCTTGTTCATTATGCACACAAGTTTTAAAACCCATACAACTTTTCTCTAATACAGATCAAGGATTTGATTCCCACTAGCATTCCTTGTGACCTTGGCCAAGTCACTTTACCCCTCCATTGCCTCAGAAGAAAAGGCCTGGAAATCTACTTCCGGTGATCCTTTGCACAGAAAACCCCAAGGCAGCTGGGTCGCCACAAGTCAGCACAGACTTGACTGTACTAAAAAAATTGATTTATATCTTCTTGTTCCAAATTTTGCACAGAGCCCAGTCCATCGCTTTTGATTTCTCAAACAGTTATGAGGGTTTTGACAACAACAACATAGATCCATCTGAAGCTTTCACCCACATTTCCCAGCAAATAGTCCATAAATCGACAAGATTTGGAGCTCATCAAATTGCAGCACAATAATATGGGGAAAATGCATAAACTCTGAAATATTTAAATTAAGGTCAAAGTAAAATACTATTGAGGGGGTTCACAGAAATTGTCCAACAATTATTAAAAATTTAATCTAATTTTTAAAATAAATTTGGCAGCTTGACATCTGTCAGTAATATCGAAGTCTATGCTAGGGGTCATGGGTGCCATTTTGAACCCAGAAAAAAGGAGCAGGAACTGCTGGCGATAACTCCCAAATAGACATTAGAGACCCCCAAGTAAGAGCTGGGAGTGGGGCAGAGGAAAATTCCAAAATGGTTATTTGCACATGTAATGAGTAGAGAAGTAGCTTGGTGGTTAAGGCAGCAGCCTGGGACCAAAAAGATCAGGGTTCAAAGCCCACACTGACACTCCTCCTGGCCTTGGCCAAGTCATTTAACCTTCCATTGCCTCAGGTACAAAGATTGCAAGCCCTTCTGGGACAGGAAAATACCTACAGTACCTAACTCACCTCGATTTACTACTGGAAAGGCATGCGCTAAAAAAACTAAAATAAAAAAACATGTAGTCGGGCTACATGTCTAATAGCCGCCATTTACGCTTTAGAGGTGCTTCTAAAATAAGAGCCTATACATGTTAACCATACAGACACATCTTCATCATTATAGAATTAGACTTCTGACTGCTAGTAATAACATTGAGTAGTTGCTAGGCAGTATATTTTGTTGCTGAAAGACTCAGAAAAGAGACAAATCCTTCAGCTTCTTATTGCAAACAACTTGAAAAGGGGGTAATATTAGGGTTGCATGTCCCTGTGTTTTTTTGCACGTATAGGGATTCACCATGACAAACACAGTTTTAAATATTTAGCATTTGTTTTCTTAGAGGCAAATACGGAATGCAATGAATATTAAAAAAAATGCAGTTCACCATGTCTCATTTCATTTTATCAATTTGTTAGCTGAAATTTGTTCAAAAAGCTGAAGTGCTACTCTTCTCCTTACTTCATGCCCTTTTATTAATGCACAATCCCATTCCATTTTTCAAGCCTGCTATGTGTTTAGAAGTAGGTTGCTATGCAACAAGCTAGAAGCCTTGCTGTTATTTAGAAACCATCTTTTCAATAGTAGCTGGCAAAAGCTATCCACTACAGAAGATATCTCTAACACACGGAACATTTTCACAAAAATGGATTTGAATGGTTAATAAACTTTGCAAGACCCAAGCTGGCAGTTCAGTGGAAAACAGACTTGAACGTATTTAAAGAAACCTTGAGGAAATTGCTTGGCATCAACATTTCCATGAATATTCATCATTAATCAGAGACATCTTATGAAAAATGTTGACAACTAATAGCCATTTATTAATCAGCTCTGACTATTTTTACAGATTTTGCATGCCACCTATGTCTCCTCTAATGAAAGATTATTAGCAATTTGATGTTAATATCATCAATACTTAAAAGTACTGTTGCTTTTTGTTTTTATCTTTAAAAGGTAGAGACAAGTAAAATACTACCTACTGAAATGCAGAACCTTGGCTATCTACATTAAGGATAAAAGTTAAAAAAAAAAAATAATTAACACACACCTGACTGCACAAGCACAAAATGTTGAGAAAGGAACACAGTCGAAGACCAACTGCTCCCCCTAATGGCTGCTGATCTTTCAAAGCACAACTCTTGATAAATAACTTATCACAGAAAATAAAACTACAATCTTGTAACTAAACACAAACAAAGCAATGGAAGGGAGGCATTTAAATGAATACAATTATATTTTAAAAAATAGCTGTGTACTGATGTAAGCATAATAGGGCCAATACTCAGCGACAATAAGTGGTTAAGTGGCACTGCTGACTATACATGTATAACTTTCAATGGATCCATCTAAAGTTACATCTGTGCAAAAATGTATCTACTCAACATATAATTTCTAATGCTGCCTCTGGCTCACTCCAAATCCCACCCCTTCAAAAACACAAATGCTGGCCATTAAGCAATTTGAAAGATCATAATTTATGCATGCCAAGTGCACTGTATATAGCATTAAGTTAACCTGTACATAGTTCTCCCGGTTGTCCCTTGTTGAATTTCCCTGTTCATTGTAAACTCAATGTTACTTGTATGCATTGTAGTGTGTTCTTGTTCAATGTACACCGCACTGATTGTAATAGCGCGGTATAAAAGAAATGTTAAATAAATAAATAAAACTGGAGGATTTTTTTTCTTTTAAACCCCACTTATGGGCTCAGCGCCCACTGCCAGCCACTAAAGTACTTTTTAGTACAAACCCAAATAAATTTTGTCATAGATCAATACAATATCAAAATGTAACTAACTGATGGGGCTACCTACAGTACTTGGTATTTTGTTATGAGCAAGCAAATACATAGGTGTGTCAATTAAAGTCATCAGAAGTTTAAAACAGCTATAAAACTGAAAAAAAATTATAAACCTATTTAAATATACTTGGTCCCAGTTTACCTATATATTACCATACTTCTCGAATGATTCATCACCTAGCTTTTGCCTGCAGAAGAGCCACAATAGCTGAGGTGTAAAGGGTACTCTCTACTGAGGTTAAAACCTCTCAGGGGCCAAGCCATAAGACAGAAAGAACGGTCATCGAACAGAACCAGCCCTCTCCATGTGAAGTCCCCATTCTTGAAGAAGCCCCAGGCTTCTCTCACCTGAGCAAGTCCAGGTACCATGGTCTCCTACTCCAATTGTGAGACACCATATTCACAAAAAACAGAGTGCAACCCATCCACAGCAGTACTTCCCCACCTGATTACTTCTGGAGCAACACAGAATACTATGACTAGCAGCCACTGCTATAGCAGCTCATCCAGACCAGCCAAACCCCCCCTCCCCTCCTCTATTTGAAGAAACTGGCAGATTTTGCTTCCTGCCTTGTGGACATCAGATCCATGAATGGGATACCTCTACGGGCTTGAATGAGAGAGACTGCCTCTCAGACAGATTCCACTCACCTAATTCCAGGGAGTGTAGTCAAAGTGAATGTACATTTTGGAACCCTGTGATATGGGCTGCTGACAATGCTCAAAGATGAATTTTGGCCCACCTGATCAACAAGTTGGCTTCCTGAGCCAAAAGCTCCAGCAATTGGAACCCTTAACTGAAACAGCCAACTGCAACTCCCAGGCACTTTGAGAGTCCAATCATGGCCTGTTGGCAGGTCTGGGCTCTTTAAAGGAACCAAGATAGGGTCCTCAAACCAGAGGCTGAAGAGGACACCTGACCATGACAAAATCCTATGGAGCAAGGGCACAAATTTAGGGAGAAAAAAGATCTTCCATATCCTGGGCCTTTTGTGCCACTATCGCTCCTTCAAGGGCCTCCCTGCTGCTGTTGAACCACCTCATTTAAAACTTCCTCCAGAGCTAGAAAGGGGGGGGGGGAAGCCAGCACCTTCTGGTTAAAGGAAGCCAACATGGCCACTGATCCTATGCTGCCATTTGCCTCAGGCAGTTCTCCGACAGGAAACTTACAACTCATAGAGCTCAACACTGAAGACTTCCTCTCTAATTCTTGTCTGGGCACCAAAACATTTCGACCCCCCACCTCAGCTAAGCCCACCATTCCAAGCTGCTGTGGCAGGAACCAAAATGCTCCCAACTTCCCCTGTCTCCATCCCTGCAAGAGCAACAGTCCAAGAGGGCCATCTCAGTCTGACCAAGCCTAGTTACTGCATTCACTGGTACATGCTTCCCAGTGCGAATACCAGCACTTCACCAGTCTACTATTACAGATTGTAGCAGCCTTCCCCCAATTACTGGCATAACCATGCTGGAAACATTGGACTTGCAGGCTCTCCCACCCACTCACCCCCCTGCTAGTACTTTCACATGAGCACCTCTAACATTGTGCCCTTTCTCCTCTTGAGATTGGTGGGGGAGGGGAGAGGAGAAAATTACAGAGGAGCTGACAACAAACAGATGGAACCCCCGGGGAAAAGGTGAAGGTCCCACTTAAGGCCATGGGACCTGCCACTCTGCCTATGCTCAAATGGATAAAACCATCTTTCCAAATGGGTCCAAGAGTTTCCAAAGAACTTCCCATCTACCACCCACTGGAGATAAAGCACAGTTACTTACCTGTAACAGGTGATCTCTGGGAACAGCAGGAATAAGTCTTCACATATGGGTACGTCGGTACAGACGGAGCCTGCGCGGGGAACGCTCCCCAGCTTCCCAAAAAGGAAAGCTTTTGGGAGCATCCCACAGCGCCTGCGCGCTGCCTTCCCGCCTTTCCTAACCATCTCTCCTCAGTTCGAGTTCAAAGCTGAGACAATAGAGAGAGAGAGGAAAGGAAAGATAGAAAAAGAGATACAACTCCTAGGGGAGGAGGGAGGGTTGTGAGGACTTATTCCTGCTGTTCCCAGAGATCACCTGTTACAGGTAAGTAACTGTGCTATCTCCAGGAACAAGCAGGAATGAGTCTTCACATATGGGGACTCCCTAGCTAAGATGCCTGGGAGATCCCCAAGGATATGAGACCCTGGAGGTCTACTTCCTCCTATGGATCTCAGGCATCCATCCAGGGAAGGAGGGTAGGAGTTGTTTAAGAATGGAACAGGTGTTTGAGGACAGCCTGACCAAACAAGGCATCCCGGCAGGAGTCCCTGTCCAAGCAGTAATGGGCTGTGAAGGTATGAACCGAGGCCCAGGTGACTGCTCGAAAGATCTGGTCGATGGACACAGAATTTAGATGAGATCGGAAGGAGGAGCGTAACTCTTGCAGGTACACAGGAGAACAAAAAGAGCAAGAGAATAGAGTAGGTTTGGAACAGACTGCTTTATTGAAGATGGTCCCTACGCGTTTCGGCTTGCGCCTTCTTCGGGGGACATACAGCTACCATGGGGTTAAACAAAACAATGTTAGAATAAAAAAAGTTTTAGCAATCAATGTATCACATACAAGATAAATGATAGTCTCAAAAGAATATTTTTATACAACACAAATAAAAGAAAAATCATTTAAAAACAATAAAAGGAAAACTTTTTAAACACTTATATCCACACGTATGTTATATGTATAAATTACATGTAAAACAAAAGAACAACCAGAGAACCAATTAAATTGTTAAAGGTTAAAAATGAAAAATGGAAAACATTAGAAATATTAAAAATATTAAAAATGTATTAAAAATATATTAAAAATACATTGTAGACAAGCAAGGGCCGAGACAAAGGACTAGAAGTATGAAAAAGAGAAAAGCAATAATCGCATAATTAAACAAATAAATACTATATAAATATAAATATAAATATGTGTCAATTGATAATGGATAGATAATAAATAAACCATAAAGATGATAATAAATAAATAAAAAATGATAAAAAGTATAACAAATAGATAATAATTATTAAATAGATAAAACAATGTGAATAAATAAATTAAAATGTACTAATGGTAATGTAGTAACATACCAACGTTGTATAGGGTAGAATGTCTCAAGGACACTTTGGAGAAGGCACTATGTATGGATAGAGCCATGTGTGACAAGCTTGTCTCTTAAAGACAGTTGGGTCGTAGCACTATATAATAACTATAAAAAAGAAAAACTATGTAATCACATGTAAAAATGAACCATTGAATAAGATGCACACATGAATGCAAATAATAAAAGCAAAGTATAAAAAATAAAAATAAGAATATAAGAATATAGAAATAAATAAATAAAAATAAAAATGAATATACAATATAATATATAACGTATGATATACGAAATAAAACAAAATATATAATATATGACATATATCACATAATATAAACCACATAATATATAACATACAATAAATATGTGACAATCATATATAATATAAAAAAATAAAATAAAAATGTGATATATAATGTATAAAATGAAGTAAAAATGTGTTCATACGTAAAAACATCTATAGAAATGTAAACTATGCATTAAAAATATATTATATATAAAATATTAACAATATATTAAACATATATTCAAACATATAGACAAGAGAAAATGGTAATAAAATAGAAGGGCACTTCTAATATTGTGAATCTATAAGCAGAACATTCAATATAGAATGGACTACAAATGTGGACACGGAGCATACTGTGATAAGACACTAGCATACATTAGGTGTAAAGATTATTGCTCCGATAGAAGAGAGGGGGATGTACAAGAGAATTCAATAGTGTTACGCGTTCCGGCTTGCGCCTTCTTCGGGGGACATACAGCAACGTTGTATAGGGTAGAATGTCTCAAGGACACTTTGGAGAAGGCACTATGTATGGATAGAGCCGTGTGTGACAAGCTTGTCTCTTAAAGACAGTCAATGTACATGTGGGTGGTAAACTCATGAGACAGAGATTAAAAAAATAAATAAATAAAAAAAGATATTTTGGGGGAAAGAGTACAAAAGGTGTTTAAGACGCGCTGGTGAGCATTCGGAGTAAACATGTTTAATGTAATTTAAGAATCGATGGTATGACCTGACGTCTAACAATATTACGATACATGTGTTACTAGAAGGTATAAGTGGAAAAATCTAATAAAATACAAGTGTACAGATATGTAAAACCATATATGTAATAATGAAACTAATTCTTGTATATCATGCATAAAAAATGACATGCGTGTCGCCAAAGATTGAATAGTGTGCTTTACAATATAAAAATGATGATGTAATGGAAAACCGAGTGTATATATGAAGAATAAGTATACACGCTGGATAATTTAGAAGAGCTGAAATTAAATGACAGATAGCTAAGGGAGACTCTGCACATAAAAACTCTAAACGTAAAAACGCCAAGTGTCAAGGGACATTTATAAAAAAAGAAGAAGAATCGTGCACTAGACAAGGAGACTGTACGCAGAGGAAACTTAGTGAGTTGAATGAATTATACCTGATCATCAATGCAAACAAAAATTGAAAATAAGAACTTGATCAGTATTTTGTAAAAGACGAAAGGCATAAAGACTGGAGGGACGAAGTTGAGAGATTGAGAGCGTACTTACTGATTAGACAGAGAAGTGAAAACCATACGATGTGCGAATGCGGAGGCTCACAGCATGTCTAAACTTGCATTAATACTGCAACATTGAAAGGGGGGAACAACGAGAAGAAGTCTTGTTATAGACGCCAATTTTCGCGCCCTTTTTTTTAAAAAAAGAAAAGAGAGACGTCACGAAATGGGCGGAGTAAAAATCAAACCCGTATTCAAAAGCTCCTTCAATAACAAGCATCTTTTTGAGTCTATTTGTTAAAAAATATATATATAATATAATGAACTGATAAAAAACAATTACAAACTGTCAGGGTAATAGTATATACGATGGTCTATAAAAATGTGATTACATAATAAGACAACGATTTTATATATTAAGAATCTAGAAAAAGGAACCAATCTTTTAAAATAAATGTAAGCGACGTACCATTTAAAAATAGGACATAATAGACTAAAAACTAATTAAAAATAATGATAAACAAGGGAACTATAATATTGCCTTAAAATTTTATATATTTGTTAAAAAATAAATAATAAATGAATAAATATAAAATATTAAAAAATTAATAAATATTTATTTTACAAAAATACATATAGGATGGACCAAGTAGCATATTGGAAACAATATCATATTATGTATGTCAAGAGGGATGTTATGATATTGTTGTCAAAAAATAATAAATATGATACATCAAAAAATATATATGAAGAAAAAATGAAAATAAATGACACATTATATAAATGTAAACAAATGAGTAATATACCATAGTCAGTACCACAACTTCAAACAAAGAAGACAGTATAAAAAATAGGCGAATAATCATAGAACCTGGATTGTTTTGATAAGTAATTAATTGTGAGAAAATAATTTATTGTAAAAAATTTTTGTAGAAAATTTTATTGTAAAAAAATTGAGAGATCACTTTCTTGATTGAGTCCGAATGGATGTAAACTGTTAAAATCATAAATATATCGTTGTTCAAACTTTAGTAAAGTATGATTAACATCGCCACCACGCCAGTGTGGAATAACAGTTCTAATAACTAAAAACTTAAGATCATTAACCAAATGTCCCTTCTCTACCCAGTGTGAAACTAATGGTTTATCCGTCAGTTGTCTTTGAATGTTGCTCCTGTGTTCTATAATACGTGTTCTGATCTGCCGTACGGTTTTTCCTATGTAAATCATATCACAGGGGCATTGAATTAAGTAGATTACATTTAGTAGTTTTACAGTTGGAATAATGGTTAATAACGATTTTATGACCAGTGGACTTATGTGTAAAACTATTTTTAACTGTAATGACATGAAGGCAGACAGAACAATTTCCACAGCTGTAGTTGCCTTTGACTGTAGGGGTAGTTCTGGAGACAGTCAGGGCAGAGGGGACTAAAAAATGGCTCAGATTGGGAGCACGCTTATATGAAATCATGAGTTGTTTAGATTGAAAGGCTGGTAAGGAGGCGATCAGATCCCATTCTTGTTTTAGTATATCCGTGATAAGTTTGGAATGTGATGAAAATGTGAGAGGACAGGTGATTTTATCAAATTTAGGCCGTGCTATATTTTGTAAGAGTGTACAGCGATCAGTAGCAGATGCTCTCTGATATGCTCTGTGGATGCATTTATTAGGATATCCTCGCTGCTCAAAACGCTGGTATAGATCAGTAGGTAGCATGTTTTTCAAAATCCGTGTCATTAGTGCATATACGTCTAATTCTGAGAAATTGACTCACCGGTAAATTTTGCTTGAAGGAAGTATTATGGCAACTGTCATAAGTAAGAAAAGTATTCCTATCTGTTGGTTTTCTGTATAGGTCAGTTATGAAACCTTTGTCTGACTTCTTAATCATAATGTCAAGATATGGTATGGAATCAAGACTGTAAGTACCCTCAAATTGTAAATGTACATCTAAGGTATTAAGCCAAAGATGGAAGGAATGCAGAATATCTTCAGGGCCGTCCCAAATGACAAGAACGTCGTCGATGTAACGTTTCCAAAGAAGGATATGTTTCTTATATGGGTGAAATGATAGGAACTTCTTCTCAAACTCTGATACATAGAGATTTGCAACATCAGGGGCCATGGGCGAGCCCATGGCTACCCCTTTGATCTGCTTGTAAAAAAGGCCTTTAAAGATGAAAAAGTTTTCAGACATAACCAAAGAAGCTAATTGTGTGAGAAAAAAAGTGGGACTGCGGGACTGGTTTTGGTCTTTGAATTAATGTGTTCGCCAATACTTCCAAAGCTGCTTCCTGTGGGATGTTTGTATATAGGGAGTTAATGTCTAAGGTTAGTAAAATAAGATTATTGTGATATCCTTCAAAATCTTTAAGAATATTAATAATGTGAGTAGAGTCTTTGACATAAGAGGGCACTAATGACACAAATGGACGCAAGAACAAATCCAAGAATTTTGAAAGAGGTTCAAGCAGTGAGCCGTTGGCTGAAACAATTGGCCGACCAGGAGGATTGTGTATGGATTTATGGATTTTTGGAAGCATGTAAATTGTGGGTGTAATGGGATGAGTAACAGTGAGAAAGGCTATTTCTTTGGGTGTTAAATAGCCAGCTTCTTTGCCAATGTATAACAAATGATCTATTTTTTGTTGTAGTGTGGTAGTGGGATTGTCAAAAATTTCTTGATAGAACATAGTATCATTCAACTGACGTTTAACTTCTGTGATATAAGCATCTCTATCCTGGACAACGATAGCACCACCTTTGTCTGCAGGCTTGATTATTATAGACTGATTTGATTGAAGACTTCTTAATGCTGATTTCAAAGGAGCTGATAGATTATAATATGATTTTTTCTGTTTGGTTTTATATAGTGCACTGACTCTAGTGAGCACCCTGTGTTCATATGCCGTGATCATAGGATCAGGGAATGATGGAGGAAGCCAGGTGGATGGTTTTTGGACAATAGAAAAATCCGAGGAGAGGGCAGGATTATTGGCAAAATGATCTATTATTTTAAGTTTACGGAAGAACTTGTAAAGTTCAACATGTGTTAGAAAATTGTCATGACGTTTGGTGGGAACAAATGATAGGCCCTTGTTAAGGACCTGAAGTTCAAGTGCTGTCAATGAGTATGAGGATAAATTAATGACTGAATTTATAGATCCCAATCTAGGTTCCTTTTTGCCATCATATCCTGACTGTGTCTTCTTTCTTGCGGTGAAAACTGCCTTGACTGTTGGTACCTGTTTCGTGGTGGGCGTGGTGGGCGTGGTGGTGGGGATCTTGGAAACGCGTCTCTTCTTCCTTTGGCCCATAGGGAGTCCATTTGCAAATCCCGCTTATGTCCCCCGAAGAAGGCGCAAGCCGGAACGCGTAACACTATTGAATTCTCTTGTACATCCCCCTCTCTTCTATCGGAGCAATAATCTTTACACCCAATGTATGCTAGTGTCTTATCACAGTATGCTCCGTGTCCACATTTGTAGTCCATTCTATATTGAATGTTCTGCTTATAGATTCACAATATTAGAAGTGCCCTTCTATTTTATTACCATTTTCTCTTGTCTATATGTTTGAATATATGTTTAATATATTGTTAATATTTTATATATAATATATTTTTAATACATAGTTTACATTTCTATAGATGTTTTTACGTATGAACACATTTTTACTTCATTTTATACATTATATATCACATTTTTATTTTATTTTTTTATATTATATATGATTGTCACATATTTATTGTATGTTATATATTATGTGGTTTATATTATGTGATATATGTCATATATTATATATTTTGTTTTATTTCGTATATCATACGTTATATATTATATTGTATATTCATTTTATTTTTATTTATTTATTTCTATATTCTTATATTCTTATTTTTATTTTTTATACTTTGCTTTTATTATTTGCATTCATGTGTGCATCTTATTCAATGGTTCATTTTTACATGTGATTACCATAGTTTTTCTTTTTTATAGTTATTATATAGTGCTACGACCCAACTGTCTTTAAGAGACAAGCTTGTCACACACGGCTCTATCCATACATAGTGCCTTCTCCAAAGTGTCCTTGAGACATTCTACCCTATACAACGTTGGTATGTTACTACATTACCATTAGTACATTTTAATTTATTTATTCACATTGTTTTATCTATTTAATAATTATTATCTATTTGTTATACTTTTTATCATTTTTTATTTATTTATTATCATCTTTATGGTTTATTTATTATCTATCCATTATCAATTGACACATATTTATATTTATATTTATATAGTATTTATTTGTTTAATTATGCGATTATTGCTTTTCTCTTTTTCATACTTCTAGTCCTTTGTCTCGGCCCTTGCTTGTCTACAATGTATTTTTAATATATTTTTAATATATTTTTAATACATTTTTAATATTTTTAATATTTCTAATGTTTTCCATTTTTAACCTTTAACAATTTAATTGGTTCTCTGGTTTGTTCTTTTGTTTTACATGTAATTTATACATATAACATACGTGTGGATATAAGTGTTTAAAAAGTCTTCCTTTTATTGTTTTTAAATGATTTTTCTTTTATTTGTGTTGTATAAAAATATTCTTTTGAGACTATCATTTATCTTGTATGTGATACATTGATTGCTAAAACTTTTTTATTCTAACATTGTTTGTTTAACCCCATGGTAGCTGTATGTCCCCCGAAGAAGGCGCAAGCCGAAACGCGTAGGGACCATCTTCAATAAAGCAGTCTGTTCCAAACCTACTCTATTCTCTTGCTCTTTTTGTTCTCCACAGAATTTAGATGAGCCATAGAGGTGGCCATGGCCCTCACATTATGAGCTGTGACATGGCTCTCCAGAGAAAGGTTCTTACTCTGGTAGGCGAAAGAAATACACTGAGCAATCTAATTGGACAGTGTTCTCTTAGAGACTGGAAGTCCTAAATGAGAAGGATCAAAAGCAACAAAAAGCTGGGAAGACTTTCTATGTTGCTGTGTCCTATGTAAGTAAAAAGCAAGAGCTCTTTTACAATCCAGAGTATGAAGATTCCTCTCTGCACTGGATGCATGAGGAGCTGGAAAAAAGACAGGTAAATATACTTCTTGATTAAGATGAAAAGGTGAGACCACTTTAGGCATAAAGTGTGGATTTGTCCTAAGGACTACCTTATCATGATGGAACCTTGTATAAGGTGCATTAGCCACTAATGTCTGCAGTTCACTGATGTGGCGAGCTGAAGTAACTGCAATGAGGAAAATAACCTTCCATGAAAGGAACTTCAAAGGAGGTAGTGGCTAAGGGTTCAAAAGGTGGCTTCATGAGCTGACCAAGAACCAAATTTAAGTCCCATGCCACCGGAGGAGGCCCAATGGGAGGTTTAGTTAAAGTTAGGGCTCTCATGAATCTTGCAATGAGAGGATGAGAGGAAATAGGTTGTCCATTGATGGGCTTAAGGGATGCTGCAATAGCACTTATAAGGACTCTTACTGAATTTGTTTTAAGGCCTGCATTGGAAAGATCTAACAGAGAATTTAAAGTTAGTGCTAGAGGGTCAAGACCCTTTTCAGCACACCAAATGGAAAACCGTTTCCATTTAAAAGCATAAGAACGCCTGGTGGAAGGTTTTCTGGAAGCATGGAGGATATCCTTCACTTGTTGCGAAAGATTCCAGTCTTGAAGGTCTAGGCCTTCAGTAACCAAGCTCTGAGGTGTAGGGAACTTGGGGTTTGGGTGCCACACAAAGGCCCTTCCTCCTCCTGGGACAGAAGGTCTGGAGCAGCTCCCAAGTCCAGAGAGGGGGCTTGGGAGAGATGTAGAAGTAGAGAGTACCACACTTGGCGTGGCCAGCGTGGAGTTTATGAGGATCATAGATCCTTGATCCCTCTGGAGTTTGAACAGAGTCTTGGGAATCAAGGGAATGGGTGGAAATGCATACAGGAAGCCCTGACCCCAATGGAGGAGGAAGGCATCCTTGGCCTAAACTCCCTGACACGGAATTCTGGAACAGAACTGGGGAAGTTTGGCATTCCACGGACTTGCAAAGAGGTCTATGTCCAGGGTTCCCCATTCTTGGAAGATTCTGAGTACCTGATCCATGTGCAGGGACCATTCGTGTGGAAGCAGGACTCGACTGAGTCTGTCTGCCCAAGAGTTTTGGACTCCTGGGAGGTATACTGCCAGGAGATGGATTTGATGCGCTCTGGCGAAGGCCCACAATCTTAAAGCTTCGTTGCAAAGCGACAGAGAGCCACAGTTCCTCCTTGCTTGTTTATGTAAAACATGACTACTTGATTGTCCGTATGAATGAGGACTGTCTTGTAGCTGAGGAGGGTATGAAAGACCTTGAGAGCTAGAAAAACTGCTCGAAGCTCCAAGTGGTTGATATGAAGGGAGGTCTCCTGTGGGGACCAAGTGCCTTGAGTGGAGAGGTCCTGTAGATGGGCTCCCCAACCTGTTTGGGAGGCATCTGTTGTGAGGGTTGCTTGGGGCAACAACTGTTGGAAGGGGGACCCCAGCAACAAATTTTGAGTGGACATCCACCATTGGAGAGACCAAAAGAGACGTTTGGTGGTTGCTATTTGGTCTGAGAGAGCTCCTGAAGCTTGAGTCCACTGGGTGGACAAAGTCCATTGAGCAGCTCTCATGTGTAGGCGAGCATAGGGAACCACATGCACTGTGGAAGCCATGTGGCCTAGCAGTTGTAGCATCTCCCGAGCAGTTAAGTGGCTTTTTGACTGAATCTGGGAGGCTAACTGCACTAGACGTTGGCAACGGGCCTGAGGAAGGTAAGCCCTTGCAGTAGTGGTATCCAACCAGGCCCCTATGAATTCTAGGGACTGAGTAGGGGTGAGCTGAGTCTTTGGGAGGTTTACCACAAGTCCCAGATACTGCAGAATGCGCCTTGTGCGGTCCAAGGAATTCTGGGCCTCTGACTGAGATGGAGCTCGAATGAGCCAGTCGTCCAGGTATGGGAAGACAAATATTCCCAGAGTTTGTAGAAATGCAGCAACTATTGCCATGCATTTGGTGAACACTCTTGGGGCAGAGGCCAGACCGAAAGGAAGAACTCTGTATTGGTAATGTTTTCCTTGGAAAAGAAACCATAGGAATCTTCTGTGAGAGGTATGGATGAGGACATGGGTGTACGCATCCTTGAGATCTAGAGAACAAAGCCAATCCTGACTTTGAAGGTATGGAAGGAGAGTGCCCAGAGGAAGCATCTTGAACTTCTCCTTGCATAGAAATTTGTTCAATTCTCTGAGATCTAATATGGGTCTGTATCCCCCTGTCTTCTTTGGAATGAGAAAATAGGGGGAGTAGAACCCTGACCCTTGATGAAGAAGAGGAACTTCTTCTATTGCCCCTTGGGCAAGAAGGGTAGTTAACCTCTTGACCTAGAAGGTCGAGAAGAGATGTGGGAGAATTGAAGTGTCTCACCATGGTGTGGAGAGGAAGGTCTGAGAAATGAAGCTTGTAGCCCTCTCTTATGATGGAGAGGGTCCACTGCTCTGATGTTATTTGCTCCCATCTGGGAGCAAAATGAGCCATCCTTCCTGGAATGGTGAGAGGCTCTGGCTGCTTTAGAGCCAGAAAGGCTAAGTTCTCTAGCATCAAGTCAAAAACCCTGAGGAGGTTGGGCCTGCTGAATTGCAGCAGCCCCTGTAGGCTTAGGCCTGGCCTGTTTAGGTTGCTGACGCTTAGTGGCCAAAGCGACCTGTAGAAGATTGTTGGCCAGAAGTAGAAGGAAATCTGCCCTTTTTAAAGAAAGACTTTTTAAAAGGCTTTTTCTTGGCAGGAATGGAGGTTGACTTTGAAAGTCTATCCAGAGCAGAGGTTTTCTGCATCCATTTGAGTGGCTTTTATTTGCCATTCTTTGCCAAATAGGAAATCTTCCCTGTACAGGTGAAAACCTAAGCCATCTTGAACCCAGGGCTCTAAATCAGAAGCCTGGAGCCAAGCAATTCTGCAAGCAGCTATGGCAATGCCTGAGGCACTGTTCCCTCTAAGCTGTGCGCGTGTGCGCGAGCACACACCTTGCCGAGAGAGCGCACATACTTTACAACAGAGCGCACAAAAATTACGGTTCTGATTCTGATAGAAAACACAGACGTCTTAAAATTTAAAAGTTGTTGTGTATTTACGGTTTTCACAAGTTCTACAATATTTTCTAGTGCAATCAATGTGGTGTACATACTATATTCTGACGTGTAGTCAAATTTTAAAGCATATGACTCAGAGTGTCATTATTTGGCGCACAAAAATTTAACCTTCCTTCAAAAGCTGCACAGCTGATATTTTATGCGCACACAGCCTACAGAAAATTAGAGGGAACATTGGCCTGAGGCTCTGCTGGCACCTTCAAAGGAGTCAAAGGCTGCCCTGTTGGAAAACTTTGAAATGTCTTGGGTATGCTTAAGCCAAATGAGGAATTCCTCCCTTTTATCCTCTGGAAGAAAAAGGAGGAACGTGTGCAGTTTTTGTGCAACTTCCTTTAGAAACATACCCCATGTAAAGGCTATATGAGTTGATTCTGGCAATAAGCATACTGGCTTGGAAGATTTTCCTACCAAAGGCATCCAGGTCCTGCATTCTCTTCCTGGAGGAGGCGAAGTGTCTCTTTGTTGTACTCTTTATCCTCTTCATAGCTGACTGCACCACAATGGAATGGTGAGGAAGCTGAGTTTTCTGAAATCCAGGACAAGGAGGGACACGATACATAGTGTCCAATCTACGAGAATGAGGAGAAAGGGTGAGAGAAGTCTCCCATAGATCAATCATGCCTTCATAAAGAATCTCATGAATTGGTAAGGTGACTGCCTCTTTAGGAGCTCTAGAATAGCCTAAAATATCCAATTTTTTAGCTCTAGGCTCTGATTCAGAAGTTACTGAAATAGAAAGTCCTTTAGCTACTTCTCTTATGAAGTCTTGAAAGCGTAGTTACTCACCTGTAACAGGTGTTCTCCAGGAGCAGCAGGAATCAGTCCTCACATATGGGTGACGTCGGCGCCGACGGAGCCCTCGCGGAGCAATTTTCCCCAGCTTTCAAAGAAAGCCTTTGGGAATTGCAGCGCGCATGCGCGGTCGCCTTCCCGCCCAAGGGTGCCATCTTAGCCAGTCAGATGACATAGCTAAAAAAGACAGCATAAAAATATGCAAAAAAACTTAAGCAGATGATTGCAACTCCACGGGGAGGAGGGAGGGTTGTGAGGACTGATTCCTGCTGCTCCTGGAGAACACCTGTTACAGGTGAGTAACTACGCTTTCTCCAGGACCAAGCAGGAAGTCAGTCCTCACATATGGGACTCCCAAGCTTAAGGCTACCGGAGACCCTAAGCACAAAAATGAGCTCCCTCTAGCTCAACGGCACAGAAGGAAGGAATCTTCGCTGAATTATTACCCACCGGTAGCCCACATCCGGGATGGAGGGTAGGAGTTGCTCAAACCTCAAAGAGATTATGGAGGACTGCCTGTCCGAAAGCACTGTCCCTGCGGGACTCCCTCTCGAGACAGTAATGGACTGCAAAAGTCTGGCTCGAAGACCAAGTAGCGGCCCGGCAGATGTCTGCCAGCGGAACAGAGCGGAGGTAAGCCACTGACGTAGCCTTTGCCCGAACGCAATGAGCCGTGACTCGACCTTCCAAGGAGAGTCCGGCCGCCCCATAAGCCCAAGTGATACAGTCCGCAACCCAGATGGACAGAGTACGCTTGGAGACAGGGAGCCCCAATTTATTGGGGTCAAAAGACACAAAAAGCTGAGCAGCTTTACGGTGCTCCCGCGTACGGTCAAGGTAGAAGTTCAACGCCCTTCTACAGTCCAGGGTATGGAGGACCGTTTCAGCTCGGCTGGAGTGTGGTCTGGGAAAGAAGGTCGGAAGTACCACCTCCTGATTGATGTGAAAAGGGGAGACCACTTTTTGGAAGAAATTTTGGGTGAGTCCGCAGGACTACCCTATTTTTGTAGAACCGAGTGTAAGGGGGATCAGACCACGAGGGCCTGCAATTCACTTACGCGTCTAGCGGAAGTGAGGGCTATCAAGAACAATGTTTTCCAAGAAAGAAAACGGAGAGAACAGGTAGCCATAGGTTCAAAAGGCGGACAGGTGATCCGCTGTAAAACCACATTCAGATCCCAGTCAGGCGCTGGCGGGCGCAGAGGTGGTTTAAGCAGAAGGAGACCTCGGAGAAACCTCGCCACAAGAGGGTCGCTGGAAAGAGGTCTGCCGTCCACCGGCACATGATGTGCTGAAAGAGCACTGAGGTGAACTTTGACGGAGTTGGACTTAAGTCCCAGATTAGAGAGGTATAGCAAGTACTGCAGGATCACCGACACCGGGCAGGAGAAGGGATCCTGAGACTGTTGGGTACACCAAACGGAAAAGCGACGCCATTTAAGGGCGTAGCATTTGCGGGTAGAAGGGCGCCGAGAAGCTAGGATGACCTCTTCCACCTCTGCCGGCAGGAGAAGGGGAGCAAGGACTACCCTCTCAGCAGCCAGGCCATTAGATTGAGAGATCTGAGGTTGGGGTGTAGCAGAGACCCCTGATCCTGAGTGAGGAGATCCGGTTGTAACCCCAGAGGGAAATGGATCCTCTACCGCTAATTGCAGCAGGAGTGGAAACCACGGCTGTCTGGGCCAGCGAGGGGCCACCAGGATCATGAAGGCTTTGTCTCGGAGAACCTTGAAAAGAGTTCGAGAGACTAGCGGGATGGGAGGAAAAGCATACAGAAGGCTCTCCGACCATGAGAGTAGAAAAGCGTCTGCCGCAACTCGAAGGGGATGTGGCTGACGAGAGCAGAAGCGAGGAAGTTGCCGGTTGAGAGGGCTGGCAAAGAGATCCATCGTGGGGAGGCCCCACTGTAGAAAGAGCTTCTGAACTACCAAGGGATCCAGGCGCCACTCGTGTGGCTGGAGGATCCTGCTGAGTTTGTCCGCCAGGCAATTTTCTTGGCCTGGAAGATAAACTGCCTTGAGAAGAACGCCGTGACTGACGGCCCAAGAGCAGAGCTTCTGTGCTTCCCGACAGAGAAGGAAGGAGCCCGTGCCCCCCTGCTTGTTCACGTAGAACATGGCAACTTGATTGTCCCTCTGGACAAGGACGGACTGGTGAGAGGTCAGGTGGGAGAAGGCCTTGAGAGCCAGGCGGATCGCTCTGAGCTCCAGGAAGTTGATCTGCTGAGCAGACTCCCACGTGGTCCAGAGGCCCTGAGTACGTGCCCCTTGGCAATGTGCTCCCCAGCCCAGGAGGGATGCATCTGTTGTCAGCACCTGGGCCGGCTGAGGTGACTGAAAAGGCATGCCGAGCACCAGGTTCGGCCGATGAAGCCACCACTGGAGAGACGAGGCCAGCGGCTCGGAGACGCGCACTAGGTCTGCTAGGCCGCCTGTGGCTTGTTGCCACTGCTGGCGAAGACACCATTGAGCAGGCCGCATATTCAGGCGGGCATTGGGGGTCACATGGACGGTGGAAGCCATATGGCCGAGTAGTCTCAGGAAGCGCCTGGCGGAGACCAGGGGCTGGCTGCGAAAACGGTCGGCTAGGTCCATGAGCCGTTGAGCCCTGTCGAGCGGTAGGAATGCTCGTGCCTGAGGCGTGTGCAGCCTTGCGCCGATGAACTCGAGATCCTGTGAGGGGAGCAAAGTGGACTTTGCGAAGTTTATAACAAAGCCCAAGTACTGCAGAAGAGTCACCGTGCGGCGTGTGGCGTTGGTGACCTCCGGAGCGGACGCTGCTCTGATGAGCCAGTCGTCGAGGTACGGAAAGACATAGAGGCCGTGAAGCCGGAGATGGGCCACCACCACCGCGAGACATTTTGTGAAGACTCGCGGTGCGGAGGACAGGCCAAAGGGCAGTACTCTGTACTGGTAATGATTTCCTGCCACCACAAACCTTAGGTATTGGCGGTGGCTTGGGTGGATGAGGATGTGCGTGTAGGCATCCTTTAGATCCAAAGAGCATAGCCAATCTCCCTGCTGGAGGTAGGGCAGAAGGATTCCAAGGGTAAGCATTTTGAACTTTTCCCGCACGAGGAACCTGTTGAGGTTGCGCAAGTCCAGGATGGGTCTGAGGCCTCCTGTCCTTTTTGGTACTAGAAAGTACCTGGAATAAAAGCCTTGACCTCTCAGGTGGTGGGGCACCGGTTCCACCGCCTGTTCCTGTAGAAGACCTGCTAACTCCTGAAGGAGTAAGTCCCTGTGCAAAGGGAGTCGTGGAGGTTCTCCCGGGAAATAGGAGGGAGGGACCTGGTGGAAGTGGAGAAGATAGCCTTCTCTTACGACTTGAAGCACCCAGGCATCTGAAGTGATGCTGGACCACCTGTGGGCGAAGTGAACCAGCCGGCCTCCGGTGCTGGGAGGAGCCAGCGGAGGGGGAGAGGCTATGCTTAAGGAGTCAAAAGCCCCCACCCTGCTGAGCAGGGGCTGGTGGTGCAGGCTTGGGGGCTTGCTGCCTACGGGACCCGTTACCCCGTCCCTTGGCTTGCTGGCCCTGTTGGGGAGCTGCAGGGGCCTGATATTGGGGGTAGTGTTTGTAGGCAGCCGCCTTTCTCGGGTAAAAGGACTTCTTTCCCGAGCCCTTCTTTTTCTGGGAAGGGGCGGAGGTCTTCCTAGAAAGCCTAGTCCTGGTGAGAGTCTCCGTCTCAATTTGTGCAGCCTTTTCAGCCATGGGCTTGCCAAAGAGGTTTTCGCCTCGGCAGGGGACATCGACCAACTTGTCCTGCACCCAGGGCTCAAGGTCAGACGACTGAAGCCAAGCCTGTCGGCGGGCACCGATGCCGGCTGCGGCCACTCGAGCCGATGCTTCAAAGCCATCATAGGCTGCTCGGGATATGAATTTTGAGCATTCCCGAATGCCAGTGGACAAGGCCAGGAACCTCCGCAAAGGCTCCTCGGACAAACCAGCGGAGAATCCGGCTAGCTCTTTAGGCAGGTCTCGGAGATACATGCCCATGTATAGCTGGTAGGTCTGGACACGACACGCAAGCATAGAGCCCTGGAAACACTTCTTACCAAGGCCATCCAGGTTACGGGCCTCCCTGCCAGGAGGCACCGAGGAGTGCATCTTCTGGCTCTTAAGACGATGCATGGCCGATTCCACTACCATGGAATGGTGCGGTAGCTGTGCTTTTTGGAAGCCAGGGCTCTTGCAGACTCGATAGATAGAATCGACCCGCTTGCTCAGGACCGGCGAGGAGGCCGGACTCTCCCACATGCGGAAGAGTAGTCGTTCCAGCATGGGAGGAACCGGTATAGTAAAGTGTTCCCTGGCGGGAGAGTCATACTGGAGGGCGTCGAGCTCTTCGGCTCGAGGCTCCTCCTCGGGATCCGCAGGGAAGGCCAAAGCCTTGGCCATATCCCTGACGAAGTCCGAGAACCGGGCATCCTCCGGGGGGGACTGCTTCCGAGGATCGGACTCGGGTGAGTCCGAGGGGACACACCGAGTCCGAAAAGAATCAGGTGATTCTTCCTCTTCAGACTCCCAGACCGACTCCGACGAGGAATCGGTGGGGTCGGCCCGGGCAGGCCGCGGCGCCTGCCGCCCCGACGCCGAGGGAGTCGGCGTCGGTGACCTCGGTCCCGAACGGGAGGCCGAGGGTGACCTCGACCGAGGATCGACTCGAGTTCGCATGGACTCGAGGATCGGCTCGGTCTCCGGGGTCGACTTAGACGTCGACGTCCCGGCGGTCGGGGCAGTGGCGCCAGCGAGGCTAGCGAGCAGTGCCCGCTGCTGGTCCATGAAGGCAGACAGTCTGCTCTCCAAGGCCGTCAACCTGAGTCCGACCTCAGGTGACCCAGCAGCCCCCGACTCGGGCCCCGACGGCGTCGGGCCCGACGTCGGCGGTCTCGGAGGCGAGTCCAGGAGGACCACAGGACTTACCCGAGCAGGCAGCTCCGACTCCAGGCGAGGTCGCTTCAAGAGGTGCTCCTTCTCCAAGGACCCGGGACGGCTATCGGGGCTATGCGACCTGGCCCTCGCGGAGCCAGGAGCGTCCACCGACGCCGCCCTCGCGGGTTTCACCTTCCGTCGATGGTCCCCGGAGGGAGAACCCCTGTCGGAGGAACTCCGGCGACGGTCCGAGCTGGAACCTCTGGACGCGGAGGCCTCCGACGAGGTCCGGGTACGGCTGGGGTCAGCGAAGATCCGATCCCGCTGATGCCGCCGACTTCTCAACGCTTTGGAGGACATTTTGCCGCAGGCCCCACAGATCATTTCTTCATGATCCGGGCCCAGGCAGCAGAGGCAATTGTCGTGTATGTCAGTTAGTGACATATTTCGGTCACACTGACCACACCGCTTGAAACCACTGGCAGTCATCGGGGGAAAAAGGGCCCCTGCGAGGTCAAAGGACCGGGCTGCCAGGGAAAAACCGAAAACGAAACTGACTAAGTCAGAAAAACCGAAAAGAAGAAGAGGACTCGTGACCGGCGTCGCGAGTCCGGGCGGGAAAAAGACCGGCGTCGAACTGAAGGAAAAAAGAGAAAATTATGAGTAAAATCAACTTTTTCGCGGGGACACGACGGGTACGTCTGTAGGGCTCCGCGGAAAAAAGAAGACTGGCTAAGATGGCACCCTTGGGTGGGAAGGCGACCGCGCATGCGCGCTGCAATTCCCAAAGGCTTTCTTTGAAAGCTGGGGAAAATTGCTCCGCGAGGGCTCCGTCGGCGCCGACGTCACCCATATGTGAGGACTGACTTCCTGCTTGGTCCTGGAGAAAGGACAAATCCTCTGGAGGAGACATTCTTCTTTTTGGAGAAGAAGGCTCTTCAGGAAGGGCTATGGATACTTCAGGAGACTCGTCTGATGTATCAGAATCATCAGAGGAATCGAAGTATCGCCTGTCAGGGTGCTCTTCCAATGCTCGATACGCGTATCGAGCAGTATCGACATCGGGCGTCCCCGGTACCGGATCGGTACCGGTGAGCAGCCCTGGACAAGGAACCGCTGCAGCCGGTATCCTGGTCGATGTCGATGTAGTCGGTACCGGTATCGATGCTGGTGCTGGTACCGGAGCCGATACCGAGAACGGAGTTTGTTTCGGTACCAGCGGCGTCGCAGCTTGAATGAAGGCCGTAATAGCCTGCTGCATGGACAGAACATTGTGATCCATTGACGCCATGAATGCCTGGAAGTCGGTACCGGGAGATTGTGCCGGTACCCAAGAGCAATCTAACAGGTGATCGGTCGAGGCCGTGCCATCAATGTCAACCTGTAACCCCATAGGAGGAGCTTTGGAAGCCGGAGCTTCCCGCCGGGGTTGTTTTGCTGGCGCAGGATCCTCGTGGGCAAGCCCGGAGGCATCTCGATGCTTAGAGGGAGATCTACCCTTCGAGGACCTGCTAGGTTTATGTTTGGTTACCTGAGATCCATCAGGAGAAGAAGACCTGGAAGATGTCGATGCTACCGACGGTGCATCAGCGGGAAACAGCACATGGAGCTTGGCTGCTCGGTTCTGTAACCCCTGTTTAGACATTAGAGAGGACGGACAATCCGGAATGGAGTGTTCAGGACCCAAACGTTTAAGACACCATTCATGGGTATCTGTAACAGAAATAGTACCGCTACACTTAGTACATTTTTTAAACCCGGAGGCTGGTTTTTCCATGAGAGAAATTTTCTTGTAGGCCCTGAGGCCTAAGAAGAGAATACACTAAGTGAAGAGAAAATAGATTTTTTTTTTTTTTTTTTTAAAGAAAGAAAAAGACCGGCGGTACCGGTCCCGAGTTGGGGAAGGCAGACATGCGACCAAAGAAATGAAATAAAATAAAGAACTTCTTCAGCGGTGACAGGGCTCGACCTGCTGGCTCCGCGGCAAAGAAGAACTGAGGAGAGATGGTTAGGAAAGGCGGGAAGGCAGCGCGCAGGCGCTGTGGGATGCTCCCAAAAGCTTTCCTTTTTGGGAAGCTGGGGAGCGTTCCCGCGCAGGCTCTGTCGGTACCGACGTACCCATATGTGAAGACTCATTCCTGCTTGTTCCTGGAGATAGAATACTGTGAGGCATCACACGGTGCCTCATATAGGGCAGGTCTCACAAGCATCTATTCTCTGTCTCCATCTGTTGGTAGGGGGACAAAGCCCATGCACCTAAATTGGTCTGGTGGATGATAATGTATGGACAATTTGATGACTTTGGGGAACATAATTCTACACCATTAATTCACTCAAATTCTACAACTAAGTAATCCTTTCAAAAGATATCAGCAGAGTGTAGTTCTGTTCCTCCACTCACCTACATACTGCTGATACACTCCCAAGGTCTATGGATGGATAATCCATTGAAGGAATCTGGTAGCATTATACAAATGTAATCATGATAATTTACTTTACTACAAGAGCTGAAAGGAATCTTTGGTGAAATCAGTTTCCTCTGTCATCAAAAGAAGAATGGATGCCCTGTATAACACTCCATTTCCCCACGAGTTTTATCCCCTCTTCCCCTTCTTCAATACCAACTTTTCCCCCTCAATCTCCGTTACCCTTTTATCCTTTTCTAAGATCGCCGAAGAGGAAACATCTTCTTTCCTCCTCTACACTTACTATCTGTTTCTCTGATCCTATCCTTACCTGTCTCCTTAACACCATCTCCTCTTTTGTCATCCCTTTCATCTCACATATTCTCAACCTATCACTCTCCACTGCAAATGTCCCTGCAGCCTTCAAGCATGCTGGGATCATACCTCAAGAAACCTACACTTGACCCTACTTGTCTTTCTAATTAATCGACCAGTGCTTCCAGGGTAGCATTCTCAGAAATGCTTCCCATTCCACACGCAGAGCTCCGGAGTCTCAATGCGAGGATGAGACGATGGTGCAAAGAGGGTTTGGGATTTGTTAGGAACTGGGCAACATTCTGGAGAAGGGAGGGGCTTTTCCAAAAGGATGGCTCCACTTTAACTGGGAAGGAACCAGGCTGCTGGCATTAATCTTTAAAAAGGAGATAGAGCAGCTTTTAAACTAGATAATGGGTCAAAGGCTGTTGTTCCAAGATGGCCGCTTAGAAAGTGTTCACTCTGGTTCAGCTTTCAAGAATGCTTAAGTGCAAGAGGAAGCATGGCAAGAAGCAGCCCCCCCCCCCCCTTTCCTGGTGGCTCCCCTGTGCTTTCTCGTACCTTATCTGTGGATCCTAGGGATACCTTTCTTTTGCTACTGGAGCATCAGCAATCATTAGCTGGTGGAAGTACAGCTGTCGCGACACCGGGATTGGACCATCCGACATCATCTTCGGGCTGCAATCTCTCGCTGGAGCTGTGGATTCCTCCTAGTCTGCCTGCTGCATTCCCTGATACAGATGCTCCCGCCCAGCCGGATCCTATACTGGTTCAAACGGCTGTGAAGGTGGGGGACAGAGGGTCTGAGTCAGTTGCAGCTTTGGTATAGACACCGAAGGAACCATCTATGTTGGATGATGGAGGTCCACCACCTCTGGGCTCTCAAGTTCAGGATTCGGATACAATATCGTTGTTGACGGCTTTGAAGGTCAGCTCTCCCTCACCGACGGGTTTTGCTTCCTCTCCATTAGTTCAGTCATTTGCTCTTCAATGGCCTGAGAACTTTATGTTAGAAGCTATTTGGAGCACGATTTCAAAGTTGGGGGGTGACGGCCTGGTCTCGCAATTCCATTATTTAGAGGGTAAAGTTCAAAGAAATACCAATATGGTCAGCCAGACTCAACAAGAGATTTCAGATTTAAAAACAGCCATGAAAGCTATTTGTGGGAAAGTACAGAGTGGAAAATACCAGTTTGGCTTTTATTCAGGATTTGACCACTTTGAAAATGAAATTAGAAATGTTGGAAAATCAGGTTTGTTCTGCTAACCTGCAATTGGATTAATTATCCGAGATAATCATTAACATCTCCCCCGGATATGTTTACAAAATACCTTGAGGAGGTTTTGAGGGTTCCTCATGAATCTCACCCACCAATATCCAAAGT
The DNA here is from genome assembly GCA_033557465.1 of Ichthyophis bannanicus. Lineage (NCBI taxonomy): Eukaryota > Metazoa > Chordata > Amphibia > Gymnophiona > Ichthyophiidae > Ichthyophis > Ichthyophis bannanicus. The sequence continues at coordinate 153,258,060 of CM066044.1, forward strand.
TTACTATCTTCCTGGATAGAAAAAAGTATCGGCTGAAGCTGGTTCACAGGCTACAATGGATGGCCAACAAATGAACATCTTAAATATGTTAGCTATCTTTGAATCTTCAGATGCGGAGTCTTTGACCCCCTCTGCTTTGCTGGTGTCCCTGGCTCTTCCCACAAATCAAGAATGGTTGCTAAAGATGTACTTTAAAAAATGTTCTATGTCTTTAAAGGTAACATAGTTCGCATTTTTCCTAAGCTCAGCAGGGAGACCCAGAAGAGACATTTAAAGTTTCTTCTTCTAAGGCCTGGAGTGTTACAATTGAGGGGGTTCTTTTTTCTTTCTTTCTTTTTTTTTTTTTTTAAGTTTCCATGTAAATGTATAATAAAAATATAATCAATCAATCAGCGAGTTATAATTTGCTGGGGCCCTCCTCATTAGTTGCTTTTCTAAGTAACCATACCCCTGTAACTTCCCAAGAGGTTAGTTAGGACGTAGCATATGAAGTAATATGTCCCCTGTATGCCGTCTTAGTTTCCTTTATGTTTCAGATTTGATTACAATTTCTTTTTTTTCTTGGATCCTCTCATATGAAGGGCTAGAGGATTTTGCGGTGGTAATTAGTTTTTCCTGTTTTGATATATTATTTTCTTGTATGTTCAATTTGATGTCTACCCTATCATTTCTGTTACAAGTGTATCTACTTGGAGTTATGGTAACATGGTAGCACAGTATATGATGGCAAATAAAGACCAGCATGGACCATCTAGTTTGCCCAGCAAGGTGGCAAGAGTAGGTGTGCCTGCAACTCCATGCAGGTCACCCCTCCCCATTCCTTTGTTTAGGGGTGACCCACTGCTCCATGCAGGTCACCACTACTTGTTGAGATATCAGAGACCGTTATCTTGATTTTACCCTTTTTCTAATAAAGGGATCAACTGTGTCTGTTCCATGACATTTTAAATTATGTCACTGTATTTGCCCCCATCCACTTCCATACTTGTTTAAGCAATACATTTTGGAAGGCATCCACAATTTTTTTTACTTCTTTCCAGATTTGCAGAAGGAATACTCCAATCCACATTGAGTAAATTAAATTCACCCAATATGATCACGTCCCCCTTTCATGGCTACCTTTGCAATATTAATAATCAAGTCTCTATCTATTTCTTTGGTTTGAGTTAGAAGCCTGTAGACTACACCAGCATGGATGATAGTGCCATCTCCTCTTTCCAACACAATCCACAGTGCTCCTTTTCCCCACGTCGCCTGCATTTCAGCAGCTTTAATATTGCTTTTGACATATAGGGCTACTCCTCCTAGTTATGTGCTCTGCATGTGCAGAGAGTGGTGTAGCTGCAGACACCTGTACATTTTTTAATCATGTGATGTTTGGTATCATGTAAAAGCAGTTTGTCAGATTTATGATGAGTGAAACAATTGAACAGTGGATTTGCATTAAATTCTGCCGGAAACTTTGAGATTTGTGCAAAGAGACATATGACAAGTTACAGCAAGTGTATGGCAGTGAATGTATGAATCGTGCTCAAGTTTATAACTAGTACAAATGCTTCCAAGAGGGCTGTCGAAGTGTTGACAGTGAATAACATTCTAGAAGGCCATCCACAAGAAGGAACGAAGACAAAGTTGAAGCAATACACGTCACAATATGCTCAAATCATTGAAAGACTATCAGGAAGCTTCCTGAGAACATAAACATTAGTTTTGAGTCAGTATAGTCCATTCTCACTGCCAATGTGGGGATGAGACATGTGTCTTCAAAATTTGTACAGAAACTCCTTTCCCCTGACCAAAAAGAAGACAGACTGTCTGCAGCCAGGGAGTTGTTGGAATGCGTTGAAAATTACTCAGATTTCATCAAAAAGATTATTACTGTTGATGAATCATAGGTTTATGGTTATGACCTGGAAACTAAGCCTTAGTCATCACAATGTAAGACTCCAGACTCTCCCAGACCCAAGAAAGCCCATCAGGTGAGGAACAATGTCAAGGTCATGGCTCACAGTTTTCTTTGATTACCAGGATATTGTTCATCATGAGTATGTTCCAAAAGGCCAAACCATCAATAAGGAGTACTACGTCCAAGTTCTGACTCGTTCGAGATATGCAGTTCATCGCAAGAGGCCAGAGTTACACAGGAATGGTGAATGGTTGCTTCATTACGATAACACCCCAGTTCGCGCATCACATCTTGTCCAGCAATTCTTGTCCAAACACCAAATCGAGCAAATCCATCAGCCTCTATACTCACCTGACATCGCACCCTGTGACTTTTTCTCGATTCCAAAACTGAAATTATCACTGAACGGAAGGAGATTCGATGACTTGGGAGACCATTAAGCAAAAATCAACACAGCAGCTTCACAGAATAACAAAATAAGCATTTCAAAATTGTTTCCAGCAGTGGCAGGAACGTTGGAAGAAGCATGTTTTATCGAAAGAGGACTTCTTTGAAGGAGAATGAGCGCAATAACTGTCAGTGGTATACTTCTTACATTATTGTACAAGTCTTGATACTTTTTGATCGCACCTCATATGCATAGCACCAGCAAAGAAGCATGTATATTTGGCATTGTGCATAACTGGAATAACCATTTAAAAAGACAAACACAAAAACAAGAGAGTGACATCGCTGGCAGATGCTTTTAAATCTGTGCACTTGTGGGGAACTGATTAAAAGCCAACTTCCAAAAGTCAAACTTTTTGCAAATGAAAGATACTTTTGAATGCCAAATAGTTAAGTTACAATTCCCCCTTCAAGCTCTCCTCCACAACAGGTAAAAACAAAAATTTGCCAAGAGATGTATGTGACTTGAAACAGGTTTAACTGTGCAAAGAAGAATTTCCCAAACTATGCATACAACACATGTATGTCTGCATGCTGCAACTTACATGTACAACTACATACTGATTTAAATATGTAAATATGCTTTTTACATGTGCAAACGTCATGCAACTCATCTAAATGTCTGGTTAATCCATAAGCACTGGTCATACAAATTAAGCCTAAACAATCTGCACTGAAACACCAGATACAATCAAGGCTGAAAGCGCACCCGTTTTTTGTTTACCTTTATGGAAGGCCAAGCAACAGTTGTAAATGACTAATAAATTCAAAATGTCAAGATATTACATTAAGATTGGTGGCGAAATGTGGTAATGGCTCAACTTCTCACGTTCTCACCCTTTATCTGCATGACACAATTGTAAAACAATGGCAATCAATTAATCCATGACAAGAATTGTATAAAGTGGGAGAGGAAACTGGGAGCTAGAGTGCTTTTGGATATAAATCTGTGTTCAGCTTTATCCCATGTCATGAGTGAAATATATGTGATAGCGTAGTTACTCACCTGTAACAGGTGTTCTCCAGGGTCAAAAGGAATCAGTCCTCACATATGGGTGATGTCAACGCAGACTAAGCCCTTGCAGAAGCATCTCCCCAGCTTTCAAAGAAAGGCTTTGGGAGATGCCACCACGCATGCGTGGTCCCCTTCCTGCCCAAGGGTGCCATCTTGGTCAGTCAGATGACATAGCTAGAGCCGACAAAAGGGATGGCAAAAATGATAGCAACTCCAATGGGAGGAGGAAGGGTTGTGAGGACTGATTCCTGCTGTCCTGGAGAATGCCTGTTACAGCTGAGTAACTACGCTTTCTCCAAGAACGAGCAGGAAGTAATTCCTCACATATGGGACTCCCTAGCTACAGGCTACTGAGAACCTGTAGAAAACACAAGGCCCAGCCATGAGCAGCCACAAACGAATCTGAGGACAGACTCTGAGGACCCCAGTTCCAGGGAGAACCGTGACTCCGGTAGTAGCCCGATTAAGAAGAGTTGAAGGGAGATTACGGAATATGGCCTGGCAAAAGGCATTGTCCTGTTGGGATTCCCTCTCCAGGCAGTAGTGAGCTTCAAAAGTGTGGACCAAAGACCAGGTGGTAGCTCGGGTAGATGTCTACCATGTGAACAGAGCAAACTTAAGTCCCGACTGTGAAAGGTGGAGCAAGTACTGCAGCACCGCATGCACCGGGCAGGAGAACGGTCCATCCACTGCTCCATGCACCATTAGGAGAATCTGCGCCACTTGAAGGCATAGGCCTATCTCATGGAGTCCTTGCAAGAGGCCAGGAGGACCTCGTCCATCTTCTTGGGAAGGTTGAAGGGTGCTAAAGTGACCCGTTCAGCAGCCATTCTGTGAGGGACAAAGACCCCAGGTTGGGGTGGAGGATCGAGTCCTCCTCCTGGGTCAAGAGTCCCGGTGAACTCACAGAGACCAGGGACTCCATTGAGAACAGAAGCAGTAGAGGAAACCAAGGTTGCCTGGGCCACCTAGGGGCCACTAGAATCAGGGAAGCCTTATCTCGCTGGACCTTGAAGAGGGTCCGCACTATCAGTGGTGTGGGAGGGAAGACATACAACAGATCCCCTGACCACAAGATGAGGAAGGCATCCGCTGCTACCTGAGCCGGGTGTGGCTGTGGTAGCTGAGCTTTGGCCGAGCCGACAAAGAGGTCAAGGTTCGGGGTGCCCCACAACCTGAAAAGCCACCATGCCGCCCCGGGGTCCCGGCACCACCATACCGCCCCGGGGTCCCGGCACCACTCATGTGGTTGGAGGACTCTGCTCAGCCTTTCCGCCAGGGCATTGTCCTGGCCCAGGAGGTATACTGCCCTGAGGAGCATACCCTGTCTGGTAGCATAGGAGCAGAGAATTACTGCCTTCTGGCAGAGGCGGTAGGAGCCCGTACCACCTTGCTTGTTCAGGTAGAACATTGTTACCCAATTGTCCATCTGGACGAGCACCGACTGAAGCTGCAGGCAGTGCTAGAAAGCCTTGAGTGCAAGGTTGATCTGCTGCTGGCTCTCCTCAAATGACCAGACACCCTGGGTTCACAATCCCTCGCAATGGACACTCCAGCCCAGCAGAGAAGCATCTGTCATGAGGACCCTCTGGGGGCTCGGGAGTTGGAAGAGCATGCCATTCTGCAGGTTTTGCGGATCCTGCCACCAAATGAGAGACTCCGCCAGCTGACGGGACACTGAGACTGTCCTGGAGCCTGCCCGTGGCCTGGATTCACTGTGAGCAGAGACACCACTGAGCTGCTCACATGTGGAAACGGGCATTAGGGACCACATGGACCATGGAGGCCATTTGGCCAAGGTGGAAAAGAACATAAGAACATAAGATATGCCATATTGGGTCAGACCAAGGTCCATCAAGCCCAGTATTCTGTTTCCAACAGTGGCCAATCTAGGTCATATGTACCTAGCAGTTTCCCCAAGAGACACAAGTTCCACAATGCTTGTACTGGGTCAAGCATTGTTATCTTCGGTCACTTCTTAATAATGGTTTATGGACCTTTCCTCAGGAACTTGTCCAAACCTTTTTTAAACCCAGCTACACTTAAATAGTTTACCCTGTAGCTTCATTGCATGTCCCCTAGTCTTTCTATATTCTGATAATGTAAACAATCGATCTACGTTTATCCGTTCCACTCCGTTCATTAATTTATAGACTTCTATCATATCTCCCCTCAGCCGTCTCTTTTCCAGGTTAAAGAGCCCTAACCTTTTTAGCCTTTCCTCATAGGAGTATCCTTCCATCCCCTTTACCATTTTGGTGGCTCTTCTCTGAACCTTTTCTAAAAGCAAGGACCACGCCGACATGGTGCAGCGGCATTGCACGTTGGTCACCGGGGCCTTGAGGCCATCTTCCCTGTCCAGGGGGAATAAAGCCATGGCTTGGAGGGTGTCCAGGCAAATCGCTATGAACTCCAAAGTCTCGAGTTGGGGTGAGATGGGAATTCAGGCGATTTATCACAAATCCCAGATGTTGTAGGACCTTAATAGTGCAGCCTGTGGCCTGCAGTGTCTCTGAGGCTGTGCCTGCCTTTATGAGCCAGTCGTCTAGGTAAGGGAAGACGAAGGCCCCTTGGAGACAAAGTTAGGCAGCCACCACTGCCAGCCCATTTGATGAAGATCCTTGGTGCGGAGGCAAGGCTGAAGATGTACCCTGTACTGGTAATGGTCGCCTCCGACCATGAATCTTAGGTACTGCCTATGACTGGGATGGATAAGGATGTGGTTATAAGCAACCTTTAGGTCCAAGGAGCATAGCCAATCTCCCTGCTGGAGGTAGAGCAGCAATATTTTAAAGGAGAGCATCAGGAACTTCTCCCGCACCGAAATTTGTTCAGGTTTCTCAGGTCCAGAATCGGCCTTAGTCCTGTTCTTTTTGGTACCAGAAAGTACCTGGAGTAGAACCCCTTAGGTGGTGTGGTACAGATTCCACAGCCCTGTCCCTGAGAAGGCCTGTGAGTTCTTGCATTAGCAGAGCCTGGTACAGCGGAGACTGAGGAGGCTCTCCAGGAAAGAAGGGTGGAAGCAGCAGGTCCAGGTGGAGAAGGTAACCTTCCCTGACCATCTGACGTGCCCATGAGTCTGTGGTGATGGAAGCCTACCTGTGGGCAAAATGAACCAGGTTCCACTCCCCTTCCCCCACTGGCAGCTGATCCTCCAGAGAAAAATAGGTTATGCTGGGAGCGTCAAAACCCCGACCTAGGCTAGACTAAAAAGAGCAGTTGCAAACGTTAAAGATTTACATCAAGCATGGGCGTTGTTTAAAAATACTATCTTGGAAGCCTAGACCAGCCTTATTCCACACTTTAAGTGGAGGAAAGTCCAAAAAACTGCCAACATGGTTTAAAGGTGAGGTCAGAGAGGCTGTTGTCAAAAAAGGAAATGGAAAAAGGAGCCAAATAACGAAAACTGGAAACAACATAAGCACTGGCAAGTCAGATGCAAGGCATTGATAAGGCAGGTAAAGAGGGAATTTGAGAAGAAGCTTGCTGTGGAAGAAAAAACGCGTAATAGAGACTTTTTCAAGTACATTCATAGCAAAAAAAAAAAAAGTGAGTGTGTCAGTTGGAACATTAGATGATAAGAGGGGAAAAAGGGGCACTAAGAAGGGACAAGGCCACAGCGGAGAGACTGAATGAATTCTTTGCTTTGGTCTTTTTTTTTCTTTTTTTTTAAATTTTTTATTTATGAAATTTTCAAAAAAGTCAAGAAAGGTCACACCCGACCAATCTTGAAGCAATAGACAAGCCATTCAGAAAACATCCACAAGAAAAAAACCAGGATACAATATCAAGAAATATAACATACATAAGTGCAGAATGCCTGGTCTCTCCAGCCCACTATAAAGGGGGAGTTAACTTAATTAATTTAACCACATTATAAGAAGAAAATGCATACAATCATAGTTCGGACCCAAAATCCTATGAGTCAATAGAGGTCTCAGAACACCTGGCGCTAATGAAAGCCAACAATTGGGAGAGCTCAAAAAAAATATAAGAAAACGTCTGGTATTTCAACAAACACTTGCATGGATGCTTAAGGAAAAAAAGCCCTCCCAATTGCAAGACCCCAGACCAAAGCAGCAGGAACTCTCTACGCCGCTTCTGAGTTTCTCTTGATAGATCAGGATATATACGTACTGAAAGCACACGAAACAAAATTTTCCGCTTCTGAAAAAACAATTTCAGTAACCATTCCTTATCAGATAACAAAGCGAAGGTTATCAGCAACATAGACAGTACCTGTGATTCAAAACCAGAATTTTCTAATATATCTGAGACATTCAAAACATCCTCCTGAGTTTGATTAACTCCTATAACACTTTGAGCCAAAACACGTTTGGCTACAGGTAAATAGATTTTTACCAAAGGGGGCATCAACTCAGGGGACACTCCTAGTGTCTCCACCAAATATTTCTTAAACATATCTCTAGGAGAAATCGATGGAACTTTGGAAAATTAATAAGTCTCAAATTATTAGCACGAGATAAGTTATCCAAATGTTCAATTTTCATCTGTAAGGACTGAAAGTTCTTTCTATGTCCCTCCGAATGTTCCTCAAGGCTCTCTACCTTGTTACGAACATCAACACATTCGCTTTGGTCTTTATTGAGGAATATGCAGGGACAAGCTTTTGACGAAGTCCTTCATCAGAGACTTTTAGCAAAACGAAAAAGTCATGGGATAGGAGGCAGTGTACTATTGTGGGTCAGGAACTGGTTAAAAGATAGCAAGCAGAGGGTAGGGCAAAATGGCCAATTTTCCCAATGGAGAAGGGTAAATAGTGGAGTACCCCAGGGATCTGTGCTGGGTCCGCTGCTTTTGAACATATTCATAAATGGCCTGAAAATGGGAATAACGAGTGAGGTTATCAAATTTGCAGATGACACAAAACTATTTAAAGTTGTTAAAACCCATGAGGATTGTAGAAAATTGCAAGAGGATCTTGAGAAATTGGAAGACTGGGCATCCAAATGACAGATGAAATTGAATGCAAAATGTTATGAACCTAAGAAAGAACCCCCCAAACTATGGTTACACGATGCAAGGTTCCACATTAGAAACAACCACCCAGGAAAAAGATTTAGGCATCATCGTAGCTAACATGTTAAAACCGTCCGCCCAGTGTGCAGCGGCAGCCAAGAGAGCAAATAGAATGCTAGGTAAGGAAAGGAATGGAAAATAAAACAAAGGATATTATAATGCCTCTGTATCGTTCCATGGTGCAACCGCACCTTGAATATTGTGTGTAATTTTGGTTGCCGTATCTTAAAAAGGATATAGCATTATTAGAAAAGGTACAGAGAAGAGCCACCAAAATGGTAAAGGGGATGGAAGGATACCGCTATGAAGAGAGGCTAAAAAGGTTAGGGCTGTTCAATCTGGAAAAGAGATGGCTGAGAGGAGATATGATAGGTCTATAAATTAATGAATGGAGTAAAAAGGGTAGATGTAGATCCATTGTTTACATCATCAGAATATGGAAAGACATGGGGACATGCAATGAAGCTATTTAAGACTAATAAGAGAAAATACGTTTTCACTCAATGTGTAATCAAACTCTAGAATTTGTTACCAGAGGATGTAATAAAAGCTGCAAGTGCAGCCGGGTTTAAAAAAGGTTTGGACAAGTTCCTGGAGGAAAGGTTCGTAAACCATTATTAAAAGGGACCCAGGATATCACTGCTTGACCCAATACAAGCATTGTGGAACATGTGTCTTTTGGGGAAACTGCTAGGTACTTATGACCTAAATTGGCCACTGTTGGAAACAGGATACTGGGCTTGATGGACCTTGGTCTGACCCAGTATGGCATATCTTATGTTCTTATGTTCTTAGCCGCCAGTGGAAACAGATCCAAGGGGCGGTTTCGGTGGGCTCGGGACTCCGGAAACGTCTTCATGTTGGACTCCCAAGCCGAATAGTCCGAGGAAGACTCAAGGCCAGATGGCTCCCGGGGCATCATTTGCTCCGGTCTTCGGTGCTTCGAGGCCAAGGTATGTCCGGTGCCAAAAGGCACTTGCCTGCAAACACCCCACCCCCGAGGAGCGGGAGAGAGATCGAGAACTTCGCCGAGGATCTACCTGAGGTGTCTGGCTCTTGAGGATCACTTTGGCAGCCCGGGAAGGCCTCAGCACAGAGGTCCCTACGGTCTCGGCGCAAGTGCCAGCAGGGCCAGGCATCAACACCTGTTCAGATGCGATGAATGCAGAAATGCTGTGTTCAAACGCCAACTTACGAGTTTCCCACTCCGGGGTGGCTATCATTGATACCAACGCCAGGGTTACCGGGTCTGGTATTGAGGAGGAGAGGTCATCCTCGATTGGACAGCCCTCGAGAGACTGGGTTCCATAGCCAGAGGCCTCTACCTCTGTCCTGGGTACCTTCTGTGGCTGCTCCCACTTTGACTCCCCAGAAACCCGTTGGGAGCTGAGGGACCATGCATGGGATTTCCCATACTTGTCCGCCTCCCAAGACAAAGCCCTTGTCTTCTTTTTCTTCTTATGCTCTCACTCCGGGAACCCTTGCTTGGAATGTCTGAGTCTGCTCTGGAATCGCAGTGGCCTTACACAACTCTGAGGATCCGTGCGAGGCCTTTGAGCATGAGGCTACTGGGGAAACCTGGGTTGAGTCTGCCCTGTGGAGGATGTCATCTTGCTTTAACCAGCGGCTCTGGATGACATCTTTTTCACAGGGGGCATTCCTCTGGGTCGTGGTCAGTGCCCAGACACCGGAGACAACAGTTGTGAATCTCATTGAGAGACATGTTTTTGGAGCACTGATCACATTTCTTAAAACCTGTAGCCATTGGGGCATAAAAGGTCCCCAGTGAGGTTGAAGACCCTCGGCACGGCCAGCAGTTGAAAAAAACGCGAAAGCACTGGAGGAACCTAACAAAAAGGAAACTAAGTTTCGAGACCCGATGCCAGGGCAACAGGCCTTTAAGGCGGGAAAGGGATTGGCGCGAGCTGGAAAGGTGTACAGCACTGTACGAGAAATCAACTTTTTTCCGGGGAGAAAAAGACAGATGCCTCTCGGGCTCCACAGAGACTGACCAAGATGGAACCCTTGGGTAGGAAGGGGACCACGCATGTGTAATGGTATCTCCCAAAGGCTTTCTTTGAAAGCTGGGGAGATGCTTCCACAAGGGCTCCATCACCCGTCACCCATATGTGAGGACTGACTTCCTGCTTGTTCCTGGAGAACATCTATATTTCTAATACTCTTGGCCTTCAAAACTCATGGTATCTGTCTGTCTGCACTATTCTATATCGCTAACTGCAAGGGAATACATATATATATACATACATATACACACACACGGAGAATTATTTTCAACCTTCCTGCTTAGCTTGCAAAACCATGCGTACTCTGAAAATTTGACCGCAGATCTGTAGGTACCATGAGAAATTCACTACAGATTTTCTCTTTTGAAATTCATTGACTAACCATTGCTACCAAGCAGACCTTTATCATTGCATATTCCAGAGGTGCAAATTGAGCACGTAAAAGAGAAGGACGCAGGTACCCGGGATTCCTAAATGAAATTCCACAATACGTACTTCTGACAGCCCACTTGCACCACCCTCAGCACTGCTCCTTTTCTTCCCAGGACAAGTTTTGAAAGGGGTTTTTCCATGGCTAAATCTCTAAAAGCAACATCTACACACTTCAATAGATCAAGCTAAGATTACCATTCATAAATAAGGAACAAAACAGGTCATCTCAATAACATTAACGAGCAGAAAAGAACTAAGGCGGCAAAGAAAACATCACTCTTTCCAAATGAAAGCTACAGCAACTAGAAGAGATCTACTATAATAAAATCAATTTTTGAGCTGGATTATGAAAGAAACAGAGGATGCTTTTTTAATGTACTTTTTATTTTACAAAGAGACACAGAAAAAACAGTCATCAAATATTTGTTCTAAGAACAGCAAGCCAATCTTCATCTCATGGTGGTCAACAGTTACTTTAAACCTAGCTGCTATGGGCAAACTTACCAACGCTTGGCATCTGGATAGCATCTTATTGCTAGGGTGCAGCACTGTGACAGTGTGCACCATGTTGCAGAATGCCAGAGACAGAGCAATAGTGGAAGAGGATGATTCTGTTCCATACACTGCTGCATCACCTCGGATGGTACGTTAGGGTAGCCAGATGTTCACTGCCGAGGTTGAGGATAAGACAGACAGCCTAACCCTAGTGGGTTGGATGGGAGGGTTCTGAAGAGGGGGGATGGGGGTTAAAGGGTCATGTGCTGGTGCCATTAATCATCCAATCTGCAGCACCAGTGGCACTTGTGATGAGAGGAGGCTGGAAGGGAGTGCATGCTGCTTCTGCTACAGGGCAGCAATGATCTCCATAACTTGGCTGCACTTGATGCCAACTCTTAAGGTGGCGTTATCGGCAGGCACACTATAGACATTTTGGGCAGCCAGCACATAACAACTGCTCGTGCACTGACTGCTTTCCTGTCACTATGCGTTCTCCCTGCCCCAATCCCACCTCTCCCCTCATCTAATGCATGAAATGCAGATAGAGTAACAATTTTCCACGCTATCTGCATTTCACCTGATTTAGCAGTCAACGTGGCACAATAGCTGCTAATGTGGCAGATAGCCTTTACTAACACAGTTCAGTAAACCGGCCCCACAGTACTGCCCACAGGCAACAGATCATCACAGAATGCCTATGATGCTACTTCACATTGATATTTTTCACGCTAGTAAATTATGTAAATAGACATTTTAACGCAAACTACAGAACTACATAATAGCTATATATAGTTAAATCTATATATTGCATTATTATAAAAAACGTGGAGGCAATTTTCGAACCATTTACCTGGTAAATAAGGATTGTCCCAAGTATATCTGCTGTCCAAAAACTGTCCTCAATTCAATCTGGATAAAAGTGCATGGGTGCTCCATCTGGCATATACTTTTAATTGGACTGAGGAGCGAGACTTCCACGCGTTTTGAATGCAAATTGAAAATAGCAATGAAAGACTGTGTTTTCAAATCTACATGTATTATTTACACAGAAATTTTACCCGCAGCAAAAGGTGTGAAATCTGCAAGTCTTTACTCTCTTTTTGAAAATTAGATATATAGCCTCTTGGACAAAGGTTTCTGCAGCTGTTCCATCTAGGCAGACAGTGTGAAAAACACTTTGTGTTTTGGTTATTCAAAAGTTAAAATATGGGGGTGAACGAAAATAAAAATGGCAAAGAAAAACTTAAATCTAAGCAGCTATTACTCTAGCACATAAAGCGCATTAACTGTGAGTACTTACTAATTGTCATTGACTCTGGTACAGTGGTTGAAGGCAACAGCATACTTAAAGGATTCCTTTGGTCTGAACTGTCCTTCATACTGTGTAAAGAAGGCATACGGAGCATTAGAATTTAAAGTAAACAGCTTTTTTACATTTCATCTCATATAATCTTACAAGAAAAATTACATAACAAAGTGAGAAAATAACAGAAATTAAAATGACTCCACCTATATAGCCATACATATTCACACTACATACAGTAAGACCACCAAGAGTGGAGAAAGCATAGTTACTCACCTGTGACAGGTGATCTCCGGGAACAGCAGGAATTTAGTCTTCACATATGGGTATCGTCGGTACCGACGGAGCCTGCGCGGGAACGCTCCCCAGCGTCCAATTAGAAAGCTTTTGGGAGCATCCCACAGCGCCTGCATGCTGCCTTTCCGTCTTTCCCAACTCCCTCTCTCCAGTTGAGTTTAAAGCTGAGACAAAGAGAGAGAGGGAAAGAGAAAGAGATAGAGAGAGAGATACAACTCCTAGGGGAGGTGGGTGGGTTGTGAAGACTAAATTCCTGCTGTTCCTGGAGATCACCTGTTATAGGTGAGTAACTATGCTATCTCCAGGAACAAGCAGGAATGTAGTCTTCACATATGGGGACTCCCTAGCTTTAGATGCCAGGGAGAGACCCCAGAAGTTGTGTGTCCCTGTGAAAGGGCTCCACTTTCCCCCATGGATCTCTGGCATCCAACCAGGGATGGTGGGTAGGAGTTGATTAGGTATTGTACAGGTGTTGGAGAACAGCCTGACCAAACAAGGCATCCCGGCGGGAGACCTTGTCCAAGCAGTAATGGGCTGTGAAGGTATGAACCGAGGCCCAGGTGGCTGCTCGACAGATGTCATCGATAGACACAGAGTGCAGATGAGCCATTGAAGCTGCCATGGCTCTCACATTGTGAGCTGTGACATGGTCCTCCAGAAGAGATTCTTACTCTGATAGGCAAAGGAAATACACTGAGCAATCCAGTTAGACAGTGTCCTCTTGGAAACTGGAAGTCCCAAATGAGAAGGATCAAAAGCAACAAAGAGTTGAGAGGACTTTCTATGTTGCTGTGTTCTTTGTAAGTAACAAGCTAAAGCTCTTTTACAGTCCAAAGTATGAAGATTTCTTTCTGCATTTGATGCATGAGGCCTTGGAAAAAACACAGGCAGGTAGACCGCTTGGTTTAGATGAAACGGCGAGACCACCTTTGGCATAAAGTATGGATGAGTCCTAAGGATTACCTTGTCATGATGGAACCTTGTATAAGGTGGATCAGCCACTAGTGCCCGCAACTCACTGATGCGACGTGCTGATGTGATTGCAATGAAAAAGATAACCTTCCAAGAAAGGAATTTCAATGAGGTAGTATCTAAGGGTTTGAAAGGTGGCTTCATGAGCTGACCAAGAACCAGGTTTAAGTCCCGTGGTGGCCTAATGGGAGGCTTAGTTAGAAGGCCTCTCATAAATCTTGCTATAAGAGGATGGGAGGAAATAGGTTGTCCATTTAGAGACTTGAAAGAAGCTGCAATAGCACTCAAATGGACTCTTACTGAGTTAGTCTTAAGTCCTGCATTGGACAAATGAAGGAGATACTCCAGTAATGATTCCAGAGGTATCGCAAGGTGGTTAAGACCCTTCTGCAAACACCATATAGTAAACCTTTCCCACTTGAAAGCATAAGAGCGTCTTGTGGAAGGCTTCCTGGAAGCATAAAGGATATCCTTTACTTGCTGAGGGAGGTTAAGATCATGGAGATCTAGGCCTTCAGCAACCAAGCCCTGAGATGCAGAAACTGGGGATTGGGATGCCATAACATTCCGTCCTCCTGGGACAGGAGATCTGGAGCAGACCCTAACTCCAGAGAGGGAGCTTGAGAGAGATGTAGAAGCAGAGGGTACCACACTTGCCACGGCCAATGTGGAGCTATGAGAATCATACGGCCTCTGTCTCTCTGAAGCTTGAACAGGGTTTTGGGAATTAGGGGAATGTGTGGAAAGGCATAAAGTAAGTCTTGACCCCAGTGAAGGAGGAAAGCATCCCTGGCCTGAGAGCCCTGAGCCGGAATTCTGGAACAGAACCGGGGAAGTTTGGCATTCAACGGACTTGCAAAGAGGTCTATGTCCGGGGTTCCCCAAATTTGAAAAATCTTGGCCACCTGGTCTGCATGCAGAGACCATTCGTGTGGAAGCAGAACGCAACTGAGTCAGTCTGCCCAAGAGTTTTGTATGCCTGGAAGATACACTCCCAGGAGATGAATCTGATGCTCTCTGGCGAGGCCCATAGTCGCAAAGCTTCGTTGCAAAGCAACAGAGAGCCTGTTCCCCCCTGCTTGTTCACGTAGAACATGGCTACTTGATTGTCCGTATGAATGAGGACTGTTTTGTAGCTGAGCAGGGTGTGGAACACTCGAAGAGCAAGGAAGATTGCTGTGAGCTCCAAGAGATTGATATGTAGATGTGTCTCCTGTGGAGTCCAAGTGCCTTGGGTGGAGAGGTCTTGCAGATGAGCTCCCCAACCCATTGGAGAAGCATCTGTTGTGAGAGTTGCCTGGGGTAAAGGTTGTTGAAATGGGGACCCCATCAACAGGTTTTGAGTGGACTGCCATCAATGGAGGGACAAAATAAGGCGATTTGTGTTTGCTATTTTGTCTGACAGGCACCCTGATGCCTGGGTCCATTGAGTGGATAAAGTCCACTGGGCTGCTCTCATATGGAGGCGAGCATAGGGAACCACATGCACAGTAGATGCCATGTGGCCTAGTAATTGTAACATCTCTCGGGCAGTGACATGAGCTTTTAGCACTGCTTGAGAAGCTAACTGCACCATGTATTTGATGGGTAATGGCAAAGGGCCAGAGGGGTATCACCTCCTCACAGAGGGCCCAAGAGCCTGTTCCTCTCTGTTTGTTCACATAGAATATGGCAACCTGAATGTCCATCCTGACTAGGACTTGCTGTGCTCTGAGGTGGTATTGGAACACCTGGTGGGCACTGGAGATAGCACGAAGTTCCAGGAGATTGATCTGGAGTTGTGACTCTTGCGCTGTCCAGAGTTCCTGAGTAGTCAGGTTGCCCAGATGGACTACCCAACCCAGTTTGGTGGCATCCATCAGGGTGCATTGACAAAGATGCATCTGAAAAGGTGACCCTACGAGCAGGTTTTCTGGAGAACACAACCACTGAAGGGTTGTGGTTCGATGAGCAGTGACTTGGATCCTGTCCCAGAGATGGTCCGAGGCCTGCTTCTTTTTTTTTTTTTTTGTTTATAAGTTTTTATTAGCAACTTTTTCATATACATTATCAACTTTGCCATGTACATTTCTATCAACCATGACACAAACATCAGACTCTACTCCCCCATATACATTACTATCAGCCTAACAACTTTTTAACATACAACAAACCATTCCTATCCTTGCGCATACCTTAGTGCTAATTATCACCATGCACAGAAGTCGGCAACTTGATTGATCACTATCAGCTTATACAAATCGTGTTATCCTGGCCCTTTCTGCTATCCCTACACCCCTTAAACTAGTAAGGTTAGCTCCACCCCAACCCCCTACTCCCCCCCCCCACCCCCTCCCCCTAACCCTCCGACCTCCCCCCCTCCCTCCTGTAGCCATCTCCAAACCCCCGCCCACCTCTTTTTCAACTTGTTCCCTCTTCCCCCCCTCTCCCCCGTCATTTTATACATTGCATATAGAAAAGACACTCTTCCTGCAAAACTAGTCATGGAAGGCAAATTCGGTCTCTTCCAGTACCATGCTATTTCACTCCTTGCCGCTGTCACACAGTACCAAATGATTCTCCAGTCCCCTTCCCACCTCGCATCGGGTTTATGCAGGAGACACATCGCAGGGCCTAGCACAATACGCTCCCCCACTATTTTATTAATGCACTCTCCTATTTTGCGCCAATATTCTCTCACTACTGGGCACGTCCACCACATATGTAACCACGAGCCATGCTCTCCACACATCCGCCAGCACTCAGCCGTCTGACGCACTCCAGCCCTGAACAATCTTTCCGGTGTGAGGTACCAGCGTGTTAGCACCTTATAGGCATTCTCACGCAGTGATGTGGCAATAGAAAAATCTAGCTATACCCATTACTAGACCCTCCCACTCTTCCACCCCCCAAACTACCCCTAAATCCTTTTCCCACTCTTCCATATACTTCAACTTCCTTCCCCCACTGGCAACCAATCCTCTATAAATCCTAGAGAGCATCCCTTGTTGTCCCATGGAGCCTAAACAAGCCCCCTCAAACCACTCTCCTCCCCCCCTTCCGCCCTGCTCCCTCCCCTTTTTCCGAATCACCGAACACATCTGCAGATATGCAAACCGATCCGACTCCTCTAAGCGGTATAAATCACGCATTCCTTCAAATTCTCTGCACTGTGTCCCAATCACCAGTTGGGAAGCCTGAGTCAGGCCCCGCGCCTCCCATCCGGAGTATTACCGCCTTCGGGCCTATGCCTGCCGCACAACAGGCCTGCAAGGACATGGTGGGAGACCATTTCTTTTCTCCCACCATCTGCCGTCGATGCCTTCTCCACACCTGTAATGTATGGCGTACTAGCGGATGCTGACCTCTGTCACCTCCCCCCTCCCATACTATCCGTTCTAATTCCCCTGGGTGGTACGCGTCCCACCTCCATTCTTACCCACTGCTTATATGGTTCCCGCAGCCACGCATATACTGCTCGCAATTGCGCTGCCGCATAATACAAACTGAAGTTGGGAGTCCCCCATCCCCCCCTCTCTTACCGGAACCTGCATCGTTCTGGCCGCCACCCTTGGCCTTTTTCCCCCCCAGATAAATCTCTCTACTTGTTGCTGAACCCGCCGTAGCGCTCTTCGAGGTATCGGTATAGGCAACACCTGGAAGAGGAATAAAAACTGGGGGAGAAGCATCATCTTCACTGACGCCATCCTCCCAAACCACGAGTAATACCCTCGACTCCAGTCCTGTAAGCGCACCTCCACCTGCCCTACCAGTTTATGATAGTTCAACGCATATAAATCTTCCAAATTCCGCCCCAGGTGTACCCCAAGATAGCGAATCGACGTCTGCGCCCATTTAAATGGGAAACCCCGCTGCCACGTCTGCTGCTCCCCTCCTCACCTACTACTCTTAATAATCTCCGATTTCCCCCAATTAATCCGAAAACCCGCCTTCTCGCCGTATATCTGTATCTCACTCATCACTGCTTGGAGCGTATCTCTGGGGTTCGTGATAGTCAATAAGGATGTCATCTCGCGAATAGGGAGATTTTGTATTCCTGACCTCCCACCCTTACCCCCGCCACCGCGGGATTGGCCCTTAGTCTTGCCGCTAAGGGCTCGAGGGAGAGCGCAAATAATAATGGAGATAACGGGCAGCCCTGCCTAGTTCCCCGTTCTAATGTAAAGAACTCAGAATAGCCTCCATTTACCCGTACACATGCTTTTGGGCTATGATATAGAGCTTCTATCCATTGCACAAACCCAGGTCCAAACCCCAATTGTCCCAATACGGAGTATAAAAATGACCAAGACACTTGGTCAAAGGCCTTTTCAGCATCCAATGAGACCAGCAAAGTCTCCCTCCCCTTCTTTTGGGCCGACCAAATCATGTTCAGCACTTTCCGTATGTTATCTGCCACCTGTCGGCCTGGCACAAAACCCCGCCTGATCGGCATGCACCAATTTCCCCAAATACTTATTAAGTCTAGTAGCCAGTACTTTAGCCATCAACTTCGCATCGACGTTTAATAAAGAAATGGGTCGGTATGACGCACACTCCTGAGGATCTTTCCCTTCCTTATGGATAAGGGTAATACCAGCCCAACCCATGGTCTCCGCCAACATCTCCCCCCTGTGTGGGCCATTAAACACCATAGTCAACGGCTGCACTATTTGGCCACTAAACTGTTTATAAAAGCGCGCCGTTAGGCCGTCGAGCCACGGGGCTTTGCCGGCCTTTAACCCCTTAATGGCCTGCAGGACTTCCTCCGGGTGGATTTCCCTATCTAGCCCTTCCTGCTCATCCGCCGTCAATACCGGGAGCCCCGCTCCTCTCACATACGCCAAAGTATCTTCCCGCGACTCCATTTCACGCGCCTTATATAAAATTCTGTATTAGGCCACGAAGTCCTCACTGATGCACCAAACAACTCGCACCCCTTCCCCCCAGCTCCTAATCTGGGAGATCCTATTCCACTCCCTTCTCTTCTGCAGTTGTCTCGCAAGATATTTCCCCACTTTATTGCCCCCTTCAAAAAACCTCTGCTTCATCAAACTGTAGGCGGAACTGTATCTGTTCGGCCTCTATTGCATTAACTTTGGCTCTGAGTTCCAAGACTGTCCCTCTATGCCGTCCTCCCCCCTCCTGCATAGCCCTCTCCTCCGCCTCACGTAGTTGCTGCCGCAGCTGCTCCTCACGTTCCACCCTCTCCCTCTTAATGCGTGCCCCCCCCTTGATGAACACCCCGCTTGCCACGGCGTGAAAGGCGTCCCAGAGCACTCCGTCTTTAAACCTCTCCTCCCCCATTCTGCCCCAAAATACTCTGGAATTAGACTCCGTAATTCAGTTACCACCCTCGCATCCTCCAACAGGCTCTCATTCAATTTCCAAAATTGCCGTCCCTTATCTTCCCCTGCCACCCGCTACCTGTAGCACCACTGGGCGTGATCGGACCAGGTAATCGGTTCTATTTCCCCTCCCGTAATCCTCCCCGCTAGCTCCTTCCCTACCCAGATTGTATCTAATCTTGAGTACGACCCATGTGCTGCTTGAGTAGAAAGTGAATTGCCTGCGGCCTGGATTAAGCATCCTCCACACATCAATCAATCCATTCTCTTGTACAAATTTCCGATAATACTTCCTATCCTTCCCCTCCCCGACTCGGTGACCAGTCGTGTCTCTCCCCACCTCCCAGGCCAAATTAAAGTCCCCCCACAAATCAGCACCCCCGCCCCCATTACTGCTACCTGCTCACTCAGATTCTTTCCAGAACTCCGTTTGCGCTCACGTAGGGGCATACACATTCACCATACAAAACCATTCCGTCCCCTGCTTCACCTCGCAGCAAAAGATATCGTCCCCCTTTATCCCGAGATAGCACCTGGACCTCAGTTTGCACTTCCCCCTTAATGAGGATCGCTACCCCGCCTTTCTTCTTCTCTTTAAGATTAGAGGCGAAGAGGCGATGCTTATACCCTCTGGGTTGCACCAACGCCTCGTGCCGTTTTCTGCAAATGTGTCTCCTGCAACAATACTATATCAGCATTATGCCTTATTAATTCTTTATACAATTTCTGTCTTTTCCAGGTGAATTTAATCCTTTAACATTCAATGTTTAGTATCTTCAATTCCCCTCCTACTCCCGTTGGCCCCCGTCCAGCCCGCTGACTTTGTCCCTTCCCCCCTCCCCCCTCCCCCCCCTCCACCCCCCCTTTCCCTCCATCTTCCTCCTCCTCCATTCCCCCCTCCCCCCACCCCCCCTCTCAGAATTCTCCGCTGCGGAGACTTAGCTTCCATAACAGCGACCCCTTCCACCTCACCACCAAATCTTCCCCCATAGCCCCCCTTCTCCCTTCCCCCCTTACTCATCCCGCTCTCCCCACTAACCCTTCTCCCTCCTCTCCCCCACCTCTCCCCACCCCTCTATGCTCCTCCCTTCCCCCCCTATTCATTACCTACCGCTCCCGCCCTGCTCTCTGTGGCCCATTATCCTATCCTCTCCCTCCCCCTAAGCCTGTCAACCAACATATTTAAAGATATCAGTCCTGAGATGGAATATCACCGCTCAGCCAGTCTCTTGCTCTGAAGTCGGACTCCTGTGACCCCCTTTAGACGTCCGGGCCAATCTCCTGCCGCTCGCCCTCTGCCATTTCGCTCTCTCCGACTTTCCTGGTCCGGATTCCGGGCGCGGAGAAGCAGCGGTGTTGTCTGACATCTCAGGTAGCTGTTCTGCTCCCAGCTCTCTCAAGGCTTTCCAAGCCTCCACGCTGGATCGTACCGTCCGCAATCTCCCTTTCACCGTGATCAATAATCCAAATGGAAACAGCCACTTGTATCGCAGGTCTGCTCTCCACAAGTAGGCGGTTACTTCTCTAATCTCCCTCCTGCGTTGCAGCGTTCCCTGGGACAGGTCTTGATATAACTCCACTTTATGTCCCTCCCATTGAAAGCTCTTCAGTTTGCGGTTGGCTCCGAGCAGAAGTTCCTTACTTTTGTAGGAGCTCAGGCATACTACTATGACTCTGGTTCTATTGTCTCGAATGGGCCCCAGGCCTCTATGTGCTCGTTCTATGTTCGGGTGGTGAGCCTCCGCTTCCTTTCCATAGCCAGCTTCCACCAGGAGCCTTTGGAATATTTTGTAGGCCACCTCCTCCTATTCTTGTACGTAAGCTCTTCCGGCACTCCTCGCACTCGGAGATTGCATCTCCGTGAGCGATCTTCGAGATCCTCTGCTTTGGCTTTAAAGGCCTCTTGTGCTGTCTGCAGTTCCTCCCATCCCTGCTGGAGCTGCGTCAGTGTCTCTCCTTGGCTATCTAGCCTTGTTTCAGCTTCTTCCACTCGTTCGCCCAGCTCCAGGATGTCTTGGCGCATCGTCCGCACGGCCTCCATGATCTCATTTTTCACCCCACACATCTCCACCTTCAGTTCGTCTCTTAACTCGAGAAGCCACTGCTTTATCTGTTCCGCTGCAGTCAAGCCCTCCTCTCCACCCTCACTCGCTCCCGGGCTGTGTGGGGCTTCCTTCTCCGGTTTGCCGGTTTTCTCTCCTTCCTTCCCTCCTTTAGACGTAGCATAAGAGGACCGGAACTCAGCTAGTTTCTTTTTCATCAGGCCCTCTTTTTTGGCACTTATTTTCTCCATAAGAGGTCTACTGCCGATGTCCCCTACCGGCTACCTGGTCCGCACTCTGGGCTCCCCTCCTTTCTTTTGCTCTGGGATGCAGGGGTTGGCTATATGTCACACCCGGACCTCCACAATGGCTGCTGCCCTTGCCCAATAATTTCTGTCTTTTGAGAAGCCTCCCGGAGGGCCCACTTCGGCTGCTCACCTGACTGGTGCCTCTTCTCCCACTGCTTTCTGCTGCCAGCAGTCTGCGGCCTGTCACAAGTTTTTGCCGCTGTTCTGCCCCCACCACGTGTCCGACTGTGTTCCTCCTGCAGGGCTAGGCACCACCGCGTTGTGCGGGAAGTTGTGAGTTTAGCCTTCCTGCCCCGCTCTCCATCTACAGCGGGCTTCTCTCAGCACGGAGTGGTCCTCTGCTCCGGCCGCTCTCTCTGCCCTCCTCCCGGCGAACTGCACACTCTCGTGGTCTGCTCTCCTCTGTCAGGCCGCACTTCCCACGCGGCGCTGATCTGCCGCTTCGGCTGTGCGGTCAGCGCACTGCTCTCAATTTCTCTCTCTCGAATCACCAGTGGGGCCGGGCAGCTCTCCCTTAGCCGTTCCCGCTCTCCTTACCGCCCAAAATTATGCCCGTGGGGGCTTTCACTGCTTACTTTAGCACATTGGTGGCGGAGCTCCCGCGCTACGCCGCCATTCGGGTGGATGACGTCACCGGAAGTCCCGAGGCCTGCTTCTACAGGGAGGCAAGTCCACTGGACTGTCCGCAAATGTAGTTGAGTATATGGAACAACATGTACTGTAGAGGCCATGTGCCCAAGGAGCTGCAGCATCTCTTCGGTGGTCAGATGATCTCATAGGAGCATCTGAGACGCTACTTCGATTAAACGGGCACAATGGAGCAGGGACAGAAATGCCCTGGACTGCTGGGTGTTTAGAAGAACTCCGATAAACTCTAGCCTTTGAGTTGGAGTGAGCTGAGATTTTGGGAAGTTTTTGACAAATCCCAAGTCTTGTAGTACTGTGATGGTACGATGCAAGGACAGCAACACCTCTTGGGAGGTGTCTGCTTTTATTAGCCAGTCATCTAAGTAAGGGAAGATCCCCAGAGATATGTGGCTATGACCACCATGCATTTTGTGAAGACTCTTGGGGCAGAGAAGAGTCCGAAGGAAAGGACTCTGTATTGATAATGTTTTCTATGAAAGGTGAAGCGTAGATATTTCCTGTGTCCTGGATGGATAAGGATATATGGGTGTACACTTCTTTTAGATCTAGAGAACAGAGCCTGTCCCGACTCTGGAGTTAGGGAAGAAGAGAGAGATCTTGAATTTTTCGCAGACCAGAAACTTGTTAAGGTTTCTGAGGTCCAGAATGGGCCGGTACCTCAGATTTTCTTTGGAATGAGAAAGTAGGGAGAGTAGAAGCCCACTCCCTGTTGGGACATCTTCTATGGTGCCCCGAGACAGAAGAGAGGACAACTCGTCCTGTAGGAGAATGGTGAGAGAGGATTGCATTTGACATTCCCCCTTGAATGTGAAAGGGGCAGATGAAGTCTGTACCCCTCCTGAACTATGGTGAGTGCCACCTGTGGGCATAGTGACACAGTCTGCCTGTTATGTAGAGGGGGTGGGGATCCTCCAGAGGCAGGGTGGCAATGTTCTTTAGGAAAGAGTCAAAAATCAGGCGCAGACTGTAGCTGCAAAGCTGGTTGAAATTTAAACACCTGTGTCTTCTTTTGTTGCTTAGAGGCTGCTGCCTCTTCTGTGGGGCTTGACCCTGGTACCGAGAAGTAGTAGGATAGGAAGAGAAGAATGTCTTCTTCTAGCAGGGTCAGCTGTTACTCTAGACAATTTCTTTAGAGTAGTATTTTCCGATTCTAATTGTGAGGCCTTATCAGTCTTTGCAAAAGAGGTTTTCTCCTGTGCAAGTGTGCTGTTCAAGATCTGAGGCCTGAAACCATGCAATTCGATGTGTACCAATGCATATTGCTGAGGCCCTGCTTATGCATTCAAAAGCATCAAAAGTAGCCCTATTGACAAACTTCGAGACATTTTGGCTATGCTTAACTAGGGCAAGAAATCTCCCCTCTTGTCAACTGGGAGGAGAGGAGCAAAGGCCTCAAGATCCCTGGAGATCTCTTTCAGGAACATTCCCATATAGAGGATATAGGAGCTAATCCTAGCTGAGAGCATTGATGCCTGGAAGCATCGATGCCCAAAGGCGTCAACTCGACTCTCTACCTGTAGGATAAGAAGAGTGAGTCTGCGCTTTTGATAGGGTGCATCACCAATTCCACCACCATGGAGTGGTGGGGTTGCTGTGGCTTCTGTAAGCCAGAACACTCTGGTACATAATACATACATCCAAAAAAGGAAGACTCCTACCGCCCAATTTCAAGTATTCCTTTATTAGCCAAGATCCTAGAAAAAGTTATATTGAGACAAATCCAACAACATATTGATTCCGAAGCCCCATTAGATCCTAACCAGCATGGCTTCAGAGAAGCCCACGGAGTCAATACTCTTCTAACATCCCTAATGAACATGCTTATTAATACAACAGATAACATCAGGAATGGAGTTGCAATGATCTTCCTAGACATAGCAGCAGCATTTGACTCTGTTGACCATGATCAACTGCTTGCCCGTCTCTATGAAAAAGGGATTCAAGGAATGGCATGGAATTGGTGCAAATCTTACCTGGAAGACCGCTGGCAACAGGTACGGATTGGTAATACTACATCTCAGCCTTTCCACCAGAAGCAAGGAGTACCGCAGGGTTCCTCCCTCTCAGCTCTTCTATTTAACATATATATGCAGCCCATCTGCAACATCTCCCGCTCATTCGGAATATCATGTCTCATCTACGCGGATGATGTGCTTCTATTCACTCCAATCAACATACTAAAACCAGACTACACTACATTAATCACCTGCTTCAATTCAATCTCAGACTGGCTTCTTACACAAAATCTCCGAATTAATTTCAAAAAAACAGAAGTCCTGATCGTCACAAGGAACAAAGACTTCTCTCCTCCACCAACTCTAAGAACAAGAGATGCCGATCTACCACTCAAAACCTCAATACGTTACCTGGGTGTCATACTTGACCAGCGGCTTGAATTCAAAGAACATATAAAAAATACTGTAAAAGCCATCTACCATAAGATCAGGACACTCCGACACCTCAGATCTATGCTTGAACCATGCTACTTCCGCACAACTTTCCAGGCATTAGTCACTCCTCACTTCGACTACGCAAATATCGTACTACACGGCCTACCCAAGAGCATGCTGAATCCACTTCAACTGGCCATGAATACAGCTGCTAGGGCCCTATATGAAGCCTCAAGGAGTCAACATATTACTCCCATCCTATTTGAACTTCACTGGCTCCCAATATCATGCAGGATTCTATACAAAACCCTCGTTTTGACCTTCAAAGCTTTCCATCAAATATCACCATCCTCGTTGTCCAACCTCCTGCATCACACACAGGACACCAGATCTAGACGATCCATAACAGATAACATGCTAACGGTCCCAAAAGACCTCACAAAACTCACCCAGACAACTACTTCAAGAGCATTCTCATCCTTCGCCCCCAGATGCTGGAATGCGCTGCCACCTAGCATTAGATCACAACAAGACCTATCTCAATTCAGAAAATCTCTAAAAACACATCCCTTCATACAACACTTCTCACAATGTACCCCTCCAACACAAACCAATGATCATGGCTAGTCGAATAAGTTCCTGAAAATTCACTACCTGTTCCAGGGCAAAACCTCACAGACCCCCACCTTTAGAACGCAAAACATTTGAGAATCTATTGTAAATAGTTGTGAATATCTGTTATTTATTTTAACCCCAGTTATCCATGTTTTCATATCCTGTTACCTGTAAACTTGACATATGTTTTATGCTTAAGTACAAAGTTGTTAAAATGTAAACGGCACTGATGATAAAAGTGCTGTATATAAAAGCTGTTAAATAAATAAATTAAATAAATGATATCGAAACATTGACTTTGAGGTGAGACTGTGAGAGCTGTCTCCCACATTCACAGCATAAGGTCATGGTTGCGATGCACCGGTAAAGTGGCTATCTTTTTGGGTGCTGTTGGGTATTGGAGGATCTCTAGTTCCTCAGCCCTTGGCTCCTTCTCTGATGTTACTGTGATAGAGAGGCCTTTGACTAGGTCATGAATTAACTCCTGGAAGGACATGTTTTCCAGAGGTGACATGCATCTCTGTTGAGGTGGGGAAGGGTCCAAAGGCCCCCAGGAATCAAGTGTCTCCGCATCCGAAATTGGGGGAGTCTGAATCAGAGGACTCGAAGTACCGATGGTCTCAGTGTTCACCCAAAGCTAGATGCTGGTACCGATGCTCCGAGGTATTGGCCTCGGTGAGCCGCTTGGGCTTAGCATCTGTATCGGTAAGATTTTTGAGGGAGAGCATGGGTGGGAGTGACGTTGATGCCATCTGCAGCAACCCTGATGCCATGGCTGAAACCAGTGTCTATGTTTGTAACGTAAGCGGTATCGATGGGGTAGTACCCACAGCCCAAGGGTTTTATCAGTACTGAGGCTGCAAGGAGAGCTGCCAAGCTGCCCTCAATGGCCAGTATGCACTGGTCAATCGAGATTGCCGATGCTTGGGTGTCAGTAACAGGTATTTGCGCTACCGCACCAGAGCATGGCACCAGTAGCTCTCTGAAGCAACAAAAATGGTAAAGGGGATGGAAGGATAACCCTATGAGGAAAGGCTTAAAAGGTTATGGCTCTTCAACTTGGAAAAAGAGATGCCTGAGGGGATATATAATAGAAGTCTATAAATTAATCAATGGAATGGAACGGGAATCAGTTGTTTATGCTATCAAAAAGTAGAAAGACTAGAGGACATGCAATGAAGCTACAATGTGACCTATTTAAGACTAATAAGAGGAAATATGTTTTTTACTCAATGCGTAATCAAATACGGGAATTCATTGCCAGAGGATGTAGTAAAAGCTGTTAGTATAGCTGGGATTAAAAAAAAGGTATGGACAAGTTCCTGGAGGAAAGGTCCATAAACAATTATTAAAGGGGACCCAGGAAATACACTGCTTACTCCAGGATAAGCATTGTGGAACCTGGGTTCCTTTTTGGGAACCAGCCAGGTACTTGTGACCTGGATTGACCATTGTTGGAAACAGGAGACTGAGCTTGATGGCCCTTGGTCTGACCCAGTATGATATTTCTTATGTTCCTATATTCTATTCTCTCAATGTAGTCTCCAACAGGTTTTCCCAGCAAGGAGCCTCCTTTTAGCTACTTGATCCATCTATCTTTAAAATTTCTTGTCCTTCTGATTTGCCTCATTTGTTCTGATGTTGACACAGGTGATGGCCAGCAGCTTCAAGAAGTGCCAAGGCTGTAGGCAAAACATTTCCATAACAGACTATCATCAGAGCTGCTACAAATGTTTGCGGAAGGATCATATCTCAATGTAGCACCTGCTCTAGGATGTCATAAAGGGCCATGAAGATGCACAAGACTTTTCAAAACGGAATAATTAGGATATACACATGTATTAAGCCCTCACAAGTTATATATGATTCATAGTATCTAAAAACATTTTATCACGTTTATAATACTGGGTGCACAGGACTGCCATTCAGTGAAGGTGGTAAAGCTAAAATTGCTCATAGAATTCCAGAAAGTATGAGACAAGCATAGAGAATATGGATGGGTAGGAAAGCCAGGATTAAGCCAAAGAACTGCAAATACTGAAGTAGGCAAGGAAAATAGGTAGACAAAGGAAAGATGCTACTGAGCATTAAATGCACATTGTTTACCTCGGGTCCCATTTTATTCAATGGGATCTAGCTACTAAAAATGCATGTTGATGGTGTTAGCATGATGTAACGTTGTAATGCACTTTATTAAACCTAGTCCTAAGTGAGTTTTGCTGTCTTTGTCTATCATCCTATTCTATGTTCCTATGCTACAATGGCCTGATACCCACCTGTGCTGAAGCTCTGGCCCTTGCTGTGCCAGTTGTACTGCAAGGGCACTGCTTTCATGTTCATTTCCATAAACTAACGTATCCAATGGGGCATCTGTGGAATAAAATCGACAGACAGCTGAAAACTAGGCACTCTACAAAATGTATTGCTTCTCTGAGCACTAACAGAGAAACAGATATACCAAAAACTCATTAAAGTCGCAAGATCAAAGGCACATACAGATTCAGTCACTTTTATGCAAAGCAGTGTCATAGCCATGTTAGTCCACAGCTGAGTGCACAGAAATGAAAGTCAACAACTAATTTGTAGGGAGTACCTTTTTCTTATTCTAATAGTCCATTTGTTATTAGTTTTGAGGAGCTACACTTCAGCTTGTCCTACACTAATGTAATGCTATGTATGTACTGTTCTGTATTCCCTGTGTTATGTACTCCCATTTGCTACTGCTTTGATAGAGTGGTGCATGTTTCCCTTACCTTTGTATAACCTTGTATTGTATTGTGACCGCTTTGATTGAAGGAAAAAGCGAGATACAAAACTTGTTAAATAAATAAATATAGCAAGAGGATAGAATCAAAGAATTTTAACTAACTTTAAAACCTCAACAAATAGAGAGGGATATCCTGCAGAGCGCGGCGGGTAACACTCTAGCCTCCTTGCTGGGCAGACTAGATAGACCATGTTGGTCTTCACATGCCTTCGTTTTTACTATTAATGATTTCAGCTGGCAGGCAGAGTGAAGAGCTGGCTGGTGTCCTAGAGGTATTGTACCCCAAGGGAATGTTCTTTATGTGCCCCTTTGTGCTCTGTGAGTGCACCAAAAAGGGATAGCTATTGCAATGCAGTGTGTGCCTTTGTTATCTTTAAATTCAAAATCCTGTTTCATGACCCACAGACTCCTTTACTAAGCTGAAGTATTACACAGCATTTGCTGGGATAAAAAGGAACAATTTCTCCAAATGGGTTTGTTTTACGCATTCCATGACAGTCATGAACCTCACTCCTAAGTATGTTGAAAATGATTGTGTCTTTCAAATTTACTGTTAGGGTTTCTTTATTCATTTAATGGATTTTTTATACGGTTTTATCCTTTAGTCAAAGTGGTTTACAGTACAACAAAGTAACAGTTTACATTATAACACCGCCGAGTGATAACATTTACAGGATAACAACTTACCTTTATACAGGATAACTTAATAATGACCAGGGTGCATAAATTAGCTGTTAACAGAGGACAGCCAATGGACAGATGGGAGTTCGTAGTGTGGTATGGAGGTAAGTTCATTTGTGTTCTTGTGCTATGTGATGGCACCAAAATATTCTATGTACAGGAAAAGTTTTTTTTTGTTTGTTTTTTGTTTTTTTAAGTCTTTGATGTTGTTAGTGGCTCTGATGTCTTCTGGGAGGGAATTACATAGAGAAGGTGTGGTGAGAGAAAATGCCCTACTGCTGGTGTTTTGTTTAGTTTTTGTATGGGCAGTGGGTACAACGATCTGGTTCTTGTTGGTTCTCCTATGTCAGGTTTCAAGGTCTCTGGTGAGCAACATTTGCAGGGTATCTGCTGAGGTGTGGAGTAGTATTTTAAATATGGCGAGTATTGTTTTGAATTTGATACGCGAGTCTATTGGAAGCCAGTGTAGTTGCCTCAGGAGGGGTGTTATATGGTTGTGTTTTGCGGATCCTGTGATGATGTGGGCTGCCGTTATTTTGGACCATTTGCAATGGGTGGATGGTTTGTTTCGTGAGGCCTTGATATATTATATTGCATATATTATATTGCATATATACTGGATGTTGTGTTCTGCTATAATATTACCAATGGGTTGAATGTATATATTAAATAATGAGGAGAGGGATGATCCTTGTGGGATGCCCTGGTGTACGATGAATGGAGTAGGATTTGTTTTGTCCGTTTTTGACTTGCATCTGTTGGCTATTCAATTATGATTGGAACCATTTTATAGTGGAGTTGTGCAAGCCTATTTCCTTTAGTTGTTGTAGTAATATATGGTGGGTAAATCTGTCGAAGGCAGCTAATACATCTAGGAATATAAGGATGACACCGCTTTTGATGTAGTCTGTCTTTATTTATTTATTTAACAGGTTTTATATACCGCTTTATCATTTCAATTAAACTTGGTAATGTACATTAAACAGGGACATTGATAACTTGGATTTTTCTGAGGCAATGGAGGGTTAAGTGACTTGCCCAAGGCCACAAGGAGTGCTAGTGGGAATCGAACCCTGGTCTCTGGGTTCCCAAGCCAGTATTCTTAACCATTAGGCTACTCCTCCACTTTGATAATGCCATCAAGGAGGGAGGTTAGAAGAGTGTCAGCACTGTTGTTGGGATTGAATCCATGCTGGTGTGGGTCAAGAGGTGCATGTAGCTTCACATGATCTTGAAGCTGTTGATGAACTGTTTTCTCTATGACTCTGGCGATGAATGTAGGCATGAGACTAGCCGGTATGCAACTGGATCATTTGGGTCAAGTGAGTTGTTCTTGAGGATTGGTCTAATTTAGACTTTTTTGAGAGCTGGAGGCATGTAGTCTTGTGTAAGTGATATCAGTTATCTCATGTATGAATGGACTTAACTCCTTTTTGGTAATTTTTATCCATGACACAGGGCATGGGTCTGATGGGGATGTGGTGGTATTCAGGTTGGAGATGGTTTGTTCTATTTGTTCTGTGGTTGGAATGTGGAAATTGTCCCATCTTCTGGTGGTCTTGAGATGTGGACTGTGTGTCGGTTAGTGTGGGTGGGTATCAGAGTGCATCTTCTTATTCTTCGCTATAAGAAAGTTTGCCATTTGTAGTGGATGTATGTCACCTTTTCCTTGTGTGGTCTCTTTGTTTAGTGTTTGTGCTATAGCGAAGAGTTCTCTGGATTAGTTGGTAGATTTCATGATGAGGTTCGTGTGGTATTGCCTTTTACACTTGTTGATTAGGTCATTGTATTTGTTTTGTTTGCATCTGTATTGTTGGAGAGCTTTTAAGTTTTATTGTGTCTCCATTTTCTTTCAATTTTCCTTAGTGACTACTTTGCTTCTTTTATTTCTTTTGAGTATCAAGGTGCATAATGGTTTCTGTATATTGTCTTCTTTTTGGGTGGTGCAGCTGCGGCAGGTGAAATAATGTTATTCCAGTTATTTATTATATTATCAACATCCGTTGTGTCTTGGTTTAATTTTTGTGAGACTTCTTGTAAGAAGAGTTGTTTGTTGAGTGGTTTGAATCTTCTGTACTTCCGTTATTCTTGTCTGAGAACAGGTGCGCCGATGTTTATGTCGATCATCATGTAGTTTTCAGACCAGGTTATGGGCATTGTTGTAGAATGAGATATGGTGTTGTGTTTCATTAACTGGTTGGGGACAAATACAAAGTTGAGGGTTATCCCTTGGTCTCTCTGATGATGTGTTTATGATTTGTGCATACTGAAGCGATTCCATGGCTTTGAGAAATGAATTTGCTTCCTTACTGGATGCTGAGGAGAGGTTTATGTGATGAGGTGTATCTACATATGGATTCCAAAAGCATAGATAGCTCGTCCTCCTTGGAGTTTGGTGCTCTGTAAATTGAGACATATGGTGATATACTTCTTGGTGATACTGTTTCCTTCTGTGCTGGTTGTAGAGACCATTTTGAACTTGAAATGGCTTCTTGCCAATATAAACACTCCACCTACTCTTCTGTGTGTTCGGGGGCAGTTATACGCAGCGTACATAGGTGTGGTGATTTGATTCAGTATGACGCTATCTATGTCCGTTAGCCAGGATTCAGTTACACACATTATGTCAGTGTGATTATTATTTAATTAGTCAATTATAATGTTTATTTTGTTTTACACTGACCAGGCATTGAAGTGCACAACTTATGGGAGCATTCGGAAGTGGGATGTTGTGTAAGGTGTATTGTTGTAGGGTGGTTTTGATATGTACAAGTCTCTGGGGTCTTTTGTTTGGTGTCTTATAGATATACTACCATGGTGGATGCTGATGTACTTCACATAGAATGGGTATCATGAATGCGGTGGCTTGTAGTGGAATGGCCCCTATATAAAGCAGAAGGAGCTGCAGCAACCAAAGTATTAGTAGGTGGCTGCTTGTGAGTATCATGTTGCTTCTGTGATATATTACTCCTATGCAGCTGTTGACGTTAAGTTTATTGTCCTAGTACCATGAATCTTGTAAGCAGCTCTAAGTATGAGCACTATTTCCTTTGATTCTATGGACTTGAAGATTGTTTTATTTGCGTTCTTATGCTTGTGCGCTGATGGGAGATTGGAAAAGTGTATTTGTATGCTGTGATACTGTTGTAACACTCGACCTAGAGATGTGTAGGGATTCAGACAGCCCAATTCAATTGATCCACTCCAAGGGCCATGTCTAAGGGCTCTTTTGTATGGCTCTTAGGCGAGGTCATGCACTTTAAAGAGGGTCTGTGTCACTGAATGGAGAAGCATGCTATAGGGTGGAGCTTACCGCGCACATGCGGGCTCTTCCCTATGGCTGCCTGGTTGTCCCAATTGCTCTCTGATCTACTGGAGAGTCTTTGGGGTGTCGGTTTGCAGCACAGTGTAGTGTCAGATCGCCCGGATGGAGGGCTTACCTGGATGGGCAGTCTGGCCCTTGCTGCTTGAGCCAGGCGTTCACCATAGTACGTGCATTGTGCCAAAGAGCTTCTTTCAAGCATTCATAAGATTTAACATATATGGGTAATTTTTCAAGATGTGATTGGAAACGCTTCTTAAATCAAGTCTGGAGTTTCCAATACGATGGGAAATATTTCTGTATCTTCCTGTCACATTTTCTTGCTACTTCAGGATAATTTCCCTCTCCACAAGATTCACAGAATAATCGCTTGAAACAGATTTGCCGCTCTGATGTATTTCTCCTTTACCACT
Source organism: Ichthyophis bannanicus (assembly GCA_033557465.1). Taxonomy (NCBI): domain Eukaryota; kingdom Metazoa; phylum Chordata; class Amphibia; order Gymnophiona; family Ichthyophiidae; genus Ichthyophis; species Ichthyophis bannanicus. The sequence continues at coordinate 153,290,507 of CM066044.1, forward strand.
GCATCTGGTTTCCTCGCATCCACTTTCCTGTCCATCAGGATGAGAATATCCCAAGTTGTCAGAATTTCAAATTTCTGCATTCTTTGTAATTCTCTTAGGGTCATGATCCCAGTGCTTTTCTGGTACAGCGATGTTATAGTGGAGTAACTGCATAATGGTCAGAGCACTGGCTTGGTAACCAAGAGACCAGGGTTCGATTCCCACTAGCACTCCTTGTGGTCTTGGGCAAGTCACTTAACCCTCCATTGCCTCAAAAAAAAAGGCCTGGCTATCTACTTCCGGTCACACTGCCAAGAGAACCCAGGAGCTGCTGGGTTGCCAGGAGTCAGCATTGACTGGAAGACACACATGCATTGCACTGATGATGTAGTGCTTACAAAGTTTCCAATGGATGAAATGTGCTACCTTGTTGTGCCTTTCTGTATACAAATTTTCTGCCATCAGAACTTCAGAATCAGCTACAAGACAAGCAACCAAATGGGCTTTGTGAAAAACTGAATGCATGTTGTTGCTATATTTAGCAAATAAGGGTGGGTTATGATACTCTGAGGAGGTGAATTTTGTACTTTTACTTTTAAAGTTCACAGCCTATTGTTATGTTTGGTAGGTTATAAAGTGTAAAATTTGTAGTTTTATGTTGCTATTTTTTATACATTTTGAGCCATCCATTTGCAAAAGAATCACCAGGCAACTAAAGATTAGCAAAGCAATATCCAATGGATCATCAAAATCAGTAGATATATTTTTACGCCATCTGCAAAAAGCTAGAAACACAAGCCCATGAAGGTTAATTTATAATGTGATACTAAATCAGTGAGGCCAAATAATGCCTCTTTTGGACCTATTTTACAAAGATACATAAACACCTAGTCAACTTCAAAGGTGAAATTAGACCTTACCTGCTAATTTTCTTTCCTCGAGTCCCTACAGTCCAGATCAGATGCATAGATTATGTTCACCTACCAACAAGTAGAGACTGAGAACCACTGCTTTGTTGAAGACGTCACAGTATAAAGGGTCCTGTGCAGCCCTGCTCTCACCAGTATTTCTATAACAAAGCAGACTTGGCAACTACAGATTATTAAATACTCATCCAATATATACAAACATCTCACAGCATCCTTACCAATGAAGCTTCCCTGCTCCAAAGTGTATCAAGAACAAGATATATAACCAATGCTCTAAAGACCATAACTCCAACACCATGCACTAGCACAGACTTGGAATCAACCGAGAATCCAAAAAGATCAAGATGGATACTGTGACAATGAGAGCGACCAAGAACAGATGGAGATAGAAGAAAACCATGTTTCTGCCTTTAAAACAAGTGACAGACAAGCTGTGCACAGAGCTTGCAGAGCAGGAAAGAAAAAAAAATCCGTCTCTGCTGAGGTTAAGCCACGCCCAGACTCTGAAGTGGGGGCAGGCTTAGATACTGATTGGAAAGGCCTGTGCGAAGGCAAGGGTGTGGCAGGGAAGAAACGGTTTTTAAAACCTCACTCTGACCAGAGAGGAAGGAAGGAAGGGAGAGTCACTTCCACAGGAGAAGGAGAGGTCCGGGAGCAAGGGGATTCCAGTGGGAAGAGATATCCCAGAGCCCTGGGAGATCCTGGAGAGGAAGGAGGATTCCAGGAAGGCTTTCAGGAGAGATCTCATGAGAGAAGGAGTGAAGAAAGGCACAAGAAGTCTGACTTCCAGAAGCTGAAAGAGGTCAGTAGAAAAGGAAGCAGCGGATGTCTGAGAAATGCTCCTAGAAGTGAAGCCAACAGATGTATAGCTGAACAGCTTACAGATGAACAGGAACAGTTTGCAACAGCTAGTGTACAAGAGCCAGACCTGAGCCCTACAACTGCCAGAAGGTGGGTGGAGACGCTTGAGAGTGGCAAAAGCCAAACCCCAGCAGTGAGCAGAGCAGCTGAGCTAAAAACACTAGAAACATTAGCACAAGTGTTCCCTGAGAGAAAGGCTTATTCTCCCAAAGTAACTGTGCCCAATCAGAAAGATTTGCTGTGGAGCCAGTTTCAAAAGTTCCTACAAGACAGAGAAGCTGAGGAAGCTTTTAAGACTGTAGAGGGCAATGAGCATTCTTTAGCCCAGGAGGAAATGCAGGTAAATTCTTATGTGCCAGAGTCTGACCTAGGAATCTCTCCAATGGATTGCTCATTCTGTTTAAAAGAAGACTGAGCCTTACTAAGCAGAGCTGAGAAAGTGAGAAGCTATATTGTGCATAACTCTGTAACTGCTAATAGTCTTCTAAATAAACTATCACCTATCGGGTTTTGTTGGAGCAATCAAAATGTCAATCCTACTACAAATATTGCTCCATTCACTCACAATGACAAAAAACACTGTTTTATTTAGGGAACAGGTCTCAGACTAGAGCGGGAAGGAATCTTATGAGGCAAAACCTCTGAACACCGATCCCCTTCTTTGCATCAAGGACCTGGGGTTTCCCTTTTTTTTCTTATTTCAAAAAATCTCTCTGCCGATGTCTTTCAATATTTCAAAATCAAACATTTCTTCTACTGATTGCTTCTATTTCAAAATCAAACATTTCTTCTGCTGATTGCTTCCAATGATTTGAAAGTTCATTATCTTTCAATAACTAGGATATTCATAACTCTTGCAGCAATTGAAATAATAGCAAGAAATGATTTGAAAGATAATGAACTTTCAAATCATTGGAAGCAATCAGCAGAAGAAATGTTTGATTTTGAAATAGAAGCAATCAGTAGAAGAAATGTTTGATTTTGAAATATTGAAAGACATCGGCAGAGAGATTTTTTGAAATAAGAAAAAAAAGGGAAACCCCAGGTCCTTGATGCAAAGAAGGGGATCGGTGTTCAGAGGTTTTGCCTCATAAGATTCCTCCCCGCTCTAGTCTGAGACCTGTTCCCTAAATAAAACTGTTTTTTGACATTGTGAGTGAATGGAGCAATATTTGTAGTAGAATAGTCTTCTAAAGCCAAGGATGTGTTTTACCAAGTGAGAATTTTCTTCTAAAGCAAAGAAGCTGTGTGCTACCAGAAGTTTGTTTGAACGAAGAAAACCACAGTTGTGCAAAAGCTGTGTGTTACCAGAAGTTTGTTTAAAAGGGAAAACAGTTGTGCCAAGAAGAAAGTTTACCTTTTGTTTGAAAGAGGTAGAAGAAGCTGTGCTGAGTACTGTTTTGTTTAATGAAAAACAGCTGCTAAGGTTAGCAGGACTTTTGGTTTCCGTTTACCTCAGTTGCCAGTTATCTTCTGTTATCCTTTGTGTTGGAGAAGTATCCTAATGCCTTGTGTTTGAATTTCAATGCCTTGGAAATCCCCATAGAAAAATAAATATTCTTGTATGCCTTACCAACGGTCTCACACTACATTTTGTCCTTGCTCAAGAAAAGCCTAACTACAAGTTCCAGAATTCCACTGGGGACAGTCAGAAAAGCTTTAAGGACATTACAAGGCAGCCCTAAGCCTGTAAGCCCTAGGGCCCAGGCTGGGGTCCCACAATACTCAAAATTACCACTGGGCCTCACAGCCCCACACATTTTCCAACAGGTTAGGCTGGGAATAAACCAAAGAATATAGGGTGGGTCCTGGACTGGACTGGACTGGAGAGGCTCCAAGAAAAACAATTAGCAGGTAAGGTCTAATTTCATCTTCCTTATCATCCCTCCAGTCCAATCCAGACCAGATGTGTGGGATGCATCACAGCAGTACCCAACAACAGGAAGAGGAACAGAAGAGCCCAACCTGAAGTTTAGAAGCGTATCACTCTCTGAGCTGGAGCCTCGCAATGTCAGTAAAACAAAGAAAACAGAACATACCACTGAGCCAGGTTCTGCTGATGAAGCCACGCACTCTCTGGCAGCAGCAGCCGCCGTAACCCATGCCAGAAGGAACTAATCCTCCATGCTGTGTCAACCAGTTCACCCTGGAAAACCGCTATAGACCACTCAAGAAGCAATGCCCTCAGAAATACACCCATCTCCTTGAAGAACACATGACGGAACAGTGGATATACAAATTATAAAGAAGCTGCGAACAGATATGTTCGGTAGTCACCACAGACAAATGGTAGGGACATGGAATTCAAGGAAGCGACAAAGCCACTGAGACACTAAAAAAGAATAAAAGTTTCAAGGTCCTTCAAGATTTCCAGAAACATAACGAAACCTGTCCACAATATGCCACTCATGAAACCAGGAGTCCTTTGTGCCAATCCAGCTGGATCACCATGAAAAAAGCATCTTAATAGATATTCAACCATAGCTTGATTCCCCCCAAAAAAAGATTTATCAGAGGTTTTGGACCAATAAAGCCCTGTATTCTATTTTTTTCCTCCACAGACAAAGGTAGACCTCAAATCAAGGCCTTTTAGGACAGATGACCAGCCCCTTGTAATCTACCTCCTAACTTGTGAGAGGAGCTGAGTCCGTATCCGTCCAAACCACAGCAATACAATTACTATCAAAATGGCCAACCACCAGAGTCCTGAGACAAGGAAGCCATCTCCTCGTCTCGCCAACAAAGACCATCAACTGTAACCTAAGACAGACAAAACAGAAGGATTGCATCTGAAGCACACTGGTAAGTCACAAGGAAAACTAGGTTCTCCTATTCTGGATTCAGCCCCAGAAGGTGGCAACCACAACAAAAAAAATGTACCACGGCTTCCGTGGCCAAGCCGTACCCTCCAGGGGAATCAGAACCCTCCAGGGGAATGCGCAAATCAAACTTGGCTCCATATTAGGACTCCCTGGACCTCTTATTAAAATGCAACTGCTTGAAAATAACTACCGAGCCTGGAGGCTCTTGCCTCTCAGAATGACCTCCCCCTAATTTGTAACAGGTTTTTTTGCTACAAAGTAGCAAGTAGTGGCAAGTTAAATGCAAAGCATTGATAAGACAAGCAAAGAAAGAATTTGAAAAAAGCTTGTGTGGAAGCAAAGAGGCACAATGAGAAACTCTTGGCAAAATTTAAAAGGCATGGGATAGGAGGCAGTGTACTATTGTGGATCAGGAACTGGTTAAAAGATATAAAGCAGAGAATAGGGCTAATTGGAGTACCCCAGGAATCTGTGTTGGGCCCGCTTTTCAGCATATTCATAAATGACCTGGAAAAGAGACTAACAACTGTGGTGATCAGATTTTCAGGTGATACAATATTATTCAAGTTTTTAAAACACAAAAGGATTGTGAAAAATTGCAAGAGGACCATGAAAAATTGCAAGAGGACCTTGATAAATTGGAAAACTGGATGTCCAAATGTCAGTTGAAATTTAAGGTGGACAAGATCAAAGTTATACACCTAAGAAAGTACACCACAAACTATGGTTACATGCCACATTAGGAACCACCACCCAGGAAAAAGATTCAGGCGTCATCGTGGATAATATGTTGGAACCCTCCACCCACTGTGCAGCAGCAGTGAAGAAAGCAAATAGAATGCTAGGAATCATAAGGAAAGTAATGAGAATAAAACCAAGGATATTATAATGCGGTGTCTGTATTGTTATATGGTATGACTGCACCTTGAATATTGTGTGCAATTCTGGTCACCATATCTTAAAAAGGATATAGCAGAATTAGAAAAGCTACAGAGTAGAGCCACCAAAATGGTAAAGGGGCTGGAAGGATACCCTTATGAGGAAAGCCTTAAAAGGTTAGGGCACTTCAACTTGGAAAAGAGACAGCTGAGGGGAAGATATGATAGAAGTCTATAAATTAATGGAGTAGAGCGAGTAAACGAAGATTGGTTGTTTACCCAATCAAAATGTAGAAAGACTAGGGGACATGCAATGAAGCTACAATGTAACCAATTTAAGACTAATAAGAAAAATAAATTTTAATGAATGCATACTCATACTCTGTAATTCATTACCGGAGAATATAGTAAAAGCTGTTAATGTAGCTGGGTTTAAAACAGGTTTGGACAAGTTCCTGGAGGGAAGTCCATAATCCAGATGTTCCTTTTTTTCAGATTACAAGAACCCCTGCAGCCCATAAGTCACCATAACAAAAAGTTAGTTAAGCTTTGGAAAATTGACAGGTAGTTATGATCAGGGCTGGCTACCACTTAAACCAACAAAACATGGGCTATGCTGGGACAAATCACCTGCACCCATGAATGCCGTCTCTAAACCTGACATCCCAGCCCCCATGCAGGGCTGATAAGAACCCTTATAGAGCCTTCCTACCAAAGCAGAAAAAAAAAAAGATAAGAGCTCCACCGTACGGCTGAAGCGTATTATTTTAAAAAGGAGAGGCCAGTCCAGCAATCAGAAAAGCTGAGAAGCCATGCCAGCCCAGCCAAACCTCTGTAGAATGCCCAGATAATCCACTGGGGAAGCCCTTTCATTAGGCGATACCAAATCAAAATGCATGCCAAACCCAATTCAGGGAAGGACACCTTTTTTTTTTTTTTTTTAAGAGCAAAATAACACGGTCCCAGCCTTAGGCACACTCGAAGCAGAAATGCCAAACGTCCAATACAAAAAGCCGACTTAAGGACTCAAAATGGCAGTGTTCGCACCAAAATGTTTGCACACGAATGAAAATCGGCTCGGCCCCACAGATGGACACTCACCACAGGGCAGCCGATGATTGGACTTTACACCATTCTGCTGGCTCCTCCATTCCCCCCCCACCTGCCTCAACTCCCATACACACAATGTGGCTGTTTCAAACAGGCAAGCACCGTAGACCATGACCCCAAGTTGCCCAAACCAGCATTTTCTAGGCCATCGATGCTTCCGGCATGCTGCAGAGAAAACCTGCATTCCCAGCTAAGACAAACCAGTGAAAATAGAAAATAGAGCCACATGTTGCCTCCCCCTGCAATGGTAATGAGAAAACTGAGGCATTTGCTAGAGAATGTAGCCACACAGCTTTGGCAACAGTCTTCTCCTTCTTGAAGAACCAGCCAGATACAGGCCCTGCAATGCTCAGCTGCAGTCCCATCGAAGGAAATGCTAGCCATGGATCCTGCGCGTAACGACTTCCTCCCTATCAAAGGGGATGTCGGCCTCAGGTCCTGCACTTGCTGGCTTCTCACCCATTAAAAGGGACGTCAGCCGAGGTCCTTCCGTTTGTTGAAAAGCGTTTGAGCGGTCCATCCCACCCAAACAAATAATCACTGCGCAGACTGGGATTTTTTGGGGGGGGTTTTTAGCATATATTTAATGTTCTCTCACGATTCTGCACCCTCAATATCCCCATGTCCCCTCTTAAAAGTTGGGGAGGAGGAAGTGGGGGGTCCTCAGATCAAGCCTCCTCTCAGCCTGCCTCTTAGATCCTGAGAAGAGTGGATGGGTGGGGAGGGAGAGGCATCTGGTGCCACCAGATTCTGCACCCCAGAGTAGGCTGCTGGCAAAGGCCAACCTAGGCCCCCAAATTCCTCCTCATCTTACTCCACTTCAGACTGTACAAGCTAGACAACTTCCAACTACTGGAAACTGAGAAATACTGGTGAGAGTAGGGCTGCACAGGACTCTTCATACTGTCACATCATAATCAAACCACTGGTCCTCAGTCTCCATCTACTGGTTCAGAGGAAGGCGACCAAAATGATTTGGAGCCTGCGTCAGAAGCCTTATGAGAAGAGACTTGAAGACCTAAACAAGTACACTTTGGAGGAGAGGAGAGACAGGGGAGATATGATTCAGACCTTTAAATACTTAGAGAAATAATGAACAAACAAACCTCTTCCAAAGATGGAGAAGCTGCAAAACTAGAGGACATAACATGAAGCTACAAGGTGGTAAATTGAAAGGCAATGTCAGGAAATACTTTTTCACTGAAAGGGTGGTGGATGTTTGGAATGCGCTCCCGATGGAAGTGGTGGGGACAAATATGGTGACGGAGTTCAAAAGGGCATGGGACACAGTGGATCCCTTTACAGCAACAAGAAAATATCAAAATAATCTGAACCATCTAATTCCTTAACAAATAGGGGTGTACTACAAGGAGTGGTGGGATCACCCCTAAACAAAGACATGGGGAAGGGGGGCCTGCACAGAGCGGTAGGTGTACCTACTCTTGACATCATACTGGGCACACTAGATGGACCATACTGGTCTTTATCTGCTGTTATTTATTATGTTACTATGAGCATAACCCACACATCTGGACTGGACTGGAGGGACAATGAGGAAATATCTGTAGAAATCCTTCATAAACTACATGTAAAAGGAAGCAGTGGTTACGAACCTGACCACTTCACAGAAAAGGCTGGATGGGTCATATAGGTCATTATGTACTGTCATCTGCTATGTTTCTATAAGTGACTGTAGTCAACTCTCATTTAAACTGTTACAACCTGATCCTTTTTGGTCTCTTCCTGACTCATCTTCTCCCCCCTTCAAATCAATTCAAAATTCAGACACATAGCTAATCTTTCGTGAGTGTCGCTATGCTCATGTAACTTTTCTTCTCTTCATTGGCGTCATATCCATTTCCACATCCAGTTCAAACTTCTACTACTGACCTACAAGTGTATTCATTCTGTCTCCTCATTACCTCTCCTCTCCCTCCCTACACCCTTCCTTGGAAACAGCTCCTCAGGCAAAATCCCTCTTATCTGTGCTCTTCTCTTCCACCATCAACTCCAGACTTTGCTTTTTCTGCCTTGCTGCTCCTTACATCTAGAAATAGACTACCGGAGTCAATACATCAGGCCACTTTTGGATCCTGACTCCCTTTTATTCTTTTCTTTACCACACATGTGAGCTATAATCATTTCCCCTTCATTCTACCCTATTCCCCTGCTTGTTGCATGTATCTGTCTTGGACAGAGTATAAGCTCTTTTGTACACAGGCTGTCTCTTACATGTACAAGTGCAGCGGTATGTAAGTCTTGTAGCGCTATACAAATAAGCAGCAGTAGCAGTAGTGTTTAACCATCAATAAATAATAATAATAATTTACCAAATCAAAACTTTGAATTGATTTTGCCCTTTCTGCATCCACGCAAAAGAATTTGACACAAAGAAAATTATAAATACTCAACTAGCTCTCTTATAATGAAAAAAATTACTACTCTTGTAGTTTACAGAATGAAATAAAGGAGTAAATTCTTGCCAATGCAAAAAATAGATATACAACTGGCACAGTCAGCAAGGACCTCCTGGATCAAAGTTAGAAAAGTCTTACATATACTACCATACAGCTAATAAAAAGAAAATAAAAACAAATGGCTCAACAAATTGACACCCAAACAGCAATGGAAACCAGAGATCACGAAGTTATTTAAAACTAATAACTCTGGCATACACCAGAGGGCAGTCCATTCCCGACTGTTAGTGAATTTATTATGTGAACAGTAAAGCCAATTTAACACTGCCTCCCTTGGTCAACTTTCCCTCTGGCTCATCACAGTATCGAAAACGTATAGTGGCTGAAACTAGCCAGTTTCAGCTAACAAAAGTACACTGCATAATTGTGTGCACAGATATTTAATAGATATTTAATGCGTGGCAGCAATCCCAAAGGCTTTCTTTGAAAGCTGGGGAATTGCTCCGCGCAGGCTCCATCAGTGCCAACGTCACCCATAAGTGAGGACTGATTCCTGCTGTACCTGGAGAACACCTGTTACAGGTGAGTAACTATGCTTTATTTCTCAAGATATTGTACACAATATACCTAAAATGCAAGGGTGCCAATAATGTTGACCCCAACTGTATACTACTCTTTACTTCTAAAACAATGCTATCATTTATTCATTCTAGTTTACTGGGAAATCCCCAGTTTCAATCAATATGAAAATGGTAGGGGGGGGGCTAAGATGACGGCAGGAAGTTGACTCTTCGCGGCTGCACCGCTGTTTCTTCCGTGTTCCTCTGCCGGCGGCCGACCTCTCCTAAATCAACGATGGAGTGGAGGAAAAGGAAGCAAACGGGCTTACCCAGTGCTCCCTTGCAGGCTTCTGTTGCTGGTCAGAGGGCTTTGGAGCATTGCGGGATTGCGGCAACAGGGTCTGGAGCAGCGTCTTAGCCAGCACGACGACAAGAAGAGCAGGTGTCTGTTCTGGGCGCATCCGGAGTGAATCTCTTTCCGGATCAGCGGGCGCCCCCGACACAACCAGGAAGTATATCAACTCCTGACAGCGTTTGTTTCCCGTCTTCCCCGGGTCTTCGGGTGAGTACCCCGCAGCCTGGTGTTGAGGAACAAGTGCTGCAACGGTTTGCCCTACCTTCCAGAGGGGAGAATTAGCTTGAGGGAGGCAGCTTATCTGAACCGCTCCCTTGTGCGGTGAACCCGCGACTGTTGGAGCCGGGAGGGGGGCTGCTTCCTGTGATTCGGGTGATTGAGAAGCCAGCAGTGATTACTTTGGATGCGCTGTGGAACCCCATCTCTGCACTGACCACAACCCTTTCTACAGCTGTGGGTGTGGTAAGTACTGAGATATCAGGTTTGAAATTGGAGGCTTCCAAGAGCCAGGAGCTGCAAGAGGCTTCTTTGTTAAAGGTGAAGGAGGATGTCAGTCATCTTCAGGAGGAGCATGTAGCTCTAATGAAAGAGAGAGTTGTGCTGACATGGAAAACTGAGCATCTTGAAAATCTTGCTTGTCGAAACAATCTCCATCTTTTGAACGTTCCAAGGTCTCCACTCTTGTCCCCATTGGAAAGGGTGCGGAGGTATTTTGGGGAAGTGTTAAAAATTCCAGCTGAGCACTTCCCCCCAGTAACCAGGGCTCAGTATCTGACGGTTAACATCTCTGGAGCACAGGAAAACAACATGGAGGCACCAGTAAGTGGTATTGGTGACTTGACAGGATTCCTGGAGAGTTCTTTGGACGTGATCACCGAAAGAACTACTATGCTTATGACTCTGGCTCTGGAGTCCGATAAGGCATTGATTCTTCGGTCTTTTTTCAAAAATATTAATGAGAAGTTTTTAGGTTCAAATGTATGCATATTTCCTGACCTCTCACGTACCACCCAATTAAGGAGGAAGGGATTCCTGGCCTATCGAGCTAGGACCACCTCCTTAGGTGCTACTTTATTGTTAAAATACCCTTCTAAGTGTTATATAGTATAGAGTTATCTGTACATAGTTTCCCCGGTTATCTCATGTATTATCCTCCCTGTTCTTTGTAAACTCAATGTTGTTGTAGGCATTGCAGTATGTTTTGTTCATTGTACACCGCGCTGATTTTAATAGCGCAGTATAGAAGAAATGTTAAATAAATAAATAAATATTTCCTATCAAGGCAAGAATTTCCTGTTTTTTGAATCAAAGCAACTCTCAGATTTTTTATGTGCAAGGGAAGAGGCCAGGGTGGTGGTTAGTCCCATTTCGGCTGACGTGTAAGTCTTATCCTGCTAACAACAAGTATTTCTTTTTTTCTTCAGGCTCTGTCTTACGCTCAAGATGGGTTTGTAAGGTGGGGCCATTCGTATTTCTTATAGCCCCCTCATATTATTGTGGACTAATGTTTGGGATATGATGTGTTTATTTTTTTTCCTTTTTTTCTTTAGATATGTATTAATATATCTTGGGGTTTTTTTGTGGAACTCCCATATTTTTCTGTTTTTCATTCATCTGAATACTTGAGTGTTATTATAAATGCCAATAAAGGTTATAAAGAAAAAAAAAAGAAAATGGTATCGTCTTTGTTTTGCTGACTAAGGGCCAAAACCATATTCCTGGCTCCTTCTAATGGCACTATTAATGTAGCTGGGCAACTTCCGCAAAATGTCCACTCACTCATCATTGCACCTGAAGCCACTCTGCTTGCGTACTCATGCTATCTCTCCCCCACCTAGAGCAACTCCTACTTCTTTTCCCAGTCTCCTCACTACAACAACCATATGTATAACCACTCCTAGTAATGCCACTGCTGACCGTTACCTGTGCAGTCTTCTTGTCTGGCTACATGATGTCTGAAGTAAAGTTTTAACATTACATAGTAACATAGTATAACAGCATGGTCCATCTAGTCTGCCCAGCAAGGTGCCAAGAGTAGGTGCGCCCGCCGCTCCGTGCGGATCACCCTCCCCATGCCTTTGTTTACAACATAAAGTTAAAGCCAGCACCATGTAGCTCAAAATAAATTGAGCCATGTAGTGCCAATGTAATTAGCGGTGAGAGGTACGAGTGGAAACAAGAGCATAAAGAGGGGAGGAAAGTGAAAAGCATGGAAGGAGAGCTGAATTGAAAAGGAAGGGCCAAGAATAAGGAAGGAAGGATAGAAAGTAAAAGAATCAGAGGTAGAGGGAAATATTCAAGGGCATGAGAGCGCATTTAGAAGGGAGGAAAAGAGGGAGAAGCATTACAACTGGAAAAAGGAAAATAAAGGAGGAGGAGGAGAGAGAAAATGGCAAACTAAATAAAATAGACAAGAGGAGAAAACAGAGGGAAGAAAAGACAAAAACAGAAGCACCCAAAATGTTAAAACATTATTACACAAAGTATCCCAGGGAAATACTATGATACAGTATACTGAAAATCTGTTTCTTTTATTAGTTTTTTATTGTATTTTTAAAAATTAAGCAACTCTACCACAGAATTCAAAATACGCTATAGACTATAGATTCTAAGCACTACTACAGAATTTACTCAAACATTTGCAGAAAAACAAAAGGTCTTACATATAATCCCATGCCTGTACTGCTCCATTATTAGTACACCAAAGAAGAAGTGACATTATCTCCCATATCCTGCAGCTTTCCCTCCGCTTTCTTTGAACCCCTCCTCTTCTTGACCTGATGACTGTTCTTTTCTTTCTCCCCGTCTTCTGTAATTACTCTACAATGAACACCTACTGCATAATACCGATTCGAAAAGTGTTATCACTTCACATAGAACTACAGAGACCAACAAACCATCAACAACAGGCACTACTGCTCCAGAGAAATGCACCTAAAATCGGACAGCATGGTTTCAAACTTCTTACATTCTAAATTTCATCTTAAGAAGAGATTGAGTAATATAGTTGAATTAGAAAAGGTACAGAGAAGTGCAACAAAAATGGTAAAGGGGATGGAAGGATATCCCCACAAGGAAAGGTTTAATAGATTAGGGCTCTTCAGCTTGGAAGAGAGATAGCTGAGGGGAGATATGACAGAGGTCTATAAACTAATAAATGAGTAGAACGGGTAAGCTTAGATCGGTTTTCACTCCTTCAAAAAGTAGAAAGTCTAGGGAACACGCAATGAAGCTACAATGTAGCACATTTAAGACTAATCAAAGAAAAGGTAGTTACTCACCTGTAGCAGGTGTTCTTGGTGGACAGCATGAATCAGTCCTCAGGTATGGGCGACGTCACAGATGGAGCCCTACGTGGGAATGCTCTCCAGCTTCTTTTTGAAGTTTTTGGAAGGCTCCACTGTGCCTGAATGCCTGTCTTCCTGCCTGCCATGGCACCATATTATCCAGTATGACAACAAAGCTGTAGCAAAATACAACTCCTTGGGAAGGTGGGAGGGTTGTGAGACTTATTCCTGCTGTCCACAGAGAACACCTGCTACAGGTGAGCAACTTCCTTTTCTCCATGGACAAGGAGGAATGAAATCCTCAAGTATGGGACTCCCAAGCTACAGGCTCACTCTCACTCACCAGGCTGCAGGGAGGAGTGGCCTAGTGGTTGGGGCAAGTTACCTCGGGCCGAATGGCCAGGGGTTCAAATCCCACTAGCGGACTGCAACCTTGGGCCAGAAGAACTGGGGTTTCTAGTCCCACAGGTGTTTCTTGTGGCCTTGGGCAAGTCCCTTAACCCTCTGTTTCCTCAGGTACAAAAACAGATTGTGAGCCCTTCAGGGACAAGTGAAAAATACCTAGCTGAATGTACACCGCTTTGACTGGTAGAAAAAGTGATATATAAGCCTAGTTAAATAAATTAAATGAATACCAAAAACCAAGGAGGCCGAGAAGCCCAACAGGGACAAACTGAACTAAGAACTGGAGAATCAACTATGTATAGCATTGGTAGTTCCCAAATAGGAACTCATCAGATTCAGCTTCTTCACCTCAGTTTCATTCATTATATTCATGCTCTTTGGGGTTTGTTTGTTTGTTTGTAGTCTGGACAGACATGAGGGTCTTGGAGGGGATGGAGTTATATTCCAATCCCCAAACAGAAGCCGGAGTACAGATTGTCACATCGGGAATCCCCATCCAGACAGTGCAATGTGAATGAGTATGTGTAAACAAAAGACCACATTGCAGCCCTGCAGATCTCTTCCATGGAGACCAAGCGCAAGTTGGCCACAGACGCAGCCATGGCTCTGACATTGTGAGCCGTGACATGACCATCAAGACTCAGGCCAGCCTGGGCATAAGCGAAAAATATGCAGTTTGCCAGCCAAACTGAAAGAATGCTTTTGGAAATGGCAGCCCCTAGCTTGCTGGGATCAAAAAACACAAACAGCAGGATGGACTTTTGATGGGCCTTTGTCCGCTCTACATAGAAGGCCAAGGCTCGCTTGCAGTCCAGCCATGTGCAGCACCACTTCCCCTCTATGAGCATGAGGTCTCAGAAAGAAAGTTGGCAGAACAACCGACTGGCTAAGATGGAAAATTGATACCACCTTTGGAAGGAATCTAGGATGAGTACACAGGACCACTATATTATGGTGAAACCTGGTGTACTGTGAATGGAACACCAGGGCCTGGAGCTCACTCACTCACGAGTGCTGAGGTAACTGCCACCAGGAAGACCACCTTCCAAGTCAAGAATTTCAAAGGGCAGGATCAAGCAGCTCAAAGGGAGTTAACATTTCCTGTGCCAGAACCACATTGAGGTTCCAAGCTGCCACCGGAGACTTGAAGGGAGGTTTTGAGAAGAGCAAGCTTCGCATGGAGCAAACTACTAAAGACTGAGTCGATATGGACTTGCTCTCCAAACTGTGATGGTAAGCCCCAATCGCACTGAGTTGAACCCTGACAGAGACAGACTTGAGACCTGACTCAGAGAAATGTAGGAGGTACTCAAGAAGTCTATCAACAGAGAAAGCAAAGGGATCCAGCACCCATTCTGTGCACCAGGAAGCAAATCTCTTCCATTTGAAAGCATAAGACATTCTCATTGAGGCCCTCCTAGAGGCCAACAGAACATCTGTTAATCCATCATGCAGGTTAAGCTCAGACAAGACTAGCCTCTCAACATCCATGTAGTGAGGGCCAAGGATCTGATGTTGCGCTGCAGCACCCTCCCATCCTCCTGTGATATAAGGTCTGGAGCAGAGCCCAACCGCAGAGGTTCCTCCTGGAAGAGTTGAAGCAGAAGGGAAAACCATGGCTGCCTGAGCCAATGCAGCACGATGAGGATCTTCGTGCCCCTGTCTGTCTGGAGTTTCAGTAGGGTCTTCGCTATGAGAGGTATGGGAGGATATACATTCCCCCAGTGCAGTAAAGCACCTGGAGCCAGCCTGCTGCACAAGGCGACCCTGAAGCAGAATTGATCCACCTGGACGTTGTGCTGAATGGTGAACAGATCTATTGAGGGGGCACTCCACTTCCGAAAGATCCAGGCCACGACATCCCTGTCCAGAATCCACTCGTGTTGGAGGATGTGGCTCAGCTGGTCCACTAGGGTATTCTGCTCCCCTAGCGGATATGTGGCCCTTAACTCCATACCATAAGTGATGGCAAGCTTCCATAACCAGACACCTCTCAGCACAGAAGATATAACTCGTGTCCCCCCTGCTTGTTTCTGAAGTACATCGCGACCTGATTGTCTGTCTGAATCAGTACAATTTGATTGGCCAGGTGATCTCTGAAAGCCCTGAGGGCATTCACTATGGCTAGTAATTCCAAGAAACTGATCTGGTATAGGCTCTCCCATTCGGACCAGATGCCCTGGGGGTGAAGGCCATTCAGATGCGATCCCCAGCCCAACTTGGATGAGTCTGTGGTCAGTGTCTTCTGGGGTAGGCCTCTCTGAAAAGTGAGACCCCTGAGCAGGTTCTAATGATCCAACAACCAGTTCAGGAGACTGGACAAGAGATGGAAAGACGGCCACTCAGTCCTGAAGGTGGCCTGTGGCATGTTTGCACTGAGTACTTGGCCTCCATGGTGCACGTCACTCTTATGACTCGTCTGTTGATGAGACAAGCTTAAGGAACTCCATGTGGGTGAGCACGGCCAGCATACTGCGATCCACTGTCTGACGACGTTGCTGGGTATCATGGACCAAGGCAGTCAATCACTGGAGGCAGTCCAGCAGGAGAAAAGCCTTTGCTTGAATCCTGTTGAGAAGAGCACCTATGAACTCCAATTATTGAGTGGGCTGAAGGTGGGACTTTGGGTAATTGACTATGAAACCTAACAGCTCTAGCACCTGGATTGTCAACGTGTCGATTGCTGGACTCCATCTGGAGTGGTGCCTTTTATAAGTCAGTCGTCCAGATAAAGGAAGACAAAAATTCCTAGTGTTCTGAGAAAGGCCGCTACCACTATGAGGCACTTTGTGAAGAGTCGGGGTGCAGTCCGAAGGGTAACACTCAGGATGAATCTGAGATATTTCCAGTAGGGCAGGGTGGATCGGTATGTGGGTATACGCTTCTTTTAGATCCAGGAAGCATAGCCAATTGTCTTTCTGAAAATAAGGAAGCAGGGTATGGGACATGGGATTGATAGTGAGATCAGCTGGAAGGGCAGAGATTTCCTTCCAAAGAAGGTCCAGATGCAGAGGGTTGAGAGGATACAACCACAAGTCCGAAGTTAAAAGAGGCCACCTGTGGGCAAAAAGAGTGAGCCAGTCCCCTCTGTGTCACTGGCAGATTGGCTATGCTCTGGAGGAACCAGTCAAAACCCAACTCTGGCTTGGGGGGTGGGGCAGGTTGAGCCTTCTGAGGCTTCTCCTGATGCTGCGGGCAAGGAGTCTGCATCTTTTGTTGAGAGGTTTGAGGACCAGGCAAGTACTTGTGCTTCACTCCAATTCCCCATGAGATCACCTCCATCCCTCTTCCCACTCTTCACTACCAACTCTTCCCCTCAACCTCTGCTACTCTTTCTTCCTTGTCTAAGATCTCTAAGGAGGAAACCACATTTCTTTCCTCCTCTAAACCATATTACCTGCTCTCTGATCTTATTTCCACCCATTTATTGTACTCCTTCTCCTCCACTATCATCCCTTTCATCTCATATTCTCAACCTATCCCTCTCCACTGCAACTATTCCTGCAGCTTTCAAGCATGCTGTCGCACCTCTCCTCAAGAAACTTTCACTAGATCCTATCGACCCATCTCTCTCCTCCCCTTCATTTATAAACTTCAACATGCGGTTTACTGCCATTGCCTTGACTTTCTCTCCTCTCGAGTCCTTCTGGATCCACTGCAATCTGGCTTTCATCCTTTACATTCTACTGAAATGCGTCTTGCCAGTGTCTCCAGCGACCTGTTCCTAGCAAAATCCAAGGGCCTTTACTTCTCGTGGATTGCTTCTACAGTATCTGTGCGCTTCTTTCCCACTGCCAACTCCAGATTTCGATCCTTTCACTTTGCTGCTCCTTATGCCTGGAACAAACTACCTGAGTCTGTATGTCAGGCCTCATCTCTGGCCCTTTTCAAATCCAGGCTTAAAACTCACCTCTTCAAAACTGCTTTTATATCCTGATCCGCTTATTCTCCCTTGTGTTACCTTACACCTAAGATATAGCCTTGTCTTCAATTGTTGTTTATCTAGATTGAAAACTGATGAGCAGGCACAATTTTTTATATGTGCATGTACAGCGCTGCAAACGCCTTGTAGAGCTATATAAATGATCAGTAGTAGTAGTAGTAGTAGCTCACACGGGTAGCAGATAACCTTCTGATCACCACCTTGATACCTCCTTTGATAGCTAGCAGGATCGGACATTTGTCTAAAAAGCTTCTTCTCTATGAACATAAGAACATAAGATATGCCATACTGGGTAAGACCAAGGTCCATCAAGCCCAGTATCCTGTTTCCAACAGTGGCCAATCTAGGTCATATGTACCTAGCAGTTTCCCCAAAGGACACAGGTTCCACAATGCTTGTACTGGGTCAAGCATTGATATCCTGGGTCCCTTCTTAATATTGGTTTATGGACCTTTCCTCCAGGAACTTGTCCAAACCTTTTTTAAACCCAGCTACACTAACAGCCTTTACTACATCCTCCGGTAACAAATTCCAGAGTTTGATTACACGTTGAGTGAAAAAATATTTTCTTTTATTAGTCTTAAATAGTTTACCCTGTAGCTTCATTGCATGTCCCCTAGTCTTTCTATATTCTGATAACGTAAACAATTGATCTACGTTTACCCATTCCACTCCGTTCATTAATTTATAGACTTCTATCATATCTCTCTTCAGCTGTCTCTTTTCCAGGTTAAAGAGCCCTAACCTTTTCAGCCTTTCTTCATAGGAGTATCCTTCCATCCCCTTTACCATTTTGGTGGCTCTTCTCTGAACCTTTTCTAATAAACCTATATCCTTTTTAAGATACGGTGACCAGAATTGCACACAATATTCAAGGTGCGGTCTCACCATGGAACGATATAGAGGCATTATAATATCTTTTTTTTTTTATTTTCCATTCCTTTTCTTATGATACCTAGCATTCTATTTGTTCTCTTGGCCACCGCTGCACACTAGGCTGAGGGTTTTAACATGTTATCCACAATGACGCCTAAATCTTTTTCCTGGGTGGTGGTTTCCTAATGTGGAACCTTGCATCATGTAACCATAGTTTGGGTTGTTCTTCCCTAGGTGCATAACTTTGCACTTGTCCACATTAAATTTCATCTGCCATGATGCCAGCTTTCTCCTCCATCTGCTCTCCACAAGTCCGCAAGTTTACTTTGTACAAACTGTTCCAGATAGGAAGACTGAAGCCAGGCAAGCTTGCGGGTTCCAATGCCCACTGCTGCTGGTCTGCAGACAGTCTCAAAGGTGTTGTATGTTGCCCTGACCAGGAACTTTGAGCAGTTCTTGCCATGGCCCACCAGGACATGATAATGCTTCAGTTTCTCTCGATGAAGGAACATGCACAAGTCGGCGAGATCAAGCATGTCGTCCTTCAGGAACATGCTCATGTAGAGCTGATAAGAGTGTACTTTAGCCATGAACATGGAACTCTGGAAGCACCTCCTTCCGAAGAAGTCCAATGTCCGAGCCTCCCCACCCCAGGGGGATTGAGGAATGAGTCTTGGTGCTCTTAATCCTTTTTTAGGGTGGACTCCATCACTAAGGAGTGGTGCGTAAACTGAGGCTTCTGAAACCCAGGGGCCTTTTGGACCTGGTACATTTAGTCCAGCCTCCTACTGACCAATGGCAAAGTGAGGGGGTTCTCCCAGATTCGCAAATGTAGCCTTTGTAGGATGCAGTGCACCTGCACAGTTACTGCTTCCTTAGGAGCCAAGGACTACTGGAGGATCTTCAACTCCTCCACCCTGGGCTCATCCTCCATCTCCAGAAAAAAATGGGATGGCCTTGGCCATATGCCTCACAAAGTCTTAGAAAGACGTGTCCTCTGGAGGAGACTTCTGCTGTTTGTGCGAAGGGGATGAGTCTGATGGAATCTCAAGAGATCTACCACCTGACAAGTTCTCCGATTCCACATTAGTCACCCAGTCATCAGAGTCGGACTCCAAAAGGAAGTCGAAATATCTCAGAGACTCTGCCTGGAACTCCCTCCAGCATCAGGGGGAGTGAGAGCATTGACAGGATCGATGGTGCATCAAGGGCTTCAAGGCTTTCTTCAGAACATCAGAACCCGATACACTCGAAATAGATTTATTTATTTATTTATTTATTTAACAGTTTCTTATATACCGCCCCTTCCAGAGATCAGGGGCGGTTCACATCGAACAAAAATCAATATACTTCTGTATATTTTACATGGAACTTGTGTTAACTATGTACACGTTTAGTTACATTGAACATGTTTTGAACATTAACTAGAATAACACTATTCAAACTATGTACAGGTCATCACAACATAATTGAGTTACCGGTATTATTTACAATAGAGATATAGCCATTTGTTTGTGTAAATCTTTGTCTGTAGGGTAAGGCAGAGTAGAGTAAGTGTCTTTCTTATGTTTAATCATTTGTTCTGTCTTGAGAACTGTGAATGTGTTTCTGTGATTGTATCGGAGAGGTTTTTTGTTGGTAGGGGATCTCAAAGTGTTTTGTGAAAAGGTATGCTTTGTGAAAAGGTATGTTTTGTGAAAAGGTATGGCCCCGCCGGGAACCAGTGTCTGATCTCTTCGATGCCCCGATGTTGATGCCTCTGTAGGCTGAGCATGTGTCTCGAGAATCATCTGCACAACATTCTATGATTATGCCCTTGACATTGAAGCATCAGCCAGCTGTTTCTCCAGCATTCATTCGATGCAGGCCTCAAGTTCCCAAAGACCCACCTCCATGGCTGCCGATTCCGAAGGTCTTGGGGCTGGACAGCTTCAACCAAAGTTTCCAGCATCCCTGCAGGAGTATCAGCATGACTTCGGTTGTAGGGAGAATGTTGGTGTGTGCCTCCAAAACTCTGGGAGGTCAATTTCTCTCTCCCAGGCATCTTGACGGTCCATTCACGGGCACTCTCGACATCACATCGCATCAGGAAGGGCTCCAATCCCAATGCACATGGAACTTAGCCCGGTGCTCGGAAATGTCCCCCTTCGACGTTGATGGAATCAAGGCCGAGTCCTCCTTCGATTCCAGGCGGAGACAAACCGATGGCAGATACTCCAGGGCACAACAGGCCCTCTGCTCCGATTCAGCCCAGGAACCTCTCGATGTCTATGCACCTTCGGCAGATCCTAGGGAAGTCATTGAGACTGATGCCAGTGCTAAAGACATTGAATCAGACCTCTGGCCAAAGAGGGATTCTCTCTGTTTCTCCCAACCCTTCAGGCCTCTCTGTCATCTGCAAACACAAATTGCAAGAAGAGGACTGGTGACTGGGACCCAGACAATGGAGGCACCAATTGTGCTCATCAGTCACCAACATGGTTCCGACACATTTGGTGCATTTCTTGAACCCGATGGCCAGTGTCTGGGACATGTCTGGGAAGACAGCCGTGGCCAAATCAAATAGATCGATGGTGCCCAGGGGGCCAGTGGAGCCATAGGAAACAACGAGAAAAAGTTACCGCAAAAGCGCCGGAACCAAAGGCAGAACTGCAATTGACAGACCCAATGCTACCGACAGTAGATAGAAAAGTGAAACTTACTCAAAAAAAGTCCCCAAAGAGGAAAAACAAAACATTTATCAGCAGACAACAGATTCACATATGTGGGGCTCGCGGAAAACAAAGACTGAAGAAGATGGCGCCATGGCAGACAGGAAGACAGGCACAAAGGCACAGTGGTACCTCCCAGATGTGCAGTGGGGTTAAAAAAGGCTGCAGAGGGAGAAACAAGATGGCTGCCAGCAGGTGTGAGCTGTAAGGAGAGTTTCTTACAATGGGCAAAATGAAGGCTAAATTGGGTTTTAAGTCTTCTCAGGCACCGGTGACGTCTTCCCCCTTACCTTCCGGGACTTTGGAGCCTTTTCTAATTCACACCTTACAGCGGCCAGGAATACCGGCAATAGAGAACCCCATTGAGAGCTTGCCAAAGCCAGAGCTCTTTTCAAGCAGTTCAGGGCCAGAGATCACGTCACCGGAGCAGTGGCATCCACCTAAGGCAGCTTCGCTAAGAAGTGCGTCTGTGTGCTTGGCGGAGCCGGTATGGTCTCAAGAGTGATGAGCTGTTGTCTGCTAGAGGGTTGGCAGCAGAACAGAGTGTAGTAGAGTGTGAGGTTGCTCTTCTGGGTCAGCGCTCCAGCCGTGGCAGGTTTGGCTGTTAGCCCGGTCTCGTCTGGTGTCCCCGATGGCCCTGCAGACTTCAGAAGCTGGACTGGGTAGGTTTGGAGCTCCTGGTCCCTTTGTCCTTGTATGTCCAGAAGTATTTATCTTGGAGACTATCTGGACAGCCATAGCAAGCCTTGGGGAAACGTTTTCGCAGAGATTCAGACTTTGGCTGCTCAAGTTCAAGAGAATAAGCAACAATTACAGCAGCATGCAGAAACTATTTCCTCTTCACATACTTTAATGGTTGACAAGCAAAACAAGATGGCTGATGTGGAGGAATCAGCCATTGCTTTTCGTAAGAATGCTCTTGCTTTACAGGCTAGGATTGAGATGTTAGAGAACTTTCCTAGATACTCTAATTTCCCACGTTCATCAGTTATAAAGTGCTAGGGAGTTGGTTAAGCTTTACTTAGAAACATAGAAACATGATGACAGAAAAAGACCACATGGCCTATCTAGTCTGTCCTTCCATAACAACAACTACAACAGTCCACTTTTTACCTTTAGAGATCCTCTGTGTTGGTCCCATGCTTTTTTGAATTCAGTTACTGTCCTCATCTCTACCACCTCCACTGGGAGACTATTCCATGGATCCACTACTCTTTCTGTAAAGAAATATTTCCGCATATCACTCCTGAATCTATCTCCCTTCACCCTCATCCCATGTCCCCTCGTATCAGAACTTGATTTCAATTGAAAGAGGCTCTCTCCCTGAACATTTATGCCACGGAGGTATTTAAACATCTCAATCATATCACCTCTATCCCGCCTTTCCTCTAAGGTGTACATATTAAGATCCTTAAGTCTGTCCTCATATGCTTTATAATGAAGCCCATTAATCATTTTAGTAGCAACCCTCTGCACCGACTCCATCCTGTTCACATCCTTTTGAAGGTGCGGTCTCCAGAATTGCACACCATACTCCAAATGAGGTCGCACCAAAGACTTATACAGAGGCATTATCACCTCCTTTTTTCTGCTAGCCATTCCTCTCCGTATGCACCCAAGCATCCTTCTAGCTTTTGCCGTCGCCTTTTCTACCTGTTTAGCTACTTTAAGATCATCAGACACAACCACGCCTAGGTCCCGCTCTTCTTTAGTGGACAAAAGTACTTCACCTCCTATACTGTATTGCTCCCTTGGATTGCTGCAGCCCAAATGCATGACCTTACATTTTTTAACATTAAATCCCAGCTGCCAAATTCTAGACCATTCTTCAAGCTTAGCTAGATCCCTCCTCATGTTATCTACACCTTCCTGGGTGTCTACTCTATTGCAGATTTTGGTATCATCTGCAAAGAAGAAAACCTTACCCGACAGCCCTTCCGCTATATCACTAACAAAGATGTTAAAAAGAATCGGACCAAGGACAGATCCCTGGGGCACACCACTGGTAACATCCTTCTCCTCAGAGTGAGCTCCATTTACTTGTACTCTTTGTCGCCTCCCACCCAACCAATTTCTAACCCAAGCAGTAACTTTAGGGTCCATCCCTAGGGTGCTCAGTTTGTTTATAAGTCGCCTGTGAGGAACAGTGTCAAAGGCTTTACTGAAATCTAAATACACCACATCTAGAGCTCTCCCTCGGTCCAACTCCCTGGTCACCCAGTCAAAGAAATCAATCAGATTTGTCTGACAAGACCTGCCTCTGGTGAATCCATGCTGCCTCGGATCCTGTAATCCGCTGGACTCCAGAAACCTCACTATTTTCTCTTTCAGCAGTGTTTCCAATAATTTACTCACCACCGAAGTTAAACTAACCGGCCTGTAGTTTTCAACCACATCCTTACTTCCGCTTTTGTGTAAAGGCACCACATGAGCCTCTCTCCAGTCCTTTGGCACCACTCCCGACTCCAACGAGGCATTGAAAAGGTCAGTCAGTGGAGTTGCTAGAACGTCCCCAAGTACCCTCAGTATTCTAGGGTGTATCCCATCCAGTCCCATCGCTTTGTCTACTTTAAGTTGAGCTAGTTTCTCACGAACACAGTCTTCTGAAAATTGTTCAAGATGTCCCTCGCTTCTGTTCTTATTTGTGGGTGTTTTCTGAGGTCCTGCTCCTGGTTCTTCATCTGTGAACACAGAACAAAAATATTTGTTAAGCAATTCCGCTTTATCCTTATCAGCTTCTACATATTCCCTCCCTGTACCCTTGAGTCTGACAATACCACTTTTGCCCTTCCTCTTCTCACTAATATATCTGAAAAATGTCTTATCCCCCCATTTTATTGCATTGGCTATTTCCTCCTCCTTTTGAATCTTTGCCTTCTTGACTACTTTGCTAGCTTCTCTAAGTTTTTCCAAATACAGATGCCTGTCTTCCTCTCTCTGTGATCTCTTGTATTTCATGAAGGCCTCCCTCTTTTTCTTCACTTTTTCAGCTACTTCCTTCGAAAACCATAGCGGTCTCCTGTTCCTTTTGCCTTTATTTACCATTTTAACAAAAAGGTTGGTTGCCCTTAAAATATCCCCTTTCAGTTTTGCCCACTGTTTTTCTACATCCCCCAGCTGTTCCCATCCCACTAACGACTCCCTGAGGTATTGGCCCATTTTCACAAAGTTAGTCTTCCTAAAGTCTAAGATCCTCACCTTGGAATGGATTCTAGCAGCCCTAGTTCTAATACTGAACCACACCATCTGGTGATCACTGGATGCAAAATGATCTCCCACTACAACATCAGAAACACTTTCACCATTGGTAAGCACCAAGTCCAGTATGGCCCCTTCACGTGTGGGGTCTGTTACCAATTGCCTGAATAGTTCTCTCTGTAGAGAATCCAGGATCTCCTTACTTCTAGATGATACTGCAGCAGGAATGTGCCAATCAACATCTGGCATATTGAAATCTCCTATCAGTAGCACTTCCCCTTTCCTAGCAATGCTGCGTATGTCTTCAATTAACTCTCTGTCCACCTCTTCCTCTTGTGAGGGAGGTCTGTATATCACACCAATGCAAATAGATTTCTCTTTCCCTCTTTCTAGTTTAACCCACAATGCCTCCTCTCTCCCTTTTAAGCTCCGTAATTCCAAAGCTTTAATAGTAGTTTTTACATATAGTGCCACTCCTCCTCCCCTTCTTCCTACCCTGTGCTTTCTGAATAAAGTATAGCCAGGTATAGTTACATCCCAGTCATGGTTTTCTGTGAACCATGTTTCTGTAACTGCCACTAAATCCAAGTCAGCCACTCCCACCAAAGCTTCAACTTCAGGGATCTTATTTCCCATGCTACGGGCATTAATACACACTGCTTTCCATATGTTACCCCTGTTACCTATTTCCATAAAGGTATTTAATGTATCACCTACCTGGGGGCTTTCACTTACCTGGGGGCTTTCTTCACCCATCCCCAACGAATCTAGTTTAAAGCCCTCTCTTCAGTAGATTAGCCAGTCTACTACCAAAGATGCGTTGACCTTTCTTGGACAGATGGATGCCATCTCTGCTCTGCAACCCTTGGAACAGCATCCCATGGTCTAGGAAACCAAAACGCTCTCGATGACACCATCCATGCAGCCATGCATTCATCTCCAGGATGCGAGCCTCTCTGCCTTGGCCTTTACCCTCAACAGGGAGGATTGAACTTATCTGAAGTACTTGATATACTGACTGATTCACATCCACTGCTGGCTAAGATTTATTATCTTCCACCAGTAGATGATCTTCTGGAGGTGCCGGGATCCCTGGTGTTCAACCAGTGGATTCAATTGATGTTTCAGCATTGCTGGAATCATCGGACATGGAGACACTCAGTCCTGCTACTTTGTTAGTGACTTTTTCACTCACATCAGACCGGGATTGGTTCCTTAGGGTTTATTTTCATAAAAGGGTTATTGTTTTCAAAGGTTTAAATGTCTGGGTTTTTCTGGACTTTTCCCGGGCAACACAACAGTGGAGGAAGGAATTCCTTCTTCTCCATACAGGTGTCCAGCAGCTGGACAGGCAATTTTTCCTAAAATGTCCTTGCAAATGTTTGGTTAAATTTCAGTCTATTTCTTATGGTTTTTTTGAACCATCTCAGCTACTAGCACTTTTGGATTCCCATAGGGCTAGTATGGGTGTAGACTCCCCCACTGTATGAAGGTATTGTTTAATCCTTGTTAACACCTGCCTTTTTTCCCATGTTTGTAGTTTATATTGTATTTTTTGCCTTGTTTTTGTTTCCCCTATTTATGGTGGTATTGCTTTTGTTCTTTTTCCTTCAAATGTTTTTGTATCTCCTTTTGTTCTCTCTTTTCGCTGAGTATTTTTTTAAATGCTTGATATTGTATGGAAATGAGAACTATTAAATAAATAAAGGAACCTCCCAAAAGCTTCCAATAGAAGCTGGGAAGCGTTCCCACATGGGGCTCTGTCGGTAACATCATCCATATGTGAGGGATTTCATTCCTGCTTGCCCACAGAGAAACCACTACTAAAGAGGACTGGGGAAATATACTACTTACCCGATGGACAAGCAGCATAGAATCTGGATACCTTTTGGGAACCTGACAGGTACTTGTGACCTGGATTGCCTACTGTTGGAAACAGGATACTGAGCTTGATGGACCCTTGGTATGCTCAAGGCTACATGTTAGCTGATGAAGATAGGGTCACATTGGAATATTCAGATTTCACATTTCTCTGATCTATACAGTTATTCATCATTAAATTAACAGCAAGAGACTCATGAACTTTGTCAATACACAGCACACAACACCAAAACAATAATAACCGAGATAGAGGGCTCTGTTAGAACATCCAAAGTACATTACTTACCAGGCTTGGAATAAGTGTCAGTCATACTGACAGGAAAGAGAACATCTGAATTGTCATTCAGAATTTGCAGTGAAGTCCAAATACAACTCTGTGTCTTACTCGTGGTATCTTCAAATGGTCTGAATCAAGACAAAAGCAAACATTAATGAATGTAAATACACATCTTTAAGTATGTGGTTGGCTAAAGATTTACCACCCAGTTCAGTATCTTGCTACTCAAAACAAAGGCTACCTCGGAGAATTCATTGAGGATTATGTATAATATTCACTTTGGTCCAGTAAAAAGATAGAACCATAAAAGGGTCCAAGAGAAATACTAAGAGAAGAAACATCTAGAACGCAAACCCCCTCCTTTTATATTAAGTACAGATAGATCTTTGTGGTATTCCATTAAATATATGCAGCCCTATACCATATGCATTACACCTGAGAGAATTCGGCACAAAAGAATTTAAAAATTCTGCATACAAAATACATAAGTTCTGAAGTTTTATTTTTCAAAAATACACAATATTTTACTAATTATCAATCTGAATTTCAGTACAATCTATTATTTTCATTTAAACTGTAGTACAGAAAATGAAACTTCAAATTTTTCTCACTTAGTGATTTCCTTCTGGCAGAAAGTATCAAATGGTACAGTGAAGAAAGTGTAGTTAATCACCTGTAACAGGTGTTCTCCTGGGACAGCAGGAATCAATCCTCACATATGGGTGATGTCGGCGCCAATGGAGCCCTTGCGGAAGCATCCCCCCCAGCTTTCAAAGAAAGACTTTGGGAGATGCTACCATGTATGCATGGTCCCCTTCCCGCCCAAGGGTGCCATCTTACCGAGTCAGAGGACATAGTTAAAAGATGGCAAAAAAAATAAAAGATGGTAAAAAAGCTCCTCCAAGGGGAGGAGGGAGGGTTGTGAGGACTGATTCCTGCTGTCCCTGGAGAACATCTGTTACAGGTGAGTAATTACGCTTTCTCAGGGAACAAGCAGGAAGTCAGTCCTCACATATGGGACTCCCTAGCTACAGGCTACCGAAAGCCCATAGAGGAAAATCAAAGTCACTCTCAGGGGAAGCCATAAGCAGCAGCAATTAAGTCCACAGGTGCAGACTGCAGTAGGACCCGTGTGTCCGATGGGAACCAGCACTCCGGTAGCCTGAACACAGAAGGGTCGGAGGGTAGGAGTTGCCTAGACTCCAAAAAGATTACGGAGCACGGCCTGGCCGAAGGCACTGTCCCGTCAGGACTCCCTCTCCAGACATTAAAGAGCTGTGAAGGTATAGATGGAAGACCAGGTGGCAGCCCTTCAGATGTCCATCATCGGGATGCAACGCAGGTCTGCCAGAGGCTGCCATAGCCCTGACACGATGTGCCTTGACCCGGCCATCCAGCGAAAGCCCTGCCTGCTCATAGGCGAGGGTGATACAGTTCACCACCCAGGTAGATAGCATACAAATAGAAAATTCATCAATGAGGTCCTCCCCAATATCAAAACAGCATCCTCGAACCTTGAAGTAGTAATGGCTTCTTGGAACAACAGCCAGCTCCTTCGCATGCATAGCGAACAAAACCAAAACACAGACCCATGAGAGGCAACCAAGAAGGAGAAAACCTGCAAGCTGGTACACCTCCGAACTGCGAACATCACTACAAATGTTGAGGAAACTTGCAAGAAAATGGCAACGTACACGATCCCCAGCTGACCAGACAGCCTACAACTCCCACCTGCAGGCACACCGCAACCTAATATCAACAAAAATTAAGGAACATCATGCCGAGCTCCTAAAGCGATCCCTGAACAAACCCCACGAGCTATTCAATATAGTAAGAACCCTAACAAAGGATCCCTCTTCTTCACAACCAACCAGGATACACCCCCAGGACTATGCAGACTACCTGCTGTCTAAAACCAAAAATATTACCAAAGCTACCCTATCCAACCCTAGCAACAACCTACCCAAGCCTCTTTCCTCCCTCATAACACCATCTGATACAGATATTCAAGACAGATATTCAAGACATCATCGCCGTCGTTAATGCCACCACTGCACCTGTCCAGCAGCCTGGATAAGATCGCTACGGAAGGAGATCAGCCCTATAATAACCAGAATCATCGACTTATCCTTCTCTACAGGACAGTTCCCCGTATGCCTCAGACGTCAATCCGACCCCTCTTGAAGAATGCCAAACTGGATCCCCAGAAGGTGGAATCCTACCGACCGATATCAAGCATCCCCCTGCTAGCAAAAATAATTGAGAAGGTCATTCAACGTCAAATACAGGACCACATTGACTCCACAGCTCCCCTTGACCCATGCCAACATGGCTTTAGGGAAGCACACGGCATCGAAACTCTCCTTGCCACACTCATCAACACGCTGATCACAGGGATTCACAACATCAAGCAGGGATACGCCCTAATTTTCCTAGACATTGCCGCTGCATTTGATTCTGTATACCATGAGCAACTCCTGATATGGCTTCATGACAAGGGAATTAATGATTCTGCATGGAACTGGTGCAAATCCTATCTAACGGACAGATGGCAGCAAGTACGATCAGGATCCGCAACTTCTGAACCGTTCCAACAAAAGCACAGGGTACCACAAGGTTCCTCACTCTCTGCCCTCTTATTTAACATATACATGCAACCTATATGTGATATAATTCGCTCATTCAACATAGCATACCTAATCTACGCAGACGATGTGCTACTCTTCACCCCATTCTCTATCGATAATCCTGACTTTTCACCGCTAGTAAAATGCTTCGAGGCCGTAACCGATTGGCTCCTCTCACAGAGCCTCAAAATAAACTTCAGTAAGACGGACATCCTGTTCATAACCAGAAGCCAATCCTTCTCACCACCGTCAATATTAAAAACAAGAGATGCTGAACTCCCAACTAGACCCAGCATCCGGTACTTGGGAATTACATTAGACCAGCAACTCGAATTCAAAACACGTATCAGCAACATCACCAAACAAATCTACCATAAACTACGGACACTACGACACCTCCGACCCCTACTGCAACCAGAGGATTTCAGATCAGTTTTTCAGGCAATGGTCACCCCTCACTTTGACTATGCTAACGTGATCTTGCACGGCCTACCCAAAAACACGCTAAGCCCACTACAACTCGCAATGAATGCAGCTGCACGCTTCCTACATGGAGCCTCAAGGAAGGAAAACATCACCCCAATCCTAATGGACCTACACTGGCTACCAATCCACTGCCGCCTCGCCTACAAGGTAGTCCTGATGACCTTCAAAGCCATTAACAAAATATCCTCCACCTCGCTAACTGACCACCTCCACCCCACCCCAACAAACAGGGCAAGGAGAGCATTCGCCATCAATACCCTACAGATCCCCAAGGAAATAATTAAATGCACTCAGGCAACAACGAACCGAGCTTTCAGATTCTATGCTCCCAGCTACTGGAATGCACTCCCACCCTCCATCCGGGCGGTCACTGACCTTGCCCAATTCAGAAAGGCACTAAAACATTTCTTTTTTCTACACTACTCTCAACCCAGCTCTTCAATCCCACCCACCAATTACCTTACCAGGAAACAGTAATCCGCAAACAGCCCAGTGCAAATATTGTAGATAGCTGTACATAACTGTAGATAGTTACCCCAGTTGAGTCCAAGTTTTACTCTCCCGATTCAATGTAAGTGCATAATAGAGCGTTTGTTAAGCACAAATCTGTTGTAATGTAAACCGCACTGATTTTAAATAGTGCGGTATATAAAAGCAATAAATAAATAAATAAATAAAATAAATAAATAAGATAGCGTACGCTCAGTCACCGCTTCCCCCAGTCCACTGGGGTCATACAAGGCAAAAGGCTGAGAAGCTTTACGGTGGCCCTGGGTATGCTGAATGTAGGACAGGGCCCTCATACAGTCCAAGATGTGGAGGACAGTCTGTGCCCTACTGGTGTGAGGCCTCAGAAAGAAGGTGGGAAGCACCACCTTTGAAAGGAATTTGGGGTGTGTGTGGAGCACAACCCTGTTCTTTTAGAACCTGGTGTAAAGCACCTCCGCCACCAAGGCTTAGAGCTCATTGACCCTGTGAGCAGAGATGAGCGCAACCAGAAACACCACCTTCCACGAAAGGTATTGCAGGTGGCAGATAGCTAGGGGCTCAAAAGGCAGGCGAGTAAGCTGTGCCAGTATGACCTGAGGTCCCACTCAGTCGCCGGATGGCGTACTGCTGGTTTCAATAAAAGAAGTCCTCTCATGAAGCAGGTCACCAATGGCTGGGCCGAGAGGGATTTGCCATCCACCAGGTGGCGTTGTACGGAGTTTGATCTGAGTCCAAAGTGCAAGAGATGGAGAAGGTACTGCAGCACCAGCTGCAGCGGACAGGAGAACAGGCCGATCCTGTGCTCTGTGCACCAGACTGAAAATCTGTGTCACTTGAAGGCGTATGCTTTCCTGGAGGACTTACAGGAAGCCAGCAGGATCTCCTCCACTTCTTCTGTGAGGTTGAAAGGGGCTAGGGTCACCCTTTCAGCAGCCACGCTATCAGTGATAGGGACCCCAGGTTGAGGTGCAAGAGAACCCCCCCCCCTCCTGCGACATCAGCCCTGGGGAGCTCTCCAATGGGATGGGAGTCTCCACCGACAACCGGAGGAGTAGCAGGAACCACGGCTTCCTGGACCATCGAGGGGCTATCAGGATCAGCGAGGCCTTGTCATGGAGGGTCCTAAATAATGTTCTGACAATTAGAGGTATAGGTGGGAAGGCATACATGAGACCTTCTGACCACGAGATGAGAAACGCATATGCCACCATCCAGGAAGGGTGGGCTTGCCGAGAGCAGAAGCGGGGCAACTGGTAGTTATCTGGGCTAGCAAAGAGAGGTGGAAGAGCCAGCTGGAGGACCCAGCTTAATCTGACAGCCAATACATTTACTGACCTGGCAGGTATATTGCCTTTAAGAGTATGCCCTGCTGGACTACATAGGAGCAGAGGGCCATCGCCTCACGGCAGAGGGCGCGGGACCCCGTGCCCACCTGCTTGTTCACATAGAACATAGCCACCTAGTTGTCTGTTTGGACCAATACTGGTTGGTGCCATAGGAGGCAGCAAAAGGCTTGGAGGGCTAGGTGCATCGCCCATAATTCCAGGAGGTTGATCTGCTGGTTGCTCTTGCCCTGTGACCAGCTGCCCTGGGTGCGGAGGTCCTCGCAGTGGGCTTCCCATCCCTGCAGGAAGACGTCCATTGTGAGAACCCTTAAGCAGCACAGAGTCTGGAAGGGCATCCCTACCTCGAGGTACTAGGGATTTTGCCACCAAGTCATGGATTATGCCAACCGGCAGGTCACTACAACTCTGTTGCAGAGACAGCCTGTGGCCTGCATCCACTGGTCCCAAAGGCACCACTGTGCATCCCTCGTGTGGAGGCAGGCATCCGAGGTGACATGGACCGTGGAGGCCATGTGTCTAAGTAGGTGCAGCAGGAGCCGAGCGGACACCAAGGGACAGCGTTGTATGTCCAGGGCCAGAGACCCGAGCCGGGTGGCTCAGTCCCCTGGAAGGAAAGCCTTTGCCTGGAGATTGTCTAGGTCTTGCCCCTATGAACTTCAGACACTGCGTCAGGAGAAGGTGGGACTTGGGGTAGTTTATTACAAACCCCAGATTTTGCAGGACCTGGATGGTACGTGCGGTTGCCTGCTGCACTTTTGAAGCTGTGCCTCCCTTTATGAGCCAATCACCCAGATAGGGGAAGACAAACACCCCCTGGAGGCAGAGGAAGGTGGCCATGACTGCCAGGCACTTGGTGAAAACCCTTGGGGCGCAAACCAAGCCAAAGAGCAGCACCTTGGTAATGGCTGCCCCCCACCATGAACCTCAGGTACTGCCTGTGGTTGGGATGAATGAGAATGTGTGTGTCAACATCCTTCAAATCCAAGGAACATAGCCAATCTCATTGCTGAAGGTAAGGCAGCAGTGTTCCAAGGGAGAGCATCTTGAACTTCTCCCTTACCAGGAATCTGTTCAGACTGCGCAGGTCGAGGATGGGCCTTAGGCCCCTTGTTCTTTTTGGTATGAGGAAGTACCCGGAGTAGAACCCCTTGCCCCTGAGATGGTGGGGAAATGGAACTGGTTCTACCACTCTGTACTCAAGAAGGCCTGGCAGTTCCTTCAGTAGAAGGTTCCGATGAAGGGGAGACCTGGGGGGCTCTCCTGGAAAGAAAGGGGGATGTGTCTGGGAAAGTACAGGAGGTAGTCCTCCTTGACCACTTGGCATGCCCAAGAATTGGTGGTGATGGACAGCCACCTTTGGGCATAGTGAATGAGACATCCTCCTGTGAGTTGCTGACCTCCTTGGGGTGGAGAGGATATGCCCAAAGAGTCAAAAGCTCCCCCTGGCTGGGCCAGGACCGTCGCCTGGGGCTTGGGAGCCTTCTGCTTACAAAGGCCATGCCCATGTCCCTTGACCTGCTGACCCTGCTTGGAAGCCATGGGGGGCCTGAAAAGGTGGGTACTTAATATAAGCAGCCCCTTTCCTCAGGTAGAAGGGTTTTTCACCTGAGCCCTTCCATCGGAGAGGGACAGCAGTCTTTTTAGACAGCCTGGTCTTCATCATGATCTTGGTCTCCAGCTCAGCAGCCTTGTCGGTCTTTCCTTGGCATGGGACATCGATCAATATGTCCTGAATCCATTGCTCAAGGTCAGACGACTGTACCCAAGCCTGGCGTCAGGCACCGACGCCCACCGTGGCTACTCGAGTCGCCAACTCAAAGCCATCATAGGCTGCTCAAGACAAACTTGGAGCACTCACGGATGGCTTTGGCCAGGTTCTTGTACCGTTGCAGGAGCTCCTCAGAAAGACCAGCTGAGAACCCGGCAAGTTCCTTCGCCAGGTCTCTCAGGTACATGCCCATGTACAGCTGGTATGCCTGGATCCAGCCGATGAGCACTGAACCCTGGTAGCACTTTCTGCTGAGGGCATCCAGAGTGCATGCTTCCCTGCCAGGGGGCACTAAGGAGTGCATCTTCTGACTCTTTAGATGACACATGGAGTTGTGCAGCAGCTATGACTTCTGGAAGCCCGGGCTCTGGTGGACTCGATACATCGAGTTGAGCCGCTTGCTCACCACTGGCACCGATGCCGGTGTCTCCCACATATGGAGCATTAGCCATTCCAGGATGGGCACCGTAAGCGATTCCCTCGGTGGGGCCTCATATTGGAGGATTTCTATCTCCTCCATCTGAGGGCCATCTTCCGATTCCATCGGGAACAGTAGGGCCTTGAACATGTCCCTGATGAAGTCGAGAATGCCATGTCCTTGAGTAGCGACAGACGCCGGGGCTCTGAGGGGACGCTGTGGCGGTGACGGGTGTCTGGTGACTCCTCGTCTTCAGTTTTCCACTCAGAATAGTCCATCGAGGACTCGAGGGAAGGATGGTTCACAAGCTCTGAAGCTGATCCCCGCCCACGGCTCTCAAAGGCCCCGTGGCCAGTGCAGAGCACACTGGCCGGGGAAGATCGCGGCCCCATGGAACAGGAGTCGGATCGAAATCTTGGCCGAGGATTGACTCAAAGCTGAAAGATCTCGAGGATCAGCTCTGCCTCCGGGAACATCTTCAACGTCGAGGGCCCAGTAGTCTGGGCGGAGGAACTGGTATTACCAAATAACAGCACCCGCTGCTGGTCCATGAAGGCAGACAAGCTGCGCTTCATGGCTGCCATTCTGGACTCCAGGCCAGAAGGTTCCACAGCCATTGGCGCGGGCACCGAGGCAATTGGGCCCGGCGCCGATTCCCCTAAGGGGGGAGTCCTCGAAGAGGATGGTTTCAGGGATGAGGCCAGCCCAAGGTCGAGTCCTTTCGAGGGACCTTTGAAGGTCGCTCCTTCTCAGATCCCTTGGACGAACGTTTAGGACTGTGGGACCTGGTTAGGAACTTACCTGGCCCATCTGAGCCGTCCAGGGATGCCGCCTTCGAGGCCTTCTTCTTCTTCTTGAGTTCCCTCGAGGGAGACCCCCTTACCAAGGAACCATGGCATTCGTCGGGGTCTGTAAGACTACCCTGGGATTCTGCCTTTTCAGAGGAGGAGGCCTTGACCTTTGGAAGTTGCGGAGACTCCAGGAAAAACGTATCATGCTGCTGCTGGTGGCTCTTGAGGGCCTTGGTGGACATCTTCTTAGAGATGCCGCATGCCATGGGGTTGTGGTCCAGTACCCAGGCAATGAAGGCAGCAGTCGTGTATGTCTTTCAGGGACATTATTTTGGCACACCGATCACACTTTTTAAAACCACTGGTCCCAGCGAGGTTGAAGACCCGCGGTGCCGCCAGTTGGAAAAAAAGGCATGAAGGAGCCAAGAAGGAATAAAAACTACCAACCCGTGACTCTATGCCGGGGCAGCGGACTCAGGGGGCGGAAAGAGAACTGGTGCACTACCGGAGGAGAGTATGAAACTCAGATCGAGAAAATCAACTTTTCCAGGGGAAGAGCAGACAGACGTCTGAAGACTCCACGGAAAAAAGGAGAATGAGCAAGATGGCACCTCCCAAAGGCTTTCTTTGAAAGCTGGGGGGTTGCTTCCATGAGGACTCTGTTGGCGTTGACATCACCCATATGTGAGGACTGACTTCCTGCTTCTTCCTGGAGAACTGTTAGGCATTCCTAACAGAGGCTCTGCATTTCAAGCCAAGGTAAGTGTGTGTGGCTTTTAAATTAGTAGCTTTGAAATTACTAGCTGAGAGCTCTTAAAGGGTTTTTGTACATTTTTAAAACAAAGTTATGTTCGTTTTGGTGCTTTAGTTCAAAAGGGGAAATACTGTCTTTAGTGGTGTAGGTTTAAAACACTGCTTTTAGTATCTTTTTCTCAGCTCTTTAAATCTACTGACACCTCATCAGGTATTAGCTCACATGGGGTGGATGGGAGTTGGGGATAGGGAGGGAACCGTCACGCTTTATAGGGCACCTCCCCCAATTACCTACACACAGGGACTTCGAATCAGAACATTTAGAACACACTTAAAAGAGGTTAACTGCTTTTTCTCTGATAGGACAGCTGGGAAACAGGCTGGTACTTTGGTAGATCTCTCTCTCTTTTGCTTCAACAGGCACCTAAGCTCCACCAGCTGAACAATGGCTGGGAAAAATCATATCGCCAAAGCTGTTGCCCCCATTACAGCTTTTGCCTCTGTCCAGACAGAGATCCAATGCCAGTTGAAGGACCAGTTCCATGTGCAGGATGCGTGCATACTGAAGCTCTCAGGAAACAAAATGTAGGAGCTCGGAGAAGAGGTGGCGAGGCTGAGAAGCATTCAAGACAGTGAGAAATATGTTAATAAGATGCTTCTTGTAACATCCAAGCTCTCCATCAGAGAAGATGGGAGCCTACGGAATGACGAAGGTTGGACACAAGTCACCAGGGCCTGCAGAATTACCAATCTAACTCCTCCAGCCCTTGAATCAAAAAACCATTATGCAGCCCTGGAAGTGGAGGTGGTGAAAGCATCCCTGGAAAGGGAAGAACCAGAGCTCAAGTACCCCAAAGTTGCAGAATCAGTGACCACAAGAAAGTGAAGGATAATGGTGGTTGGTGACTCTCTTCTGAGGGGTACTGAGGTGGCCATCTGCTGACCAGACTTGATGTCCAGAGAGGTATGCCGTCTGCCAGGTGCCAAAATCTGAGATGTTACAGAGAGTTTGCCAAGATTCATCAAGCCCACTGACTATTACCCGATGTTGCTCATCCATGTTGGCACAAATGATACTGCCAAATATTCCTCTGAGCATCTCGAAAGTGAATTCATGGCTCTGGGACAGAGGATGAAGCAGATAGGGGTGCAGGTGGTGTTCTCTTCAATTCTCCCCATTGATGGCAAAGGCCAAAGCAGAGAAGCTTGCATTCTGGAGATGAATGCATAGCTGCGTGGATGGTGTCATCAAGAGCGTTTTGGTTTCCTGGACCATCGGATGCTGTTCCAAGGGTTGCAGAGCAGAGATGGCGTCCATCTGTCCAAGAAGGATTGACGTGTCTTCAGTAGCAGACTGGCTAACCTACTGAAGAGGGCTTTAGCATAGTTACTCACTTGTAACAGATGTTCTCCAGGGATAGCAGGAATCAGTCCTCACTTATGGGTGATGCTGGCACTGACGGAGCCCGCGCGGAGCAATTCCCCAGCTTTCAAAGAAATCTTGCTCAGTCAGGTCCCATAGCTAGAGCCCTACTAAGCAGATGGCAAGGGAAGGATAAGAATAGCAAGGGGAGGTGGAAGGGTAGTAAGGATTGATTCCTGCTGTCCCTGGAGAACACCTGTTACAGGTGAGTAACTACGCTGTCTCCAGGAATAAGCAGGAAGTCAGTCCTCACTTATGGGATTCTCCAGCTATAGGCTACTGAAACCTGTAAGCAAAAGCACCTCCGCAAAGCTGTGGGCAGATGCCGATGATCCGAAGGAAGCCACAGAAGAAGGGTCGGAGGGCAGGAGCTGCTTATACCCCGAGCAGATTACGGCCTGGCCCAGCAGGACTCCCTCTCCAGGCAGTAATGTGAAGCGTAGGTCGCAGCCCGGAAAATGTCTGTCAGAGGCACTGAGCGCAGTGAAGCCACCGAAACCGCCTTGACATGGATGCCAGGTGCGGTGACTTGACGATCCAGCAGGGCCACAGCCTTTGCCAGAGCAAAGGTGATGCAATCCGCCACCCAGACTGAGAGAGTGCCCTTGATGACTGCAAGCCCCAGACAGTTAGGATCATAGGCGATGAAAAGACGGTCGGATTTGCGAAAATCCTTGGTGCGCTGCAGGTAGAAGGCGAGAGCCCTCTTGCAATCGAGCTTATTGCAGGACCACCGACACCCAGTCGGCGTGAGGTCTCGGGAAGAAAGAAGGTAAGACTATCTCTTGGTTGAGATGGAAAACTGAGACAACTTTCGGTAGGGACTTAGGGGGAGTGCGAAGGACCACCCTGTTCCCGTAAAACCTGGTGTAAGGAGCCGTGGCCATGAGGGCTTGCAGCTCGCCGAGCTGAGGTCAGTGCCAACAGGAAGACTACCTTTCAGGAGAGGTGCCGAAGCGAGCACATCGCCATCAGCTCGAAGGGCGGCTGCGTCAGCTGCATGAGCACAACGTTCAAGTCCTACTCTGCCAGCGGAGGCCGGATGGGGGGCTTGGAAAGCAAGAAGACTCGCATGAAGCGGGAGACCAGCTGGTCCGAGAGAGGTTTACCCTCGATGGGAAGTGGCTGGCTGAAATGGAACTCAGGTGTACTCTGATCGAATTGGATTTCATCCCCAACTGCAAGAGGTAGAGGAGGTACTGGAGAACTCTCACGGTGGAGCAAGAGAATGGATCAATCTGGAGCTCGGAGCACCAGACTGAGAACGCCGGCACTTGAGGGAGTAGGCCCGTCTCGTCAAGTCCTTCCTCGATGCGAGCAGGATTTCCTCGATCTCCTCTGGGAGGTGCAGCGAGGCTAAAGAGACCCATTCAGCTGCCAGGCTGTTAGGGATAGCGAGTCCAGGTTTGGGTGAAGCACCCGTCCCTCCTCTTGTGTCAGCAGACCCGGGTCACTACCCAGGGGGACCGGGGGCTCCGACAAGAGTCGGAGTAGAAGCAGGAACCAAGGCTGTCGAGGCTACGAGGGAGCCACGAGAATCACAGAGACTCGGTCCTGCTGAATCTTGTGGAGGGTCCTTGCAATGAGAGGGGTGAGGGGTGGGGGAACACATACAGAAGCCCGGAGGTCTGGTTCAGGAGGAACGCGTCCCGAGCTAACCTGCTCGGGTGCGGTATCAGCCCGCAAAAGCCAGGAAGCTGTGTGTTCGCTAGACTGGCAAACAGGTCTATGGACAGAATCCCCAAGCAGCAAAACAGGTGGAGAACCACCTCTGGACTCAGGTGCCACTCGTGCGGACAGAGAAGCCTGCTAAACCTGTCCGCGAGGACATTGTCTTGGCCCGGGAAGCAGACAGTTCTTAGAGTCATGCCCTCGCATACAGCGAAGGAAAAGAGGAGGACCCCTTTCCTTGTTTATGTAGAACATCGCAATCTTGTTGTCGGTCTGCACGAGCACCGACTTGCCTCGCAAGTAGTACTCGAAGACCTTCAGGGCCAACCAGACCGTTCGAAATTCGAGCAGGTTGATCAGCTGCAGAGATCCCTCGGGTGACTACTGTCCCTGGGTACAGAGGTTGTCACAGTGGGCTTCCCAGCCCGAAAGCGAGGCATCCGTCATCAAGATGAGCTCGTGTTGCACAGTCTGGAAGGACATGCCCCAAAGGCAGCTTCAGGGATTCTGCCACCAATCCAGGGAACTGAATAGGCTGTGGGAAACTGAGATGGGATCCCAGAGCCGGCCCGAGGCTTGGGACCATTGCACTCTGAGGCACCATTGAGCTGCTCGCACATGCATGCGAGCATGAGGAATGACGTGCACGATCGAGGCCATGTGTCCCAGAAGGCGCAGCATGGCCCGCAGCAAAGACCCTGGACCAGCTTTGAACCTTGGCAAACAGAGCGCAGAGGCGGTCCACATGTGCTCGAGGGAGGAAGGCAGTTGCCCATTCCATGTCGAGGAGAGCCCCAATAAAACTCCAGTGCCTCCCCCGGTTTGAGATAGGACTTGGAGTAGTTGATTAGGATACCAAGGTGCTCGAGGAGGATGACTGTGTGACGCCGAGAGGCGAGCCTCCTCTGCTGATGCACCCGTGACGAGCCAGTCATCTAGGTAAGGGTAGACAGATATGCCCTGCAGCCGGAGGTGGGCTGAAGTGGCTGAAAGGCATTTTGTGAAGACTCGCGGGGCAGACACAAGCCCGAAGGGCAGCACTCTGTACTAGAAGTGATCCCCCTGCACCCTGAAACACAGGTACTTCCTGTGCTTGGGGTGGACAGGGATGTGGGCATAAGCATCTCTGAAATCCAAAGAGCATAGCCAATCGCCCTTCTGGAAGAAGGGCAGCAGGACACCAAGCGATAGCATTCTGAACTTCTCCTGCACCAGGAATTTGCTTAGGTTCCTGAGATCGAGGATGGGGCGCAGGCCCCCCGTCCTCTTCGGAATGAGGAAGTAACAAGAGGAAAACACCCGACCTCGAAGGTGCGGCAGGACCCTTTTCACCACCCGTTCACCGAGGAGGTTGCTCAATTCTTGCTGTAAGCAAGTCTGGTGCGAAGGAAGCAGAGTAGGCTCCGCAGGGGAAAAGGGAGGAGGGAGTCTGTCCAGATGAAGACGATAACCGTCCCAGACTATCTGGAGGGCCCAGATGTCCGATGTGATGGTTTCCCACTTGGGGGCAAAAAGGGGCAGACGTCCTCCCACTGGCGGGGGTGTCGCCGGGAGGAAAGAGGCTATGCATTTAGCATCAAAACCCAGGGGCTAGCTGGGATGGCGCCGCCGGTGGTTGGGACTTCGGCCCCTTAGATTTCTGGTGACCCTGAGCTCCCCCTTTGCCTTGGCTGCTGGGCGCCGGTGCAGGGGCAGGTGGATAGGGTGGGTATCCCCGGTAAGGGAGCCCCTTCCTCTAGAAGAAGGGTTTCTTACTGTGCGGTATCTTCCAGGGAAGGGAAGAGGTTTTCTGAGAGAAACGGGTGCGGGTCACGAACTCAGTCTCGATCTTGACTGCCTTGGTCCTCCATGGGCTTTCCGAACAGTTGTTCACCGAGGCAAGGAACATCCAAGAGTTTCTCCTGGACCCACTGTTCCAGGGTCTGAGGACTGGAGCCATGCTTGATGCCGGGCTCAAATGCCAGCCTCTGCCACCCAGGCAGAAGACTCGAATCAGTCATATGTGGCACGGGAAATGTATTTTGAACAGTCTGCCACTGATCTCAGGTGTGTCTGAAATCTGAGGTGGTGTTCATCTCTGAGGCCCGCAGGAGAAACCGCCGAGCTATTTAGCGAGATCACAAAGGAACATACCCATATATAGTTGGTATGCCTGGATGCAGCATGCCAGCATGGACCCCTGGTAAGCCTTGCACCCAAGGGCGTCGAGGGCACAGGATTCTCTACCAGGCGGGACCAAAGAGTGCGACTTCGGGCTCTTCTGCTTCCGCATCGCGTATTCCACTACCTTGGAGGTATGGGGAAGTTGGGTCTTTTGAAACCCAGGACCGCGCTGGACTCTGTACATGAAAAGGCAGGTGCTTCCCACATTCGGAGGAGCAGCTGGGTCAGAATGGATGGCACAGGGACCGTGAGAGACTCCCTGGGGGGAGATTCATAGTGCAAGATGCCGAGTTCCTCTGCCCTTGGCTCTTCCTTGATCTGTATGGGCAGATTGAGGGCCCAAGCCATATCCCGTACAAATACCAAGAAGGAGGGTTCTTCGGGAGGTGACCGCCTTTTGAAGCCGGTGGCCATCGGGGCAAAAAGAGCCCCTCTGAGGTCAAATGCCCTCAAAGCCAGTGGTTAAAAAGGGCGTGAAAAGGGCCCGAAGCAAAGAAAAAAAAAAGGGAAAATAGGAATCCCCTGGCCAACAGCTGAAGCGGGGGCATCGGGAAGGAGGGGAGGGGACCAGTGCAACCGGAAAAAAGGGCCAGAAGAGAAAAACCTTTTTCCGAGGGCCGAGGACATGCATCCGAAGGGCTCCGTGGAAAAAGGGAGACTGAGCAAGATGGCACCCTTGGGCAGGAAGAGGACCACGCATGCGTGGCAGCAAACCAAAAGGCTTTCTTTGAAAGCTGGGAAATTGCTCCGCACAGGCTCCATCAGTGCCGACGTCACCCATAAGTGAGGACAGACTTCCTGCTTGTTCCTAGAGAAAAACTAGATTCATTGGGGATGGGTGAAGAAAGCCCCCAGGTAAGTGAAACATTAAATACCTTTATTGAAATAGGTAAAAGGGGCAACGTCTGGAAGGCAGTGTCAATAAATGCTCGTAGCATTGGAAAGAAGATCCCATTTGTTGAGGCTTTAATGGGAAAGGATGACTTGGATTTAGTGGCAATAACAGATATGGTTCACAGACAACCATGACTGGTATGTAACTATACCAGGCTATACTTTATTCAGAAAGGATAGGGTAGGAAGAAGGGGAGGAGGAGTGGCACTATATGTAAAAAATATTAAAGCTATGGACATACAGGGCTTAAAAGGGAGAAAGGAGGCACTGTGGGTTAAACTAGAAAGAGGGAAAGCATAGTTACTCACCTGTAACAGGTGTTCTCCAGGGACAGCAGGAATCAGTCCTCACATATGGGTGATGTCGACGTCGATGGAGCCCCCATGTGGAGCAAACCCCCAGCTTTCGAAGAAAGCCTTTGGGACTGCATCACGCATGCGCGGTCCCCTTCCCGCCCAAGGGTGCCATCTTGCTCAGTCAAATGACATAGCTAAAAAGACAGCAAAATTATAAAATTTAATCAAGGACTGCAACTCCAGGGGAGGAGGGAGGGTCGTGAGGACTGATTCCTGCTGTCCCTGGAGAACACCTGTTACAGATGAGTAACTACACTTTCTCCAGGAACAAGCAGGAAGTCAGTCCTCACATATGGGACTCCCTAGCTATAGGCTACCGAGAACCCATAACTGAAAAATAAGCTCCCTCTAGTGAAAGGAGTTCCTCCAAGAGCGTAACACTCCGGTAGCCTGACACCAAAGGGTCGGAGGGTAGGAGTTGCCTAAACCTCAAATAGATTGCGGAGTACAGCTTGGCGGAAAGCACTGTCCCATTGGGACTCCCTATCCAGGAAGTAATGGGCTGCAAAAGTCTGGCTTG
This sequence comes from Ichthyophis bannanicus, assembly GCA_033557465.1. Taxonomy (NCBI): domain Eukaryota; kingdom Metazoa; phylum Chordata; class Amphibia; order Gymnophiona; family Ichthyophiidae; genus Ichthyophis; species Ichthyophis bannanicus. Next base: position 153,332,702 of record CM066044.1, read on the forward strand.
AAGACCTGGTTGTTGCCCTGCAGATGTCTGCCAGCAGAACAGAGCGGAAGTGAGCCACTGATGTGGCCTTAGCCTTGACCCGGTGGGCCGTGACTCGATCCCGCAACGGGAGATCGGCCACCCTATATGCCCAGGCGATGCAATCCGCCACCCAGGTGGACAACATATGTTTGGAGACAGGCATCCCCAGCTTACTGGGGTCATAAGAGATGAAGAGCTCTTCGATGTCCCCGCGTACATTCCAAGTAAAAGGCCAAAGCCCTTTTACAGTCCAGGGTATGCAGAACTGCTTCTGCCCCACTGGCACGGGGCCTGGGAAAGAAGGTCGGAAGCACCACCTCCTGGTTGAGGTGGAAAGAGGAGACCACTTTCGATAAGAACTTGGGGTGCGTACAAAGCACCACCCTTTTCCTACAGAACCGTGTGAACGGTCTATCGGACACCAGAGCTTGCAGCTCACTCACTTGTCTAGCCGATGTGAGTGCCACCAAGAAAAGCGTCTTCCAGGAAAGGAAGCGCAGATGGCAAGCAGCCATCAGCTCAAAAGGTGGGCGAGCAAGCTGCTGCAAGACTGCATTTAGATCCCATTCGGTCGCCGGGGGGGGGGGGTGAACCGGGGGTTTCAGCAGAAGCAGACCTCTCAGGAACCTGGACACCAAAGGGTGTACAGAGAGAGGTTGCCCTTCCACTGGAGACTGGTGTGCTGATAGCACTAAGGTGAACCCGGACAGAGTTTGACTTAAGGCCTAAATTGGAAAGGTGAAGCAGGTACTGCAGCACCACTGCCACCTGGCAGGAGGAAGGGTTCTCACTCTGCTGAGTACACCATACCTCAAACCTACGCCACTTAAAAGCATAGATTTTCCTAGTCGATTGCCTTCTAGAGGCTATCAGAACATCCTCTATCTTTTTTGGGAGGAGAAGTGGTGCAAGGACTACCCCTTTCAGCAGCCATGCTATCAGGTTGAGGGACCTGAGTTTGGGACGCAGAAGTGAGCCCCTCTCCTGCAACAGGAGATTGGGTGAAAATCCCAGAGGGATTGGAGTCTCCTCCGCCTGCTGCAGGAGAAGTGGAAACCAAGGCTGTCTCGGCCACCTGGGGGCCACCAGAATGATCGAGGCCTTGTCCTGAAGGATCTTGAATAAGGTCGAGGCTACCAATGGCGTGGGAGGAAACGCATATAGGAGGCCCACAGACCATGATATTAGGAAAGCATATGCAGCTACCCTGTGTGGGTGCAGCTGTCTGGAACAGAAGCGGGGCAACTGGTGATTTTGAGGGCTCGCAAACAAATCTATGGATGGTCGCCCCCAACACTGGAAGAGTTGCTGGGCTACAATGGGATCCAGTTGCCACTCGTGCGGCTGGAGAATTCTGCTTAGCTTGTCTGCTAGGAAGTTCTCCTGACTCGGTAAGTAAGCCACCTTGAGGAACATACCCTGACCGACTGCTAAGGAGCATAGGTCCAGGGTTTCCTGACACAGAATGCGAGAGCCTGTGCCCCCCTGTTTGTTCACATAGAACATTGCTACTTGGTTGTCTGTCTGAATCAAGACCGACTGATGAGCCAGGGTTTGGCAGAAGGTCCGAAGAGCTAGGCGGATCGCTCAAAGCTCTAGGAGATTGATCTGTTGTGTACTCTCCCATGGAGACCACACACCTTGAATGCAGACCTGTTGGCAATGAGCACCCCATCCCAGCAGGGATGCATCCATAGTCAGCATCCTTGAGTGCATGGGAGGCTGAAAAGGCACTCCCCTCCAGAAGGTTGTGAGGTTGAAGCCACCATTTCAAAGACTATATTAGGCGATGGGGCACCTCGATGTTGTCCCTGAGTCTGCCTGTGGCTTGTGTCCACTGGTCCCTGAGGCACCACTGAGCTGTTCTCATGTGGAGTCGAGCATTGGGTGTCACATGCACTTTTGGAGGCCATGTGACCAAGAAGACGCAGAAAGTGTCTTGCTGAGATGTGGGATCTGCGACTAGGGCTACCAACCTTTGAGCCCTTTCCTCTGGCAGATAAGCCCTTGCCTGAAGGGTGTCTACCTTTGCCCCTATGAACTCCAGCCCCTGAGAGGGAACTAGAGTGGACTTTGTGTAGTTGATTACAAAGCCTAGGTGCTGAAGCAACTGGATAGTGCAGGACGTGGCCTGTTGGGCTTCCAGAGCTGACTGTGCTCTGATGAGCCCATCATCCAAGTAGGGGAATACGAAGACCCCTTGAGTCCTCAGAAAGGCCACCACCACCGCAAGGCACTTTGTGAATACCCTGGGTGCCGAGGCTAGGCCAAAGGGCAGTATTCTGTACTGAAAATGGTTTCCTCCCACAACAAATCTTAGATATCGTCTGTGGTCTGGATGGATCAAGATGTATGTATACGCATCTTTTAGGTCAAAGGAGCATAGCCAGTCTCCCTGGCGGAGGTAAGATAGCAATATCCAAAGGGAAAGCATCTTGAACTTTTTCCTCACCAGGGTCTTGTTCAGGCTTCGCAGGTCGAGGATAGGTCTTAGGCCTCCAGTTCTCCTTGGTATCAGAAAGTAGCTGGAGTAGAAGCCTGTGCCCTACAGGTGTTGAGGCACCAGATCTACCGCCTGATCCTCGAGAAGACCTGTTAACTCCTGTAAGAGGAGGTCCCTGTGAAGAGGGGGTCTGAGAGGCTCCCCTGGAAAGTAAGAGGGAGGTGTCTGGGTGAGATATAGCCGATAGCCCACTTGGACTATCTGGAGAACCCAGGTGTCTGTAGTAATGGCTAGCCACCTGTGGGCATACAGGGTCAGCCTTCCTCCTCTGCAGGGCCTTGCGTCCTTCGGGAGAGAGACTATGCACTGGGAGTCAAAAACCCCCTCCAGGCTGGGGCCTTTTGCTTACGCGGGCCCTGCCCCCGGTCCCTTGGCCTGCTGTCCCTGCTGGGGAGGCCTGATATGTGGGGTAGTTTTGGTAAGCTGATCCTTTTCTCTGGAAAAAGGATTTTTTACCCGATCCCTTCTCTTTAGAAGGGGCAGAAGTCTTCTTCTCGAGTCTTGTCTGGATCAGGTACTCTGACACAATCTCGGCAGCCTTCTCAGTTATGGGCTTGCCGAAGAGGTTTTCACCTCGGCAAGGGACATCTACCAACTTGTCCTGCACCCATGGCTCTAGGGCCAACGACTGTAGCCACGCCTGGCGTCGTGGACGGATGCCGGCTCCCGCTACCCAGGCCGAAGCCTTGAAGCCGTCATAGGCTGCTCGAGTCAAACTTCAAGCACTCTCGGATCCCCGCGGACAAAACCTGGAAGCACTGCAAAGGTCCCTCGGAGAGCCCAGCAGAGAACCCGGCAATCTCCTTTGCCAGGTCTCGCAGGGTATATGCCCATGTTCAGCTGGGTACGTCTGGATTCGACATGACAGCATTGACCTCTGGTAGCACTTTCTGCCGAGAGCATCCATGTTGCGGGCCCCCCGGCTAGGAGGCACCGAGGACTGCATCTTCTGGCTCTTGAGCCGGCGCATGGCCAATTCTACAACCATGGAGTTGTGCGGCAGCTGTGCCTTTTGGAACCCAGGACTCTTTGCGAACTTGATAGATGGAATCGATTCGCCTGCTGAGCATCGGCATCGAGGACAGCATCTCCCACATGCATCAGCCATTCTAGAATGGGGGGCACCGGTGCAGTAAGGGCTTCCTTTGGAGGAAAAATCATACATTCCTCGGGATCCGCCGGGAATGACAAAGCCTTTGCCATATTCAGGACGAAGTCCAAGAACCGGGTGTTCTCCGGGGGTGACCGTCTCCGAGGTTCAGATCCCGGGGAGTCTGAAGGGACGTACTTAGTACGGTGGGTGCCTGGGAACTCCTCGTCCTCCGTCTCCCAACTGAACTCCAAGGAGGAGGAACCGATCGGCTCCAGCCTCGAGGGCTTCAGTCTCGACCGCCCTGACGCTGAGGGAATCGGCATCGACAACCTCAGTCCCGAACGGGAGGTCGAGGGGGACCTCTGCCGAGGATCGACTCGAAACCTTATCGACTCGAGAATCGGCTCGGCCTCTGGGGTCCACTTGGACGTCGAAGTCCCGGTGGTCAGGGCGGACGGACGTGTGAGACCAGCCATCAGTGCTCGCTGCTGGTCCATGAAGGTAGACACACTGCGTTCCAAGGCTGCCAACCTGAGACCGAGCTCAGGAGGCTCATCAGCCCCTGGCTCGGGTGCCGACATCGGCTCTCCTGGGGGAGAGTCCACAACGAGGACTGTGCTTACCTTCTTTGGTGTCTCCGGGTCCTTTCGAGGGAGTTTGGCAGGCCTCTCCGACTCCGAAGATCCGGGGCGGTGAGCTGGGCTCCGCGACCGAGCCTGCGAGGGACCAGGCCGTTCGGAGCGCTCAAACGACACCACCCTCACGGATTTATTCTTCCTCCGATGCTCCCGCGAAGGAGATCCCCTTTCAGAGGACACCCGACGCTGCTCAGGATCAGACAGCTCCTGAGAGGTCGAGGCCTCTGACGAGGTCCGGGCCCAGGCGGTTGTGGACTCGGGGAAAATTATGTCATGTTGCTGCTGCCTGCTCCTCAAGGACTTTGAAGACATCCTTTTGCACGGGCCACAGACCACGGGGTCATGGTCAGGCCCGAGGCATTTGAGGCAGCAGTCGTGTGTGTCGGTGTGGGACATTAGCTTCGTGCACCGATCACACTTCTTAAACCCGCTGGCAGCCATCGGGGGAAAAAGGGCCCCTGCAAGGTCAAAGGACCAGGCTGCCAGCTAAAAAGAAAAAAGCGTGCTAACGCTAGTCACTAAGGACAAAAACAAAAAATAGGCCGGACTCGATACTGTTGTACCGAGCCGAAGGCGGGAAGGGGAACCGGCGTCGAACCGGCTAGTAGAAAATAAAATGTTCTAAGTTTTATCAACTTTTTCCGGGGAAAATGAGGACAATGTCCGTTGGGCTCCACGGAAAAAGGAGACTGAGCAAGATGGTACCCTTGGGCAGGAAGGGGACCGCGCATGCGTGATGCAGTCCCAAAGGCTTTCCTCAAAAGCTGGGGATTTGCTCCACATGGGGGCTCCGTCGACGTCACCCATATGTGAGGACTGACTTCCTGCTTGTTCTTGGAAAAAGAGAAATCTATTTGCATTGGCATGATATACAGACCTCCCTCACAGGGAGAAGAGGTGGATGGAGAGTTAATGGCAGACATGCGCAGCATTGCCAGGAAAGCGGAAGTGCTACTAATAGGGGTTTCAATATGCCAGATATCAATTGGCACATCCCTGCTGCAGTATCATGTAGAAGTAAGGAGATCCTGGATTCTCTACAGGGAGAACTATTCAGGCAACTGATAACAAAACCCACATGTGAAGGGGCCATACTAGACTTGGTGTTTACCAATGGTAAAAATGTTTCTGAGGGAGGAGTGGTCTAGTGGTTAGGACAAGGTACTTCAGGCCGGAGGGCCGGGGGTTCAAGTCCCACCTGGGGACAGCAATCTCAGGCCGGAGGGACTGGGATTTCTAGTCCTATAGGCACTCCTTGTGGTCTTGGGCAAGCCACTTAACCCTCCATTGCCCATGTTCCCTGTAAGTATTAGTGTATGTGTCTCATATCCCCTCGTGTTAAATGTATCCCCCAATTGACCGCTTTGACCCGGTGAAAAGCGGGATATAAATACAGCTAAATAAATGTTATATAGTGGGAGATCATTTTGTATCCAGTGATCACCAGATGGTGTGGTTCAGTATTAGGACTAGGGCAGATAAAATCCATTCAAAAGTGAGGGTCTTAAACTTTAGGAAAACTAACTTTGCCAAGATGGGCCAATACCTCAGGGAGGAGTTAGTGGGATGGGAACAGTTGGGGCATGTAGAAAAAACAGTGGGCAAAACTGAAAGGGGATATTTTAAGGACAACCAACTTTTTTGTTAAAATGGTAAATAAAGATAAAAGAAAAAGGAAACCGCTATGGTTTTTGAAAGGACTAGCTAAAAAGGTGAAGAGAAAGAGGGGGGCCTTCATGAAATACAAGAGATCACAGAGAGAGGAAGACAGGCATCTATATTTAGAAAACCTAGCAAAATAGTCAGGAAAGTAAAGATTCAGAAAGAGGAGAAAATAGCCAATGCAATAAAATGGGGGGGGGGGGGGGAATAAGACATTTTTCATATATGGTAGTGAGAAGAGGAAGAGCAAAAGTGGTAGTGTCAGACTCAAGGGTTAAGGGGAGAAATATGTAGAAGCTGATGAGGATAAAGTGGAATTGCTTAATAAATATTTCTGTTCTGTGTTCACAGAACCACCAGGAGCAGGATCTCAGAAAACACCCACTAACAGGAACAGAAGTGAGGGGCATCTTGAACAATTTTAATAAGACTGTATTCGTGAGAAGCTAGCTAAAGTTAAAATAGACAAAGCGATGGGACCCGATGGGATATACCAGAGAATACCAAGGGAACTTGGGAACGTTCTAGCAGCTCCACTGACTGACCTTTCCAATACCTCGTTGGAGTCGGGAGTAGTGCCAAAAGGACTGGAGAGAGGCTCATGTGGTCCCTTTACACAAAAGCGGAAGTAAAGATGTGGTTGAAAATTACAGGCCGGTTAGTTTAACTTCGGTGGTGAGTAAATTATTGGAAATGCTGCTGAAAGAGAAAACAGTGAGGTTTCTGGAGTCCAGCAGATTACAGGATCCGAGGCAGCATGGATTCACCAGAGGCAGGTCTTGTCAGACAAATCCGATTGATTTCTTTGACTGGGTGACCAGGGAGTTAGACCGAGGGAGAGCCCTAGATGTGGTGTATTTAGATTTCAGTAAAGCCTTTGACACTGTTCCTCACAGGCGACTTATAAACAAACTGAGCACCCTAGGGATGGACCCTAAAGTTACTGCTTGGGTTAGAAATTGGTTGAGTGGGAAGCGACAAAGGGTACAGGTAAATGGAGCTCACTCTGAGGAGAAGGAAGTTACCAGTGGTGTGCCCCAGGGATCTGTACTTGGTCCTATTCTTTTTAACATCTTTGTTAGTGATATTGCGGAAGGGCTGTTGGGTAAGGTTTGCCTCTTTGCGGATGATACCAAAATCTGCAATAGAGTAAACACCAAGGAAGGTGTAGACAACATGAGGAGGGATCTAGCTAAGCTTGAAGAATAAATCTCAGCTGCCGAACTCTAGACCAATGTTAAAAAGGTCATCAATCCAAGGGAGCGAAATAGTATAGGGGATGAAGTACTTCTGTCCACAAAAGAACGGGACCTAGGCATGATTATATCTGATGACCTTAAAGTAGCTAAACAGGTAGAAAAGGCAACGGGGAAAGCTAGAAGGATGCTTGGGTGCATAGGAAGAGGAATGGCCAACAGAAGAAAGGAGGTGTTAGTGCCTCTGTGTAGGTCTTTGTGTGCAATTCTAGAGATTGCACCTTCAAAAGTATAAACAGGTAGGAGTTGATACAAAGGATGGCTATTAAAATGGTTAGTGGTCTTCGTTATAAAGCATATGAGAAATGACTTAAGGAGCTTAATATGCATACTTTAAGAAAGGCGGGATAGAGGTAATATGATTGAGACTTTTAAATAACTCCGTGGCATAAATGCACAGGAGGAGAGCCTCTTTCGATGGAAAGCAAGCTCCACTACAAGGGGACATAGGATGAGGGTGAAAGAGGATAGCCTCAGGCATAATATGTGGAAATATCTTTACGGTAAGAGTGTAGATGCGTGGAATAGTCTCCCAGTGGAGGTGACAGAGATGAGGACAGTATCTGAATTCAAAAAAGCATGGAACACAGAAGATCTCTAAAGGGAAAAAGGGGACTGTTTATTTATTTATTTAGCACACATTTATATACCGCTCTTTCCCAAGTATCAAGTGCGGTTTACAATGAACAGAAAAAATTAAAGGTACATGATTAATCATATCCTAGTCGTTTACAGGGAACAGATTTAAATTTTTACATTTAACAGTATAATTAAAACATGCAAACATTGTTTACATCCTGAGGTATAGTGAGGATGTAATCAAACTTTTTTACATATTTACATTAGTTTATACAATTTGAGTTACGTGAGAACAACGTTTTAATATCAGTTTTTTGCATTTATTTATCATCATGTAGATATATGTCTAGTAAAGTTTATTACCCTGTGTCTCTTTGTTTGGTTTGGTTAGCCAGAGGTGTGTAATGTAAAGTAAATAGGTGTGTTTTTAGTTTTTTTCTAAATTCTTTAATTTCAGTCAGGAGGCGAATGTTGTCAGGTAGGTTATTCCAGAGAGTCGGTGCACAGTGGGAGAAGGCCCTGTTATTGGTTAGTTTTCTAGCTTTTTTATAGTCTTTAGGTAATGATATTGTGTTTGTGTTTCTACTTTTTTTGAGTACGCTTATTTGGTTCCATGTTGATAAGGTTATTAAGTGCGGATGGTGCAAGTTTATTTATCAATTTGAAGGTGGTAACTAGTATTTTGTATTGTATTCTGTTGTGAATTGGTAGCCAATGGAGTTTAGCAAGTATTGGTGTAATGTGTTCTTTTGAACTTACATTCATTATAATTATTGCCGCAATATTTTGAGTTAATTGGATCTTTTTAATGTTTTGCCGCGTGATTCCCTGGAGAATTATGTTCGCAAAATCGAAGTGTGGGGTTATGATTGCTTGTATTATCGATATGAAGTCTTGTAAGTGAATTAAAGGGCGTATTTGTTTCAAAGTCTTGATTTTGAAATGTATGTTTTTTGTAAGATTTTTTATGTGTGAATCCATATTAAATTTATCATCAAGTATTACACCTAGGTATTTTATTTCTTTTTTTGTTTTAATCTCATGATTGCTTAGGGTGATGGAGTTTGGAGGTGTATATGTTTGGTTTTTTGTGACAGAGGATATCAGTTTTTGAAAAATTGATATGCAGGTTGTGATCAATGAGCCATGATGTTAGGTCATTAAAACATTCTTTTATTTGTTGTAGAGGTGGGTGAGGGATTTTAAATGGTAGATAAAACATAATATCATCTGCATAAATGTGATAATGTACACCGTGACGTTTAAAGATGTTGCAGACTGGTTGGAGGTAAATGTTAAATAGCAGCGCTGATAGAGCGGATCCTTGTGGAAGGCCTTGGGTTTGGTTGAAAATTTTTGATGTTTGGTTGTCAATCCTCACTGTTTGGGTTCTGTTTGTTAGGTAGGATTTAAACCAATTATATACGGTGGATGTTATTCCAATTTGTTGGAGTCTGCTTAACATTGTTGTGTGGTTAATACTGTCAAATGCGGCGGAGATGTCTAGAAAGAATAATATAAATGCTTGTTTTGGATCGTCAATTCCTCTTATTAATGTGTCAATGAGTACTGTCAGTAGAGTTTCTACTCCATGATATGGGCGGAAGCCATATTGATGTTCATCAAGGAGATCCATTGTATCAACGAATTCTTGTAATGGGTTTGGATTATTTTTTCGATGAGTTTGGCCATGAAAGGGATACTTGATATGGGTCTATATGAGGTTGGGGATGTCTTGTCAAGGGTATTATTTTTGAGGATTGGTCTTATTTGAACGTGCTTTAGGGAAGGGGGTAGATAGTCAACATTTCATTAGAAAAAGGCTATGGGGAGGATGAAGGATGAGAGTGTTGGGAGTGTCTTTTTTATCCATTTTACTGGACAAGGATCGAGATGAGAGGTTGTTGTATTAATATTAGACATAATGGTTTTGAGAGTGGTTTTTGTTATTGGGTTGAAGTTTGACCAGGTATCAGAGATGTTAGGGATCGTCTCTGTATATATTTTTGGGGGCATCATTTGTGGTTTAGTTTTGTTTATGTAGTATTGTGCTAGTTCTTGTGGGGAAATGTCAATAGATGTTTCATGTGTGTTATGGGTTTTGTTGGTCAAATTGTGAACTATACTAAACAATTCTCTTGGTCGATTCATAGAATTAGCTAGTATGTTAGAGTAATGGTGTCTCTTAGCTGTATCAGTTGCTTTTCTGTAATTGTTGAGTGTGTTTAAATATTTTTCATGGTTAGGTACCGTTTTAGATTGTCTCCATTCTCGTTCATACTTTCTCAGTTTTCTTTTAATTTGTTTGATTGTGTTATTATACCATGGTGCATCTCTATTTTTGGTCTTGTTGTTTTTATTATTATGTTGTGTTAAGGTTGGTATGCGTTCTGCTGCCTTGGAGATTATATTGTTCCAGTTGTCAATTGATTCTTCAAGGTTTGTTGATGTTGGGGATAATTGAGGGATTATGTTACCTAGAAATTCCTCTTCATTACATTTTCTAAATCTATTAATTAGTGAGGGTTGTGGACTATTTGTTTGGTTGTTGTCAGTGTACTTTATATCAAATTTTAGGAGGTAATGATCTGACCAAGGGACTGTTGTAGTGGTTGATATGGAAGGGCAGACTAGATAGGCTATGTGGTCTCTTTCTGCCGTCATGTTTCTATGTTTGTAACTTCTTTATGCATCCGCAGGGTGGGAGACAGCATTTATACAATTTAAGGCTAGCTTGGCAATATTTGGATTTCTGTCTTTCACTGAAAGCCAAAACACTTAGAGGTCTAAAACAGCTTGGTTTTGAATTGCTTGAGGGAGTGGTGATGTGTGGAAAGTGTGGTGGCAGAGCGTATGGTGGGGGGGTATGTTTGAGATGTGTAAAGGGAGCAAGGGTTTGTGAGAGGGTCACAGTGGGAGTGTGGTAGGAGACAATGTTCCCACTAAGCTGCGCTGAGTCCTCTGCCAACATTCCTGTCGGCGCAGGGAGGTGCAAAGTGATCGCATTTAGGATCACACAACATCGGCAGGCCCTTGTGATCTGCATATGCTGTGTGATCCTAAGCGTGATCGCTTTGCACCTCCCCCCACTGGCAGGAATGCCAGTGGAGGAAAGCGCAGCTTAGCAGGAACATTGGGATGAATATTTAACACACACTTGCAACCATCCTGGCAAAAGAAGGGCCCAGTTTTGTGCACCAGGAGGCGAATTTCTGAAACAGACGGGGCACCTTATTTCAAATTTCTGAAAATTAAGAAAATGTAATGGATCCTTTAAGAGCATGATGTATTAAGAGTTTGCTTATTCTTCACCTATGAAAAAAACACACAGACACCATAAGTTCCCCTCTCCACCCCCCATTTAAATATCACTTCTTGTGTCTTGAATCACTCTGGGGCAGCAACATATAGCGCAGCCATCAGAACCTTAAGCACATCATCTTCTTCTTCTGCTGGGGGGGGGGGCAAGTCTCACATATGAACCACAAAATCATAAAGTGGTCACCACAACAGCAGTTTAAACACTATTTCTGCTGCATGCCACGCGTAGCCACTCATCCTCTTCCCCCCCCCAAAACAAAAACAATTCCTATCTGAAGTCTCTGCCTCAAGTAGTCTATGACTTACCCTTGCAGATGACTGCGGGTAACTGGGTTGCTTTTGTCTGCCTTTAGCCGCAAGACAAAATGCTAGACAACAGATAAGCCAGGAGACTATCACCAGCACTGACCTCTCCTCCCCTCACTGACTTCAGCTACATGCCAGCAGAGGAAGAGGAGCCAGTGCTGGTGAATGGCTCTTCTGCTCCTCCCCTTATGGTTCCTGTGGAGCTGGCTTAAAACTACTAGGGCAATAGACTAGGCTGTTCCTCAGTTCCTGTTTCTGCTGACTGCTGCACCGGAAGCTTTCCTCCGGTTTGGCTGCAAATAAACCATGAGTTTGGCTGCACCCCCCCGGGTTTCAAAGTAGTTCTTGTGCTTCTTCTTTGCTGCACGAGTTTCTCAAGCTGAGTGCATTCTCCTCCACCCCTGGATTTTGCCGAGCTGTTTTGGTGTTTTTCTGCTTTGTGGGGAGAATTCAGTGCAAATTCTGCATTGTACAAAAATGCAGAATTCCCTCAGGAGTAATGTAAAAATGAAATAAGTGTAACCAACTAGTCATGAGAATAATTCCATACATCACATACAGCCAAATCTGCTAATCCAGCTAACCAAGAAGCTTCTCTGGAACCTAATAAACCTTTTACACAGTGGATACTGAAGCACAACAAAAATAATTCAATTAATCAAATTGAACCCCTCAAGGGATCCTCTGCACATATTTTGCACTCCTACTCCTGTTCTCAGTCCTCCTTCTGACCACTTAACCATGCATGCCATTAGGGACAAAGCTTTAAGCAGCTCCTTGATTATGGAATCCACTGCCAAAAGGCATGCAGGCACAGCAAAATTTCTTGGCATTGTGTAAAAAGACAAAACATTTGCTTAGCATTCCCTGATTAATTGTTGTAACTATTCATATAGTATGTCTGATTCAATATGTTCCATGTAATCTGCTCGGAACATATGGACTTTCTGAATTAACAGAATATAAAATTGTTGAAATAAATGAAATAGGCACAAACTGTTTGAAAACAATTAAGATAATAATTCAGTATACAATGGCACAGTATACCACAAGGAAAAGGAAAGACTGTTGAATGGTTTGTCAGAAACGACTTACTGTTCAGATGTTTCTCTGAGGACTCTGACATCTTGGCTTCCCAATGTTTTTCCATATGTATCATCCTCATCTATATCTTCATCATCAATACTTTTTACATCTAACATTCGGTAACCAAAGTCTCCATTGAGACACACAGAATCGCCCTTCCATAAGCTGAAGTCGTTCTCGCTCCCATATGAGTTCAGTGCAGTAGGGACCTCAGAAGTAGGGAAAGTAGTTGATGATCTCTCAGAATTCTCTTCTGAGCTCTCCCCAGTCACTGCTGCCACCTTCAAAATCTCCACTGAATCATGATCATCGACTTCCTCATCATCAAATGAGATAATGTTCGACACCTTTTTCTTTCTTCGATCCTTTCTACATCTTAAATCTATAAGCCCGCCCCAAAAAAGAAAAAAAGAGCACAGACACTGAGGGGAAAAAAAAACTTTCAAAAATAGGAGAAATTTAAAAACAAATTTAGAGTTTAGTTTTTAGAAATTTACAAACCATTTTATAACCTGTAAAAATAAACTCCATATAACAAACTCGCATTTCAATACAGATATGGATCTACAATTTGATTTATTATGACAAATGTTATAAATCAAAGAGCACATAAGAAAAGCCTCTATGTTTATGACAAATGCTGAAAAACACAATTTGGTTAAATCATAAAAATAAAAAGGGCAAGACCTTGCAGGGTTTAAATGGATTACTGTTACTGGCAAAAATGCATCTAGGTCCAAAAAAATCTAAAAAGCACAATCTAATTTCTACTTAACATTGCACATTTGTACATAAGCACATTTATATGGGAGATGGAGAAGACAAAAACAGTAACACGATTTAAAGAAAAAAGTGTGTTTAATTACAGAGGACCCTTAATTGTAAAGTGGGGAATGGAAAACCAAAGGTCAACTTGGGTCTACATACTATAACAGAAAGTAATTTGGGCAGATTAGATAAGCCTTATGGTTCCCATCATCAATATTTTGTGGTCATATCTTTATTATGTTATACAATCAGCTAATACAATACAACCAATCAGTCAGCTGTGAGAAAAACACACTACTAAGGATAAACATTGCACTAGAAACCTATCTAATAACCTCCATTTCAGTTTACATTAAAACAAGGAATCATTCCTTTCAGCCATACATTTACACTTCAGCACACTGCAAACTAAGTTCCACCATGCATTCAGATTTAAGTCTGCCATGTTCTTTCAACTGATTGAAATTTCTTTCAAAGCTAATCAGTCTTCACAACCTGACCTCGTTTTTTTTCCTTTTTTTCAGCTATGAATCTCACTGAAGAGAATAGTGGGAAAACATGCAAAGAGGGATGCTACCAAACGTTTCCTATTTGATGTTGGGGAGTGTTCCCACATGGGCTCCATCGGGGGACATCACCCATATGTGAAGACTGATTCCTGCTGTTCCCGGAGGTCACTTGTTACAGGTGGGTAACTATGCTGGGGCCAGAACAGAGCTACCAGGATCATGGTGAAAGGCAGTATATAAGAAATGTTAAATAAAAATAAATAAATAAATATGCTTTTAGTAAGATTCTTGAGTTTCCTGCTGTTCCCGGAGATCACCTGTTACAGGTGAGTAGATACACTATCGTCAGGAACAAGCAAGAATGCAGTCTTCACATATGAGACTCCCTAGCTCCAGGCTATCATAAATCGGGGAGGAGTAGGGTCCGTTACAAATAGGGAAAAACACGCTGAAGAACATGGGGAGTCCAGGGGATCTATTAGACTCCACATCCCCAGCACACCCCCATCAAGACAACAGTGGCAGTAGCCTGGATGGACAGAGGGCCATTGGGAAGGAGTTTGGTGCAGCTAAGTCCCAAAGAGGTGCCGGAGTACGGCTTGGCCAGAGTCATTGTCCTTACTAGAGTCCTTGTGCAGACAGTAATGGGCTGTAAAAGTATGAATCGAGGACCATGTGCCAGCCTGGCAGATCTCCACTATGGAGACAGAGCGTAAGTAGACTACAAATGTGGCCATGGCCCAGACATTATGAGTGGGTACATGACCCTCTATTGTCAGACCCGCCTGAGCGGATGCACAGAATATGCTATCCAAAGAGAAAAAAAATGTGCTTTGTCACAGGGAGAGCAATTCATGACTAGGGTCAAAAGAAATAAATTATTGCAAGGATTTCCGATGCACCTTGGTTGTAATATGTTAAAGCCCATTTGCATCTAGGGTATGAAGTGAAGCCTCAGCCCGAGATATATGTGGCTTGGGAAAAAATGTTGGAAGAATTACCAACTGGTTGAGATGGACAGGAGATACAACCTTTGGAAGAAAACACAGATGCGTTCTGAGGATCACTCCATCATGGTGAACGTGTGTAAGGCGCATGTGCAACTAAGGTCTGTAGTTCGCCGACCCAGCTGGCCAAGGTGAGCACAACTAGGAAGGAGACCTTCCAAGTAAGAAACTTGAGGGAGGAAGTGCCAAGAGATTCAAAAGGAGGCTTGAGCAGTTGAGCAAGAACCACATTAAGGTCCCAGGCAACAGGTGGGGCCATATCGGTGGCTTAGTCAAGAGTAGACCCCGCATGAAATGGGCTACCAATGGATGTCTGGAAACAGCTTTTCCATCAATCCCCCAATGAGAAGCTGAAATGGCACTGAGGTGGACACGAATGGAATTAGTTTTAAGACTCGTAGAAGAGAGGTGGAGAAGATACAGCAGAAGAGACTCCACCAGACAATTGAGGGTGTGCTGAGCACACTAAACCGCAAACCGGCACCACATAAAGGCATACGTGCATTGTATGGAGTCCTTCCGGGACACCAAGAGGATATCCGTAACAGCATTCGGCAAATTGAGGTCAGAAAGGAGTACCCTCTCAGCAGCCAAGCCATCAGGTGGAGCACACAATACTGGGATGGAGCAGTGCCCCCTGATCTTGCATGATCAGGTCCAGTGTGCATCCCAGACAGAGAGACTGATACTGGGCTAGACAAAGCAGCAGGGGAAACCACAGCTGTGAGGGCCAGAACAGGGCTACCAGGATCATGGTACCTTTGTCAACTTGTAACTTGAACAGTGTTTTGGCTATTAGTGGAAGCGGCGGGTAAGCATATAACAGACCCATTCCCCAAGGAGGAGGAAAGCATCTGGGACTTGACATTATGGAGATGGCACCCTGGAGCAAAAGCAAAGGACCTGCGCACTGAGTGGGGTGGCAAACAGGTCAATCTCTGGGATTCCCCAGAGTTTGAAGATGTGATCGACTATTCTCCAATGAAGAGCCATTCATGAGGTCGGAGGCCCCGGCTGAGATTGTCCATGAGAACATTCTGCTCTCCCGACAGGCACAGCTGAGAGAGCCATTCCATGAGCTACTGCAGAGATCCACAAGTGGACTGCTTCCTCGCAGAGGCGGCAAGAGCCCATGCCTCCCTGCTTGCTGACGTAAAACATAGCAAACCTTTTTGTCTGTCTGAACCAGGCTTGATTGATGCAATAACTAATGGCGAAACACCCGAAGGGCACTGGCTATTGCTCTTAACACCAGGAAGTTGATCTATTGGGGGGCTTCCTGTTGAGACCATAGGCCCTGCATGCCCAGGACATCCAGATGAGCTCCCCAGCCCTGTTTGTGGAGGCATCTGAAAAGGTAATCCTACGAGGAGGTTTTGAGAAGAGAGCCACCACTGAAGGAGTCTGCCAGAAGAGAGGCGACTACTACTCTGACTTGTAGACAGTTTGTCGCTTGCCTCCATTGGGAGGATATGGTCCATTGCACTTGGCGCATGTGGAGACGAGAGTAGAGGACTACATGGATCGTGAAGACCTTGTAACAGAGGAGATGAAGCATGCCTCATGCTGTGGTGTAACAATCCAATCCTGGTTTTCTTTCAAAGTGGAAATACTTGTCATAACAGATAAGTCCTCACTCCATTTATATCAAGAGATTGTTAATATTTCTTAATAACCATGTACAAATTCTCTCATGCTTCTTTCATCCTCTAGATGAATGTAAATTTAAAGAAAAGTAGGTCTCAGACTCATCTGGCACTAAACTTCAGACCTTTATATGTCTAATCGTTATGTGCCTTTTCGCATCAATGACCTTTCGTTTCCAATAGTGATTCAAATTTACAGACTACAAAACTCAACATCCGAAGATGAAAATTACAGATGAAAAAAAGTGTTTAGCTTTGAACGGGGGATGAAGAACAAAGTGTTCAAAGCTAAGCACTTTTTTTCATCTGTAATTTTCATCTTCAGATGTTGTTTTGTAGTCTGTAAATTTGAATCACTATTGGAAACGAAAGGTCATTGATGCGAAAAGGCACATAACAATTAGACATATAAAGGTCTGGAGTTTAGTGCCAGATGAGTCTGAGACCTACTTTTCTTTAAATTTACATTCATCTAGAGGATGAAAGAAGCATGAGAGAATTTGTACATGGTTATTAAGAAATATTAACAATCTCTTGATATAAATGGAGTGAGGACTTATATGTTGTTATGTCATGCTGTGGTGTGCACTGAATGATGCCTGCCATTTCTGTGAGGCGTTTGAGACTGTCCTCAGGCAGGAAAGCTTAAGCCTGAATTATGTCGAGAAGAGCGCCTATGAATTCTAGTTTCTGAGTGGGAGAAAGGTGCAACTTTGGGAAATTTATGACAAATTCAAGATGTTCAAGCGCTGAGGCGGTGCGTTGAACAGACAGATGCACCATCTGTGGTTACTTGCCCCTGACAAGCCATTTCACGAAGACTCTTGGGGCAGATGCCAGGCTGAAGGGCAGGACTCAGTATTGGTAATGTCCACCGTCGAACATGAAGCAAAGGTACTGCCTGTGAGACGGGTGAATGAGGATGTGCTTGTACACATCCTTTAGATTCAGAGAACAGAGACAATCGGTCCTCTGAAGAGTTTCGCTAGGAACCCTACTACCCTATTTTGAACTTCTCTCATATTAGAAACTTGTTGAGGTTCTGGCGGTCTAGGATGGGACCGAACCCCCCTGACGTTTTGGGAATAAGGAAATACCAAGAGCAAAACCTTCATCTTTTCTAAGCGCAGGGAACAAGTTGTATTGCACCCTCTCTTAGAAGGGTGGTGACGTCCTGCTGTAACAGAGCCCGATGAAGAGGTTCAAAGGATAATCCCCTCGAAAGAAGGGAGGAAGTAACTGGGTGAAATGGAGCAGACAGCTCTTGAGAACGACCTGTAGAGCCCACGCGTCTGATGAGCAGGGACCGTCTCTTACATGTCTGTGCAGCGCTGCGTATGACTGGTAGCGCTATACAAATGCTCAGTAGTAGTAGTAGTAGTAGTTATGAGGGGCCACCTGTAGGCAAAATGGACTAGCCTGCCCACAATGTGAGAAGGCTGGGGGTCCTTCAAGGGAAGAGTGGCAATGTTCTCCAGGAAGCAGTCAAAAGCTAGCCCAGGCTGGGGCTGTGGAGCTTGTTGCGGCTGAGGAGGTTTAGGCCTCTTAGGTTGGCGAGGAGCCTGAGGCTTCTGCTGACCTTGGTGAGCATGGTAGGGCATGTAAGCTCGATAAGAGGGGTAATATTTCTTCTTTTTAGGATAAAAGTTTCTTTACAGAGGCCTTCTTCCTAGAAGAATCGGCAGTTTTACGAGAGAAATGCTTCAAGGTAACATCATCAGTCTCGATTTCATCAGCCTTCTCCCTTCAACCCTTACCAAAGAGGTTTTCACCTTCATAGGGAATGTCTGCTAGTTTGTCTTGGACCCACACTGTTCAAGGTCTGAAGACTGCAACCAAGCCAGTCTTCTGGCTCCAATTCCCACCGCTGCAGCTCTGCTGATAGACTAAAAAAGTTAAAAGCTGTTCTGGTGATGAATTTGGAACAATCCTGACCATGCTTGTCTAAGGTCTGGTAGGCATCCTGATTCTCTGAAGGAATTACAGCAGAGAACTCATCAAGATCCTTTACAATGTCTCTAAGGAACATGCCCATATAAAACATGTTAGAATTAATACGGGAAGCAAACATCGATGCTTGGAAGCACCAGCGGTCAAAGGCATCGAGGGGATGCGATTCCCTTCCAGGAAGAACCGGAGTGGTTCTTGGTACTCATGAGCTGGCACACATGGCCAACTCGATAACCATAGAATGGTGAGGAGTTGAGGTTTCTGGAAGCCCGGGGAATCCAGAATCCTGTACATGGTGTCTAGCCTCTTACTACTGAGGGAACCGAGAGAGGGGTCTCCAACATCTGAAACATGAGGTCCTGCAAAATACAATGGACTGGAAAAGTGGCAGCCTCCTTAGGAGTTGAGGGATACTGTAGTGTCTCCAGTTCCTTCACCCTCTGTTCTGCCTCGGTGCCCACTGAGACAGAGAGCCATGGCCATGTCCAGGATAAAGTCCTGGAAGAACATGGCCTCCGGTGGAGATCAGCAGTGTTCATGAGATGGTGAATGGTCCAATGGCACATCACGGTGCCTCTGTGAAACAGTGGACTCTGCCTCCAATTCCCAGACATCGGAATGAAAGTCAAAATAGCGAATGTCACCAGCACGCCTGTGCTGCCAATCCAATGCTGATGAACAATCTCTATGTCGATGCCTTGAGGAATAGGAACCGTAGAAGGTTGATGCCTGTTCCTCCTGCAGCCAATGGGACTCGGCCGGTTCCAGGCTCAGCATGGACCCCAAGGGTCCCAATAGCAGTTGTTCCAGGCTCAGCATTGAGATCTGGGCCACCAAGGGCTTTGAAATGCCCAATTCCAGGCTCAGTATAGAGACTTGGGCTCCTGAGGGCCTTGAAGCCACCACAGATGCCACCAGGAGTGTAGCCAAACTCCTCTTGATGGACAGCATGCACTGCTCGAGGGAGATGGAGGATGTCTGGGTGGACACAGGTGCAGGACTCTGGACCACCATCACAAACAGAAGCAGAGGCTTTCCAGAGGTTGAAGTCTTGGTAGCACTCCAGAGCCCCTCTTTTGCTTTGGAGGTGGATTCCTCCCGCCAGGGCTGTTTAGCTGGCCACTCTCCGTTCTCAGAATTGGAATCCTGCCGAGGGGAGCTCCGGTGTCAATATCCAAGGGGATTAATCACAAGAATCGGCATCGGTCCTCAACATCAAAGGCTGAGATGCTAATGCGGCATCAGTGGTTGGCTGTTTCTTACAATGGCCTCTTGGTTCCAAGAGTACATGGAAACCGTGTGAAAAACAAGAGCCCTGAGAGGGTGCCAATGTCAAAGAAGAGTGTGCTGAGGCTGCCGAGTCAGATTAAAAAAAAACAAAAAAACAGACTTGCGTTGCTTTTCCCAGTTTTTTTAACCCTTTCCTTGTCATTTGCTGACACAAAGTACAAGAGTCAGGGTTATGGTTAAGCCCCAAGCACTGTAAGCACCAATTGTGCTTGTCAGTAGCTGAAATAGTTTGGTTGCAATTAGTACATTTTTTGAAACTGCTGGCTGGCTTCTCCATGTCAGGAAACACAGCCTTTGCCAAGTCAAAAGACTCATTGGCAGCTTGTATGAATGAAAAAAACCCACAGGAACCACAAGATAAAAAAAAGAAAATAAAAGTTTGTGGAAGTACTAAAAAGAGCACCGGCATCAACAAGCGACGGTACCAAAGTAGACAAGACGGCAAAATAGAAAAAAATAAGCACCCCGAAAAGCATGGAGAAAAAAAGTTATAACTGCGGTGAAAGGACAAGCATCCGCAGGGCTCCACAGAAAAACTAAGACTGAGGAGAATCATGGAGAAGGCAGGAAGGCACGTATGCACAAAGGGATGCTCCCAAACGCTTCCTATTAGATGCGGGGGAATGTTCCCGCATGGGCTCCGCCTAGGGACGTCACCCATAAGTGAAGACTGCATTCCTGCTTGTTCCTGGAGATAGATATGTCTGCAATTGCTTTAAATTAATTAGTTTCCATTCTGAATAATTTCCAAATGACGTTAATATTTTGCATGTTCACGCCAAAACCTGATCCCAAAGGGGGGGAGGCGTAAACTATGCGACAGGAAAAGATCATATGACGGAAGATTTCTAGTGCCAAACTGCAGGGCCAACAAATATGCTTCAAAGTACCAGATATGTCTGATTTGCTAACTAGAGTTAAAAAGGCTTTAAGTGCTAGACAATAAAATAGGACTGGGTGATAGACACAAACTTCAAAAAACCTTAACAAATGTCTCCCAAAAGGAATCCCACTGCCATAATTCCAAATCTACCCCAAAATCCTTTACCCAAGTTTATGGCTGCTGTCATGGGATCTTATGAAAATTTAGACACCACCTTCCCAGACTGAGAAACAGCCAAAGGTATTCTCTAACTCCCATTCATCAGTCAACTCAGCGAATTCCATCTCACTGGTTCTAATACAGTAGTGTGATTGTAGACACTGAAGATAAAAGGACAGACAGGGAGCCAACACTCCCATTCCAACTCCTCAAATGACTTTAATCTAGAACCATGAAGGTGACGAGCCTGCATCCAAATACGCTTATCCTGCCACCTACTCCACTTTGCCATCTGCTTCTGGAACAAACTATTGCACCATATAGGCAACTTTTTAGAGCAGATTTTACCATTCTCCTCCCCATCCTCAAGATACCAGAAGGCTGCCATGCAGTTTTCCCAATTTCTGTATGTACCGCTACACCACTATATTGTGCCATGGCAGTCAGTGGTTCATATCTGGAGTGTTCCTGCTTGATTACACATTAAAAAGATGTTAATAGACCCTCTTCTTATTGAGTTGGTTCCAGATGACTCAACAAGGAGGGGGAAAAAAGGTCGTACTGTGCATTTAGAGCCTTCAGTTGTACCAAAGACCATCCTCTGGGAAACAGTATCCTTGTAGAAACTGGGTTAAAATATAAGTGTTTTTCCCGCTACAAGAACTCTTAGTCTTGCCTTCTGCAAGTTTTGCAGCACTTACTGACATTGTAATATTTTAACTATCATCAGGTGTGGGAATTTAGAGAGCACACAGATCTCTAGTCCAATCTTGAAAGGGCAGATGAAATTTCAACTCCCAAACATAAAGTATTAGTTGCCTCAAAAACACAATCAGAGCAAAGCCCTTGGCTCCTTCAGGCAATCGCAGGATTCTGATATTATTGCAATGTGTCCGTTACGCAAGTCCTTAAGATTCCTTTCTAACAGAGAAATACAATTACCCTGACACTGTAACCCAGTTATCTGTTCCACAGCAGCTGCAGCTCGCTGTTCTAAAGAGACCATTTTATGAGGATAAGGCTGCCAACTGTTATTTCATACCAGCAGTACTGGATTTTAGTTTCCCCAGGGCTGCACAACTCTCCTTGTGGAGTTCTTTAAAACATCAGTCTCTCGTGCATCAGCATCTGCAAGCTAACATGGTCCTTTGTGAGCACTATTTGAGCAGGGATGGTGAATCACTTTTTGACCACTTTACATATGATCACCCGCAGTAGCAAAATCTAACTTCGTTGGATTTGGCATCAGCCATGCTTAAAACAGCGTTCAGTACAAGGGATAGCAAATTTGCTATATGTTATTAACAGTAAGATGCTCTTAAAAATGGAGTGTTTGCGGTAGCAAAACTCTTATGCAGCCATCTCGCAAAAGGCCCTCTAGTGCCCTCTATCATCATATTCTATGTTTCTACAGAGTCCAATACTGTATATGATCTTTTTGTTTTATTTTTACACCTTTCTCCCTTCTTTTCCCCAGCCTAAGACAGCTGACCCAAACGAGGCTTTCCACAGTGAAGCAGTTATTTTCCGAGACTAAACCTCACTCTTGTGACAGCAAAGGTTACACTAATGATGGCAACCATGTTCCCTCCACTCTCAGAGCCTAATCATAGCATGTCTTTGGAAGGCATGAGCCATGTTGACATCAGAAGTCAGTGAGCCCTTGTAGTCTTCTTGATGAAATTCACACTGTGTATATTTTAAAATTAACTCAAAGTATACCAGTATCATCAAGAACGATGTATTCAAGTAAAAAACTCCAGGCAGATTTCACCAATCAATTAAAGCCCCACTGACAGATGCAACTAGTAGGTCTCAGACTCAGCGGGCAAAAACAAACTCCAGTCAGTAACAACTGTCTGGGCATAGCCCTTATTGCATCAACGACCTTTAATACTTCGTTGCTCTGAAAGAGGCATCCACTAACTCTTTAAACCAAAATAATAAACAATTTAGGCTCAAAATTGCTCAGCCAGAATTACGTAAAGAGAGTGGTCAGCTTAACTTAGCTTTAGAGGCATTGCTTGAAAAAGTACTTGGCCATCGCCTTATCCCGATTTTCGGAGGTATGGTTGCCCTTTTTTTTAACTTACTTCTCATGTCTCTTACCTTCCCCATTCAGTTTTTGCAGGGCCATCGTTACATTTTGATTATCCCTCGTAATGTGCCTTTCAATTTTACACTCTGCAAGCAAACTGTAAACCTTGGCGATATTCTATACTTTTCAGTTTGGACTGCACATGCCAGTGTATCACCATTAATAGTTACTTCTGGTGGATTGCTTACACCACTTCCCGTGTTTTATATCCTCCAAACGTATAGTCAGTTTATATATGCTGTTATTCCCTGTGCTGCCTCTTTTACATATCCATATATCGCTGCTATTGCCGTTTTTTGAAATTTTAAGGTCAGAATGACAATTTATTGATGAGTTCCCTCACATCACTTTGCTTCACAGTCTCTGGACGTATAGTCAGTTTATATATGTTAAATTCTGTGCTGCCCCTTTTATGTATCCACACACTACTGTTAATTTGTGACATTATAAGGTCAGAATGACAATTTACTGAGGAGTTCCCCCACATCGGTTGGTCACTGACTTACTCCTCTTGTTTTTAAATGTTTCTTTTTAAATATTTCTCCTTTCTTCTTTTTTATAATGCTATGGTTGCATTGATTCTTTATATTTGCACATATCCTGTCCTATGTCCTCCTCCTGTGCTTTTCTTTGTCAATTTAGTGACACAATGCTAGTTATTATTTGCCATATGTTCCTATTATTTCAACTGCATCTTTTATCGGCATTTGATTATATATTCTGGTTTATGTCCTCCTCCTGCATTTCCTGTTCTAATTGGTTAGTAATCGCTAGTTATAATATTTTTTATATGTTCTTTTAACTGTGCTCTTTATATTTTTTAGCATTAGCATATAACTTATACGTAAGCACTACAAGTGTGAAGTTATAATCTTTTTACGAATTGCAACAGAGGTTAGTATTTTAACTTTAATTATGCACATTTTATGTTTGGTCACTAGCACTTATTCTGATTCCAGCATATGTATTTATGGTTATATATTGTTTTTATGCTTTTATAACACAGTTTTTTTAATATATTTATTGTTTTCAAATATTTATTGTTTTATGTTTTTTGTTTATTAACGTTTGTAATGTTTCATTATAGGATAGTTTGTTTGTTCCTTTATTGTCTTTATAATGAATATGTTTATGTTTTTAGTTCACGCCTGGCTAGCCCCTGACGAAGGGTACGAAACACGGCCTGTGTCGGGCGGCTGTTTGGTTAATAAAAGGACTCTGTCTTTCCGTTTTTCTCACGCCTGTAACTGTGTTTTTCTGTGTTCAGCGTGATTTGTGCTTTTGCGGTGTTGTTTTCAAATCAAGTGTACCTCCAGTGACCCTGAACCAAATATTTTTCCTCCATACAGAAAAACAAGATGTAAGGTCAGCACCTGAAACATCACCATCCTGATTGTAGCTGCTTTTAAGTTTATGAACAGCTGTGCTTAACCTATATGAGTCCAGTGCTGTGTATACTTGCCCATATGGGAACAGTCTCATTATGTGTCAAAACCCATTACTGAATGATAATGCAAAATTATCAGAGGCTGCCTTAAGCAACAGGTAGACTTGTATATCCTTGCTGAAACAGCAATGTCAGACATCCAAAAAGTTGTTGCCAACCAACATAGGATACTAGACACCCTCTGTACAAACATATGACAGCAAGATAAAGCCCCATAACACATGTAATTAACACCACACACAACTACCCATGAAGATATGTGAGGTGCCATTTATTTATTTATTTATTTACATTTCTTCTATACCGCACTATTTGCGATCAGCGCGGTTTACATAGAACTAACAGTTTCCGACAAAAAACAAGAGTCAGGTCATTACAAAGAACAGGAGCATCAACTTGGCTAACCAGGGAAAACTATCTACATGTGTGGAACATTGAAATAAGTGATTGAATGCATGTGGGATGGAGTTATTGTGTGTTAGTCATACATGGTGGCTGTGGGACTTGAATATGTCAGTCAGTGGGATGAGCATCAATATTAAGGTAACTGTGTACCTTCTTGCAAGGATGGAAGAGAAAGAGACCACCAGCCCTAAATAACCTATGTAATCTGTACTCCGACATGGCAAAATAGTGATATTCTACCAAACCCAAGTCTGCAACTGAAGTGAGAGGCAGATCATGGCACATATTTTACTGGGATTTCTCTCACACCCTTTCATTGGTAGCTAAATATGCGTTATATTCAGATACAGTAGGTATTTCCCTGTCCCCAGAGCGCCTACAACAAGGTCACAAGAAGTATCAGTGGGAGATGTAAGAGTTGAACCCTTGCTTTCCTGGCTGTCCTAACCAACAGGCTAACTCCTTCACAGTGAAATGGAGTAACACAGTGATTTGAGCAGCAGACCAGGGGTCAAATCCCACTGACTCTCCTTGTGACCTTGAGCATATCACTTAACCCTCTATTGCCTCAAGTAACTCGCTTTGATCTATGACTGGAAAAATATGAGCTAAAAAACACAAAATATATAAATAAATCTTTTGTCTGCCTATTGCTTGAAAATATCCTCTACCCAGGGACAGGATCTTGCTGAGACCAATTCACGAGGGTTGAAATGTGCTGCACAGTGGAAAGATATGACTTTGGTGAATGAGCATGAGAAGATGAAAACAGCTTACCAGAGTTGGTACTCTTAGATACAATTGGGAGTGGGTCAAAGTCTTGATCAGGTTTGATGAGAATGGAGACTGCAGAAGAAGCAGTTATTTCTCTGAGAAGGCTACTAACACTCTGGGTGGATTCCTTCAATAATGAAGTTACATTCTGTGTAGATTCCTTTAAAAGGTCAGAAACTGTAGGAGCACATTTCGCCTGTCCGTTTAAATCCTTGTTGTCAATGTTGATTGCAAACAGAATAGAATTCAAACCTTTAAATAAAGTAATAAAAAATTCATAAAACATCAGCAGAACTTCTAAGAAAAAAATTTGACAGGTATTCTTTCTTTTTAATTTTTTTACAGCTTTCATCTCTTCTAAAAATTATAATCAAATCAAATCACTCGTGTAAGTACTAAATTTGGTAAAAGTTGATGCTAATTTCCCCACATCTCTACAGTAGCCCCAAACTAATGTATGATTCACTGGTGGCAGATTAGAAAAAGGGAAACTTTACAAACCAGAAACAAAATATTTTTAAATGCACAGGAGGAGAGTCTTTGATTGAAAGCAAGCTCTGCTACGAGGGGACATAGGATGAGGGTGAAAGGGGATAGACCCCATAGTAATATGAGGAAATATTTCTTTACAGAAAAAGTGGTAGATGCAAGGAATAGTCTCCCAGTGGAGGTGATAAGAGTCTAGGACAGTATCGGAATTAAAAAAAGCATGGGACAAACAGCAGACTACTGTAGTTGATATGGAAGGGCAGACTAGATAGGCCATCTGGTCTTTTTCTGCCATATTTCTAGGTTTCTAAATATAAATCATAAGGAAGGTGGTTTTATAACAGAGTGCCTAGACAGGGAAGACACAGAGATGCATGTGTTGCGTCTATTTTATAAAAAAAGAACAGATGCACCTGCATAACTTTATAAAATAGCTTGAACAAAAGTCTCCACACAAGGTTATACCTGCTCCAAAGCAGTAGTTGCTCTGTGCTGGTAAAAATCCACAATTATGTGTATAAGATACATGTATTAGCAACAATCCCGCCCCCAACTCTGCCTTTTCTCCACACCCAGAACACTTAAACATATATGTTTTTCTGGCACCAAACTATGTATATGTATATGTTGATGTGATTCTATATTGTCAGGGTTAGAGCACGCAGCTGACAAAGGATTGCCCTCCTTCTCCTGTTCTCTGATCAGGATGTACACTGAATATGCACCAGCCGGTTGCTGCCTACCTGCCTTGATTATCCCTGGTCTCCTGCAGCAATTACGTAGAAAATATGGGAAGGGGCAGATTTTGACACCCTTCCCACAGCCACAGAATTGCATAAGAGTGGGGGGGGGGCTCTAGTTATATTACTAAGAAATCATTTAAAAACTGTCCTGAAACAAGTCTATTATGAAATATAAGTATTATGAAGCCTAAGTATCACCTATTCTTATCATATTACAGCTTTCAAATACAATGCTGTGTTACTAAAAATGATAGCCTATGTGCCCCATGACTCAGCAGCAGTATTGTGCACTAACCATATAAAAGGTCTTCCAGTCCTCAGGTCAACTGGGAATAAGGATTCCAGGGAGGCAGTTTTCACAGCCCCCAGAGTGGAAGGGAGTTGTGGTCATTTCTTAAGGGTGATACCTAGTGGCCAGATTCAAGGCTCGTGATTGCAAAATTCCAAAAGAAGCCCTGGTGCATGACTTCCAGCCTAGGACCCTTCAGCCTGGGCGGTATATCAAGAAATTTACATAAACACACAGAAAACCTGGACTTCATGGCGGTTTACAAACCAATAGCAAAATAGTACAGTACATGACATTTCATTTATTTACATTTAGATCCACCAATCAAATATACTTCTGGGCAGATACAACAAAATACAGAAATAGGACAAACAATTTTACATGCATACATAAATAATATGAATGAAACCATTAAAATATACATCTCTCAAGCCTATCAAGCAAAACCTTATTGTATTAGCCTCCGATTTCACATCTAACAAAACTAAATACCATAGGCCTTCTGAAAGAAGTATATTTCAGACTCTTTTTAAAGCCAAACATAATCAACAGTCACATGCAAAAAATAAGATAAAATAGCAAATCCTGCAATTTTCAGGCTTGTTAAGTTGGGGGAGAAAACGGGGATAAAAATAGGGGAAAAAATCTTGACAAAAGACAAATGGAGGCTCACAGTAATGAAACCAGGCCTCACTGCACTTGAGCTAAAGAAGCAAAACGAGGAGAAACTGCAATGTAAAAAAATATCATAGCCACTGCATTTGTCTATATTACTAAATTAATAACTAAAATCTAATCTTGACTTTCAAAAACACAGTTAAGTGAAAGTTTAAATATTCAAAATAATGTATATAGCTCAATAAAGTAATAATCATAACTTTGCTTTGGCTTTCCAAAAGAGGCTTACCAGCTGCCATTGTAGGAAGCATACTAGATCGCTCCTCATCCATCACAAAAGACCAGTCTTCATAGAAGGCACTGCAAATGGCAAATGATTTAAGTACTACAGTAGAAATTTACATAGACAATAAGTAAAGCACGACGGGGCTAATATTTGGTACCATAGCCGGGAAGCTGGACAATGATATTCAATAGCACCATCCGGATAGAGCCGCTGAATATATCCACAGATCATCCTGCCATTATATGGTTAGTGCAGGGATGGTCCAGGGCAGAGCAAGGGTGGTGTCAGCAGGGCCGTAACCAAGCCATAATTGCGCCCTGTGTGACTTGCACATCTGGCGTGCCGCACCCCCATACCTCCATGTCCAGCCGGCTGCCTGCCCTTGCCCTGCTGCTGCCGCTTATTTGTTTTCTCGGAGGCGGCGGTGGCAGTAGCGAAGGAGACCCGACTTCTACTTTAAAAAAAAAATAAAAAGACAATCCATGTGGATCCTTAGACTCTGCGCTTGTATGCAGATCTGATCCCTCCCTGCTCTGAAGTAGGTTAATGTCAGAGGAGGGAGGGACCAGACCAGCCATTCAAATGTGGGCCTTTGCAACTCCACACTTGAATAGCTGGCCTGGTCCCCCCCCTCCTCTGACACGACCTACATCAGAGAAGGGAGGGAGGGACCAGACCTACATACAAGCGCGGTCGGAAATACCCACGTGTTTTGTTTTGTTTTTTTAATTTGAAGTCGGGTCTGCTCTGCTGCTGCTGGTGCTGCTACCGCTGAGAAAAAAAGTGGCAGCAAAAGAGCAACAGCAGGCAGCGTGGGGGGAACCAAGGCTGCAGCCTGAAATGCGCCCCTAATCCTTTGAACCCTGTGCGGCTGGACCACTCACACAGGGCTAGGTATGGCGCTGAGTGTCAGCACTGTCCAGATAAGTGCAGACTTTATCCAGTTAGTAGGATTTTCAGTCAGCATTTAGGAGGGCAAATTGGGTAGCATGAAAAAACTGCCTACATTGCAATCAGGATAATTACCCAATTGGATAAGTGTTTGCAGTTATCCAGATAGCAGCTTTCAACCCTGCTTTTTAACAGCAGTTCTTATCGGGATACTACTGCCGAATATTCTGCTCATATTCAAGCATGGCGTCTGAATATCGGCCTTCACATTAAATTATTTGTTTGTTTATTTATTGGATTTAGCTCACATCTTTCTAGCAGTAGTTCAGGGCGATCTACATTTTAGGTACACAAGATATTTCCTTGTTCCTGGAGAGTTTACAATCTAAGTTCGTACCTCATGCATTAGAGGATTAAGCAAACTGCCCAAATTCACAAGGAGTGTCAATGTGATTTGAACCCTGACTTCACTTGTTCTCAACCCATTCTCAAACCAAATCACTCAGCTACACCTTCTCTATGTCTAAAATAGATCAGAGAGCATTTCAGAGTGCCAGAAGTTGACTACACTGCAATTCATTGTGGTACATTTATAAGACGTATTTGTTCAGTGCATACTGAGAAAATATAAGGTAACATTTTACTTACCAATTAATGTCCTTTCCTTGAGTCCTGCTAGACTAGTCCAGACAAGAAGATTGTGTTCCCCTACCAGCAGATTGGTGGAGAGAAAGAACCAATGAAAGCCCCATATTTCAATGACATCACTCCCGCTCCTCCATTTGTCTCAGCCACCAGTGGTCCCTTCAGTATTCATCCTAAACCACATGGGAGAAACATGGTAAGCCTCACACAGTCTCAATCGTGGGCAACAATGAGTAATCAACAGTAGAAAACTATGTACAGGAAAGCATAAACAGAAAAGCCATCAGTAGAAGATGAACCTGCAGAGCAAAGTATAAAATCACAACGGACCTAAGGGTAACTCAGCAGAAGAACAGAGCAAAGTTTCAGGTGTGGGCCCTGGACTGGTCTAGCAGGATTCAAGGAAAGGAAATTAACTGATAAGTAAAATATCACCTTCTATATCATCCTACTAAACCAGTCCAGACAAGTGGGACATGCCAAAGCTATAATTCCACTGGATGGGAAGAATCGGCTCGCAAAACCCTTGAGCTAAAGGCCATGTCCACACGTGCGTGGATATCTAGGGTGGTAATGCTTGACAAAAAGTGAAAGTGATGCTCATATTGCTGCCCAACAAAATATCTGCAGGGGCTACTGCACTCCACTCTGCCCACGAGGAAGCTTGTGCTCGGGTAGAATGGGTGGGCAAATCCTCCAGAACCAGTCAGTTCCG
Source organism: Ichthyophis bannanicus (assembly GCA_033557465.1). Taxonomy (NCBI): domain Eukaryota; kingdom Metazoa; phylum Chordata; class Amphibia; order Gymnophiona; family Ichthyophiidae; genus Ichthyophis; species Ichthyophis bannanicus. The sequence continues at coordinate 153,362,779 of CM066044.1, forward strand.
CAACAGATAAGCCAAGGCCATGGTCTCCTTAATCCAGCATCCCAATGTCGATTTGGCCATCACATCACCCTTGTGCAGGCCAGCAAATAGCACAGACAGATGATCAGACTTATGAAATGAATTACTAACCTCCAAATACCGGAGAAGCACCCTCCGGACATTCACAAGGCATAGATCCTTATTCTTCCCGACATCACTCCTTCAAGAAAGACGGCAGGCAGACCACCTGGTTCACGTGAAAGGGAGAAATCAGCTTAGGCGAGAAGGAAGGTACAGGCTGAATGGAAACGGCCTCCTTTGAAAAAGGACAGATAAGGATCCCGGCAAGACAGAGCCTGCAGCTCTGAAATCCGCCTTGCCAAAATCGCAGCCAAAAAGACCGTCTTGCGTGGCAAATTCTTTAAGATAGCACACTTCAAAGGCTCAAAGGACACCATCATCAGGGCCCTGAACACCATACACAGATACCAGGAAGGGATCACAGATCAAAGGGGAGGATGCAGACGCCGAACCCCCTGGAGAAAGCATCAGACGTCAAGTGCAAGGCTAGAGACTTATCAGCCCCTGGACCTCGGAAAAAGGATAAAGCTGTCACCTGAACTTTCAGGGCATTGAGGGAAAGACCCTTCTCCAAGCCATTCTATAGAAAGGCCAACAGAGATGACACCTTGGCCGTCTCAGATGTCAGCTGTTGAGCGCTGCACCAGTTCTCAAAGAGACACCAAATCCACATGTATACCAGCTTAGTAGACCTCCTCCAGGTTCCAAGCAGAGTCGAGACCACCGCAGGAGAATAGCCCTCACACACCAACTGTCTCCTTTCGAGAGCCAAACCATAAGTGAGAAGGGAACCAAGTCATCCAGGATGATCAGTCCCTGCCGTAATAGGCCCAGAGATAGAAGCAACTGAAGAGGAGGTGTCAGCTGGAGCCGCATCAGGTCTCCGAACCACACTCTCCTCGGCCAATCTGGTGCCACCAGAACAATCCTGCCCAGGTGGCGTTCTATATGCTGAAGCACGTCCCACCAGGAGCCACAGAGAAACACATACAGCAGGTGCCGACTTGGCCAAGGCTGAGTGAGGGCATCAACATCCTTGGACCCCATCTCCTTGCGGTGACAAGAAGCAGCAAACTTCGGCATTGGCATGGATCGCCATCAGATCCATTTCAGGGCAAACTCAGTAGCTCAGAATCAACTGAAAAGCCTCCTGATTTAACTCCTACTCTCCAGGATCCAGAGTGCTGGCTGAGAAAGTCCACTTCCACACTGTCCACTCCAGGAATGTGCTGAGTTGTAAAGGCTAGGAGGTTCTTCTCCACCTAGGCAAACAGGAGAGCCATCTCCAGAGCTACTCCAGCTACTCCAGCACTCCTCCAGAGCCCTGCAGATTGACCTAAGTCACTGCTGTGGCATTGTCTGAAAACACTACAACCAACTGGCCCTCGACCAGGGGCTGGAAATGCAGGACAGCCATCCTGATGGCCCTTGCCTCGAGGTGGTTGATGGACCACACTGCTTCCTTGCAGTTCCAACGGCCCTGAGCCGTATGGTCTTGGCAATTGGCTCCCCAACCCGAGAAACTGGCATCCATTGTCAGGAGGATCCAGGAAAAATCATCCAGCTGAACACCCTTCCTTAGATGGCAGGACCTCACAATCAACAGGAGCGGGAACCTGAGCTCAGTCTCCTAAGAACTTGGGGACCACTGAACCAATAAGGACCGCTGGAGCGGTCGCATGTGAGCACATGCCCACAGCACCATCAAACCGAGAAGCTGAAAATAATCCCAGACTCGGAGCTTGCTGTGAACAAAACAGCTTCAGGCAATCCAACAGTCTTTTCACTTTCTCTTCTGGCAGGAAGACTCTGCCCACTTGACTTTTGAAACATGCTCCCAGAAACTTCAAGGACTAGAAAGGCAACAGCTGACTCCTTCCCTGTCTGATCACCCAGCTGAGGCTTTCCAAAGAGGACACCACTCAGGAAGCCACTCGAGATGCTTCTGAAAGGGAACAGGGCCCAGATGAGCTAGTCATCCATATATGAACAGAGATCCCTTGTTGCCATGGCCGCTACCACCATGACCTTGGATAACATCCTCACGGCGGTGGATAGCTCGAAAAGGAGGGCTGCAACTGAAAGTGAGAGCCAAGCCCGGCAAAACGCAGATACGTCTGCTGATCCACTTGGACCAGGATATGAAAATACACCTTGGCCAGATGCAGAGAAGCCAAGAACTCCGCTCAGTGCACTGCTTGAATCACAGAGAGCAATATTTCCATCCAGAAGTTGAGAACCCGCAAATGCTCGTTGACCCCCCTTGAGGACCAGAATGGGCTGGAAGAAACAGTCCTTTTTGGGCACCACATCCAGCAAGTTGAGCACCACTGTCTTCATGTGCAGCAACTTATCCAAAAGTGGCCTGTACAATGGCACTTTTGCTCAGACCCAGACAAGGAGATGACGAAGGCATCCGGAATCGGCTCTTTGCACTTACAGACACAGCTGAACTGAATGGTGTCTAGCATCCAGTGATCCTTGGTAACTTGGGCCCATTCCTGAAATAAAAGGTGAAGCCTGCCTCCAACTGGAGGAACCTGGGAATGGGCCCCCAGACCTTCATTATTCAGCCCTGGAGGGTCCTCCTCTGGAAGGGGCAGAGTCCCTGGGCCAATGTGCTCCACAAAAGGACAGAGAGCAAGCTTGAAGCCCAGAAACAGAGGGAAGAAAGATCTTCCAGGTCGGTAACACCAAGAGTACCGACACCCTGCCAGTGCACCCTCAGTAAATGGGCAGAGACTGATGAGAAAGGGGCACCAACCAGTTTCATGGGCCCCTTGGACCTGTCCTCCACAAAAGGCAGTAAGATTTTGTCTCACCCAGGTCCTTCACCAGCTTCTCCAAATCGGCTCCAAACAGAAACTTCCCCTTAAAGGCCAAATGGGTCAACCGGGCTTTGGAAGATGTGGCCAATGCCCAATGCCTGAGCCTAATTCAACGTCCTGACACAGTCATCAGGGCATCATCCCTGGCTGCTAAATGTACCAAGTCATACATGGCATCAGAAAGGAAGGCCATATGAAGGGAGTATCTAATATGACGGCAGCAGTGCATTTGTGAGTAGATACATTTCCTACATGAATAAAAAGGGAAAAGCTTAGGGGTACAGAAACCCTCTTACCCTGGTTGTTGTCTCAATGCCTTTGCCTGGCTCAGTCTGCGGACTGTTGGGACTCTTTTTTTTCCTTGCATCTACCCCAACAGCCAGTTTCTCCGGGGAGTTGTTAGCTCAGCTGCGGATTTTTTGGGGCTGGAAAGCTCGACAACAGCTTCAGGCATCTCTTCACCCACTCTGGATTCACGGCAGACCTCCAAGGTTTTTGCATCCTGCTCCTGTAAGATGGTCATTGGGGGAATCCCCAAATGGGAGTACATTGCCCAGATGTCAAGGGTTGAACTCTGGAGCCACAGTGGCTGGTGGAAGCAAGTCTACCCCAGAACAACTTGAATTCACCAGATCCTTGGGGTCAGAGGATGGTGATCAGATGGCAGCAGTATTTGCTGAGCAGAAAGATGTATTGCCGTTGAGTGGATTGGAGCATACCCACTCATAAGCTGGTGCATTAATGGATTTCACTTTGGTGTGCCCAGACATTTTCACATTAGAATCTATTTGGTCTGCTATTGTTTGTCTGAGAAAGAGACTTTGGTGTTACAGAATGCAGCTTTGATTACAAAAATTCAAGGCAATTCTTTGGCTACAGAAGCAAACTTAGAAACGATCTCGGGTGTTCAGAGTGTAATATCTACTATTTCACCTAACATTAAGGCTTTGGAGACTCAGTCAGTCAGATGTCTTTATTAAAAACTTTGTCAATGTTCAGATGAAAATGGAGCACCTGGAGAAGTCTTCGCGTGCTGCAAATTTAAGACTGATAAACTTTCCTAGAGTAAATTTAGTTTCTGCATGGGATATGTTTCGTGCTTATTTATTGGAAGTGTTATTAATTCCCACTGAAACTCATCCACCTATGCTGACGGTTTATTATTTCCCTAAGGGGAAGAAAAGAGTAGTTACTCACCTGTAACAGGTGTTCTCCAGGAGCAGCAGGAATCAGTCCTCACATATGGGTGTCATCGGCGCCGATGAAGCCCCAGCGGAGCATTTCCCTTCTATGAAAGCCTTTGGGAATGCAGGCAGGCATGCGCGGTTCCCTTCCCGCCTAAAGATGCCATCTTACCTCAGTCAAATGACATAGTTTTTCATTTTTGTGTGCTGTTCTTAGCTATGTACAACTGCAACTCCAAAGGGAGGAGGGAGGGTTGTGAGGACTGATTCCTGCTGCTCCTGGAGAACACCTGTTACAGGTGAGTAACTACTCTTTCTCCAGGACCAAGCAGGAAGTCAGTCCTCACATATGGGTGACTCCCTAGCTCTGGGCTACCTGGAACCCAGGCTGAACAAGAGTACTCCCTCTAGTCCCAGCAGTAAAGAAAGGCTTTTCAAGGACACAACCTCCACTGGTAGCCCAACAGAGGGCAGGAGGGCAGGATTTCCCTAAACCTCAAATAGATTCTGGAGTACTGCCTGGCCAAAAGCACTGTCCATACGGGACTCCCTCTCCAGGCAGTAATGGGCTGCAAAAGTCTGGCTTGAAGACCAAGTTGCAGCCCTGCAGATGTCTACCAAGGGCACAGAGCGGAGATGAGCCACTGAGGCAGCCAGTGCCCTGACACGATGGGCCGTGACCCTACCCTGCAAAGGAAGGTCAGCCGCCTTGTAAGCCCAGGTGATACAGTCAGCCACCCTGAAGGACAAGGTACGCTTGGACACAGCCAACCCCAACTTATTGGGGTCAAAGGATACGAAGAGCTGAGTAGCCCTTCTATGCCCCTGCGTACGGTCAAGGTAGAAGGATGAGGCCCTCCTACAGTCCAGGGTATGCAGGACTGCTTCAGCCTGGCTAGCATGAGGCCTAGGGAAGAATGTGGGAAGAACCACCTCCTGATTGAGGTGGAAAGAGGAGACAACCTTAGGGAGGAACTTTGGATGAGTCCTGAGGACTACCCTGTTCCTATAAATCCTGGTGTAAGGCCTGTCACAGACCAGGGCCTGAAGCTCACTTACTCGCCTAGCCGAGGTAAGGGCTATTAGGAAGAGTGTCTTCCAGGAGAGGAAACGTAGTGGACAAGTAGCCATCGGCTCAAAAGCTGAGCGAGTCAGTTGCTGCAAGACCACGTTCAGCTCCCACTCAGGGGCAGGAGGACGGATGGGAGGCTTGAGCAAAAGCAAGCCCCTGAGAAAGCGGGACACCAACGGGTGACCAGATAGAGACTGCCCTCTACCAATGAGTGGTGAGCTGCTAGAGCTGAGAGGTGGACCCAAACAGAATTGGACTAAAGTCCCTGATTGGATAAGTGCAGTAAGTACTTGCGGCAGCGGCAGCTTCCCCTGATCGGGGCTGAGAATCTCCGCCGGCCGGTCTGCCCTCCCGAGCAGCAACTCCGGCCCATTCGGGGCTGTGGGAGGGGAGGAGCAGCAGGCCCGGCTTTAAATAGAGCCGCCGCCGGCGGGAAATTTAAATTTGCGGCAGCTTCCCCTGATCGGGGCTGAGAATCTCCGCCGGCCGGTCTGCCCTCCCGAGCAGCAACTCCGGCCCATTCGGGGCTGTGGAAGGGGAGGAGCAGCAGGCCCGGCTTTAAATAGAGCCGCCGCCGGCGGGAAATTTAAATTTGCGGCAGCTTCCCCTGATCGGGGCTGAGAATCTCCGCCGGCCGGTCTGCCCTCCCGAGCAGCAACTCCGGCCCATTCGGGGCTGTGGGAGGGGAGGAGCAGCAGGCCCGGCTTTAAATAGAGCCGCCGCCGGCGGGAAATTTAAATTTGCGGCAGCTTCCCCTGATCGGGGCTGAGAATCTCCGCCGGCCGGTCTGCCCTCCCGAGCAGCAACTCCGGCCCATTCGGGGCTGTGGGAGGGGAGGAGCAGCAGGCCCGGCTTTAAATAGAGCCGCCGCCAGGCGGGCCCGCGCCTGCGGGGCACTGGTTGGGCCTGAGCACAGAGCTTGAAGCAACTTCGCGGGAAGACACAAAGACTCCCATAAAGAACTGCCGCTAACCGAGACAGCCCTTCTCCTTGATTACAACCTTCATTACAATCCCCCCAGTTGAATATGAGCACAATCCGCGATGAAAAATGAGACCTAATGAAAAGTAACCGCCACTTCCATGAACTGCTCTCTACTAAATAACCTGTAATGTATATTATCAACTGTTAAGAAACTTGAAATGTAAGTCATGAAATGTTTTAATATTTAAACCATCATATCCTCTACATAGTAAATTTACCTGGAGGTTTTGCTGTTTCTTACGGCTAAGGCCATACCTATGTTTCACATCTTTGTGCACAATGTTTCCAATATTACAATGTTGCTATCTCACCACTGTGTCTGCTAATACCTTACCGCTTATTGTTACTAGCATCCTCTCAAGTAACAGTTTGTCTCAAGTATGACTAGTACATTTCATACATTGCTACACTGTATCATCCTGTAGACACTCTTCTCAGTACTTGCTCATCTGATAAGCAATTTTCTCTCCCTCTTTAAATTCCAGTAAAGATCATTGCCTAATCAAATCGCAACTATCTCTTGGTAAGCTTTGTAACAATTTTCTTGTATCTAACTAATTCCCAGTGAACTTTTTTCCCCTAGTCAAAGACTAAACACTTCACCACATAAATTACAAACCCTATCCTTTATTTCCTCCTCTTAAACGACATTCAGCTCAGACTCACAATGGCCCTCCACTGCAAAATTACTCTAGGCCTATACCTCCTCCTCATAGGTCTGATACCAGAGATACTGGCTCTAATTTCCTCAGGCAATTCCATACCTATCTTACATAACAACTGGCAAAAATGGTCACGCACCAATTACCACAATGTAAACTGGGACCAACGTTCTCATCACCATTATTTATTATACATACCTCTTCAACACACTACAAAGTCAAACTCAGAAAACTACAATCAACCATGCCCCTCAAATGTGCCCTCATTAATGCTCGCTCCCTTCGTAAGAAATGGCCAGCTGTCACAGATATAATAACATCTAATAACCTTGACATACTTATGGTTACCGAAACATGGCTTTCTCCAGAAGACAATATAATTCTCAACCAGCTCCTCCCCATTAACTATGAGGTTTTCACCAGCTGCAGACAAGGCAAAAGAGGTGGAGGAGTTCTTATCATTGCTAAGAACGGACTCCAACTTAAAATGGTCGACTCTTTTAGCAACAATCATCTAGAAACAGTCTCTATCTCTAACAACCTTTACTCTATAAACTTAGTCTACAGAGCGCCATCACCTTCCCCAGATGATCTCTCAACCATTATAAATCTTGCCTCCAATTCACAGAATCCAAACAGACCCAATTGGATCTTAGGAGACATTAACCTACCATCTCTACAAGACAACCAATCTGACGCCTTCATAGATGCCCTAGAAACACTAGGCTATAAGCAAGTCATACAACAATCCACACATATAAAAGGCAACATCCTTGATCTCATATTTGCCCCTCTATCCGCTCTCAACCAACTTCAGAATATTATTCTAGCAATTACAGAGGTTCCATGGTCAGATCATAACCTCATTATGTTCCAGATTCCCATTCAAAAGAAGCAATATTCCGATGACAAGAACATAAACAAATATGCAAATACCACATCCAGAAGCTTCCAACCTTTTAACAGGGAACAAATCCTTGAGGAAACCGATGCTCTCTTTAATGATTCTACCCTAAACCTGGAAGAGATTATCACTTCTTGGAACAACAGACTTAACCGCATCTCATCTCGTCCCACCAGAAATAAGTCATTAAGAAGAAAAGCTACAGCACCTTGGTTTACATCTGATCTGAAAGAATCCCTAAAACATTTGCGAAAACTTGAGAAGAAATGGAGGAGATCACGCAACGATACTAATCAGTCTGCATACATGCAACATCTTGAAACCCACCGCAAAGCTATTTCTGAAAAATGAGACTATATCATACAGACATCCTTAAACGTGCTATAAACAAACCTCACGACCTATTTACCCTTGTCAAGAAATTATCCAAAGAACCCTCACAGGAGCACCAGTGTGAAATCAACCCACAAGCTTATGCCCTTTACATACAATCTAAGTTATGCTGCACAAACAAAATTACAATACCCACTATCCTGAATGATCATGCACTCCCAGCCCCTTTAGCTTCTTTCTCCACCCCTTCTTTGAAGCTAATTGAAGATATTATCTCATCTCTCACTTATCCACAGCACACACCGATCCGTGTCCAGCTTTTTGGATAAAGGACCTCCGCAAAGAACTTGCTCCAACAATATCCAAAATCATAAGCCTATCATTTGACACTGGCTCATTCCCTTCTGCCCTCAAACAGACTTCCATCCGACCTCTACTAAAAAACCTCAAATTAGATCCGCAAAAAACAGACTCTTACCGACCCATCTCCAGCATACCCACCCTTGCGAAAATAATCGAAAAGATAGTCTACAGACAATTGCAAGACCATATCGACACTGAAGCGCCTCTTGATACCTGTCAACATGGATTCCGGGAATCTTACGGGGTCGAAACGCTCCTCACCTCACTTCTCAACAGCTTAAACTCTGGCATCGACAACATCAAACAAGGCTTTGTTCTCATCTTTTTAGATATTGCGGCTGCTTTTGACTCGGTCTGTCACGACATTCTTATTGTCCGCCTAAGAGAGAAGGGCCTCTGTGGAAATGCTCTTGAATGGTGCAACTCTTACCTCTCAGAAAGATGGCAGCAAGTTCGCTCAAATGGTGAAACATCAGAGCCATTTCACCAAGGTCAAGGAGTCCCACAAGGTTCCTCTTTGTCATCATTATTATTCAACATCTACATGCAACCCCTATGCAACATTATCAGGTCCTTCAAAGTCAATTATATGATCTATGCTGATGATGTCCTATTATATATGCCATTTTGCATTGATAAGATGAATCTCACCACCATAACCAACTGTTTTAACGCCATCTCAGACTGGCTACTGACTCAAAATCTCAGAATCCAGAACAAGAAAACAGAGGTACTTTTCATTTCAAGAAACCCCAAGTTCACACCACCTTCATTCCTTGAAGTCCAAGATGCTAAGTTGCAAGTAAAACCCCACATCCGTTATCTTGGTGTTACCCTGGATCAGAATCTAGACCTGAAGACCCACATAGCCAACACTGTAAAGGCAATTTATTTCAAGATTCGCTCCCTTAGAAACCTTCGCCAACTAATTGATCCAGATGATTTCCGTACTGTCTACCAGGCTTTAATTATCCCACATTTTGACTTCGCAAATTGTATACTACAGGGGCTCCCCCAATCAACCCTCAACCCGCTTCAACTCGCATTAAACAGTGCTGCAAGAGTGCTCTTCGGGACACCAAAAAGAGAACATGTAACACCTCTCCTGAAACAATTACACTGGCTCCCTATCCAAGCGAGAATCACCTTCAAGACCCTGCTACTAGTCTTCAAAGCTCACAAAGGACCTGCTCCCTCCTCTCTATCAGAGTTGATCCAACCTATCCCCTCCAACAGGCTTAGAAGAATCTCGGAACTAAACATGCTTAAAGTTCCAAAAGAATCCTTAAAATACATCTCTGCAACTGTGAACCGATCATTCAGCTTATGTGCTCCAAAACTGTGGAATACCCTCCCACCACACATTAGGGCCATCTCTGATATCCCCCAGTTCAAAAAGGCCTTGAAGCATCACCTTTTCATCATATACTTTCCAGAGAACACAATAACACAAGTTCATCTAAACAGCTCCAATCCCATCCCTATCTAACATGATACTTTTTCAAGTAATATTACTATCATATGTATATAGTTCAAGTTCTATTATCCTTTGTTACTATTACCCCTGTTTTCCCAAGTTTTTCTTCCTGTTCCATGTAAAAACAGATATATGTATCTTATCTTATCTGATGTTTTGTAGTTCTATGTAAACCGCGCTGATGATGAATAGTGCGGTATATAAAAATGTTAAATAAATAAATAAATAAATAAAGTACTGAAGCACTACTGGCACAGTACAGGAGAAAGGATCCTCTGTACGTAGGTGACACCACACAGAAAACCTCTTCCACTTGAGAGCATAGGTTTTCCTAGTGGACTGTTTCCTAGAGGCTAGGACAACCTCCTCAACTTCCTGAAGCAGGCCCCAGGGAGCCAAAACTACCCTTGCAACCTCCAGGCCATCAAATTGAGAGACTTGAGATTGGGGTGCAGAAGGGAACCCTGGTCCTGTGTGAGAAGGTCGGGTTGCAAACCCAGAGGTAGTGGAGGATCCACCGCCAGTTGAAGCAGAAGAGGAAACCAAGGCTGTCTCGGCCACCTGGGAGCTACCAGCAGGACCGAGGCTTTGTCCTGAAGAATCTTGAACAGGGTTCGGGCCACCAAGGGCGTGGGAGGAAACGCATAGAGGAGGCCCTGAGACCAAGATATCAGAAAAGCATCCGCTGCTATCCGCAGAGGATGTGGTTGCCTGGAGCAGAACTTTGGTAGTTGCTTGTTCAGTGGGCTGGCAAAAAGATCCATCAAAGGGAGACCCCATTTGAGAAAGATTTTCTGAACTACCGAAGGATGCAGCTGCCACTCGTGGGGCTGCAGAATCCTGCTTAACCTGTCTGCCAGATAGTTGTCCTGGCCTGGAAGATACACAGTCTTGAGGAGCATGTTGTGCTTGAGGGCAAAACAACACAGGTCCTGGGCCTCCCAACAAAGGATTCTGGACCCGGTTCCGCCCTGTTTGTTCACATAAAACATGGCAACTTGGTTGTCTGTCTGGATCAGGACAGACTGGTGAGTCAGGGCAGGAGTGAAAGCTTTGAGTGCTAAGCGAATAGCTCTGAGTTCGAGGAGACTGATCTGTTGTGCAGCTTCCCAGGGAGACCAGAGGCCCTGGGTGCACTTGCCCAGACAATGCGCTCCCCAGCCTTGCAGGGAGGCATCTGTTGTTAGCACCACTGTGTAACCTGGAATCTGAAAGGGCACCCCTTTCAGCAGATTGGGTGGGTGTAACCACCAGTTGAGGGAGTGCAGAAATGGTCTGGACACTCTTAATCTGTCGCTGAGGCTGCCTGTGGCCTGTGACCACTGAGTTCGAAGACACCAATGTGCAGGCATCATATGGAGCCTGGCATTGGGGGTTACATGCACTGTCAAAGCCATGTGGCCTAGAAGTCTCAGGCAGAGTCTGGCGGAGACGAGGGACCTGCTGAGAAACTGACTTGCCAAGGCCATCAACCTTTGGGCTCTGTCTTCTGGCAAGAATGCCTTTGCCAGGAGAGAGTCCAACCTTGCCCCTATGAACTCCAAATTCTGGGAAGGGAGCAAAGTGGACTTCGCGAAGTTTATGACAAACCCCAGGCGTTGTAGAAGAGCAATGGTCCTGAGGGTGGCTTGATTGGCCTCTTGACCTGTCTGACCCCTGATGAGCCAGTCGTCCAGATAGGGGAAGACAAAGATGCCCTGATTTCTCAGGTAGGCCGCCACCACTGCTAAGCACTTTGTAAAGACTCTGGGGGCGGAGGTGAGGCCGAAAGGCAGCACTCTGTACTGATAATGGTTTCCTCCCACGATGAACCTTAGGTACTTTCTGTGGTCTGGATGAATGAGGATGTGAGTGTACGCATCCTTTAGATCTAAGGAGCATAGCCAATCTCCCTGCTGGAGGTAGGGCAGAAAGGTTCCAAGCATCTTGAACTTTTCTTTCACTAGGAACTTGTTGAGGTTCCTGAGGTCCAGAATGGGACAAAGGCCACCGGTCCTTTTGGGCACCAGGAAATATTTGGAGTAGAATCCGTGACCTTGCAAGTGGGGAGGCACAGGCTCCACCGCCCTGTCCACCAACAGACACTGAAGCTCCTGACGGAGAAGGTCTGTGTGCAGAGGAGGCCTTGGAGGCTCCCCTGGAAAGTATGGGGGTGGCAGTTGGTGGAAATGGAGGGCATAGCCCTTGTGGACTATCTCCAGCACCCAACTGTCCCCGGTAATAAGGGGCCACTGGTGGGCAAAGAGGGCGAGACGACCTCCTGTGCAGGGTTGTGAGAGCAGTGGAGGAGAGGCTATGCTCAAGGAGTCAAAAGCCCCCACCCTGCTGAGTGGTAGCAGGGGCCTGAGGCTTGGGGGGTCCTCTGCCTACGGGGCCCATTACCCTGGCCCTTGGCTTGCTGACCCTGGGGGGCAGCTTGGGCAGCCTGATATTGTGGGTACTGTTTGTAGGCAGTGCCCTTCCTCGGGTAAAAGGGCTTTTTACCCGAGCCCTTCTTTTTATGAGAAGGGGCAGAGGTCTTCCTCGACAGCCTTGTCTGAGTGAGGTGCTCGGTCTCGAGCTGAGCAGCCTTCTCGGTCATGGGCTTGCCAAAAAGGTTTTCACCTCTGCAAGGGACATCTACCACCTTGTCCTGAACCCATGGCTCGAGGTCTGATGACTGCAGCCATGCCTGGCGTCGAGCCGCGATGCCGGCTACCGCAACTCGGGCCGAAGCCTCGAAGCCATCGTAGGCGGCGCGGGACATGAACTTCGAGCAGTCCCGAATCCCCGAGGACAAGGGCTTAAATCTCTGCAAGGGTTCCCCGGAGAGACCAGCAAAGAACCCGGCCAACTCCTTGGCCAGATCCCGCAAGTACATGCCCATGTACAGCTGGTAAGACTGGACATGGCAAGCAAACATCGAGCCCTGAAAGCACTTTCTACCGACGCCATCGAGGTTTCGGGCCTCCCTGCCAGGAGGCACCGCGGAGTGCATCTTCTGGCTCTTCAGACGATGCATGGCCGATTCCACAACCATGGAATGGAGTGGAAGCTGTGCCTTCTGAAAGCCAGGGCTCTTCTGGAGCCGATAGATCGAATCGACTCACTTGCTAAGAACCGGTGCCGAGGCCGGTGCCTCCCACATACGGAAGAGGAGCCATTCCAGCATCGGAGGAACCGGGACAGTAAAGGCCTCCTTCGGAGGAGAGTCATACTGCAGCGCCTCGAGCTCTTCGGCTCGAGGCTCTTCCTCGGGGTCCGCCGGAATAGCCAAGGCAGTGGCCATATCCCGGACGAACTCCGAGAACCGGGTGTCCTCCGGGGGACCTACTCCGGGGCTCAGACTACGGTGAGTCCGAAGGGACGCATCGAGTCTTGAAGGTATCGGGAGACTCCTCGTCCTCCATCTCCCAAGCCGACTCGTCCGAGGAAGAGTCGGGGTCCGACCCCATGGGGCCCCGGAGCACCCGCTCCGATGCCGGAAGCACCGGCGTCGACGCCCTCGGTCCCGAACGGGAGGTCGAGGGAGACCGTGACCGAGGTCGACTCCGAGCCACGATGGACTCGAGTATCGGCTCGGTCTCCGGGGTCGACTTCGACGTCGATGTCCCGGTGGTTGGGGCAGATGCGCCAGACATGCTGGCCATCAGTGCCCGCTGCTGCTCCATGAAGGCAGACATTCTGCTCTCCAAGGCTGTCATCCTGAGACTCAGCTCGGGAGACGCAGCAGCCACCGACTCGTCCCCGGCGGCGCTGGGCCCGACGTCGGCTCCCTGGGAGGAGAGTCCACGAGGACTACGGGGCTTACGTGTCCAGAAGACTCCGGCAGGCTTCTCCGGTTCCACGGGCCCAGGGCGACGGTCGGGGGTCTTAGACCTGGCCCTCGAGGAGCCAGGGACCTCCTCCGACGACACCCTCGCAAGCCGTTTCTTCCTCTTGCGTTCCCGGTCAGGGGACCCCCTGTCCGAGGAGTTTCGACGGCGCTCGGGATCGGAATCCCGAGATGTCGAGGCCTCGGACGAGGTCCGGGCCCAGCCGGAGGCTGAGTCCGAGAAAAGCCTTTCCTTTTGCTGCTGGCGACTTCGTAGTGCTTTGGAAGACATTTTTCCACAGGCCCCGCACGACTTAGGATCGTGGTCGGGGCCGAGGCACCGAAGGCAGCAGTCGTGTGTGTCGGTGAGAGACATTAGTTTCTTACACCGATCACACTTCTTAAAACCGCTGGAAGCCATCGGGGAAAAAAGTCCCCGTGAGGTCAAAGGACCGGCCTTCCAGGGAAAAATGGAAAAAAGGGCGCGAACGCCAGCCACGAAGGGCAAAAACCGAAAAAGAAGAATCGGGCTCGATACCGGTGTACCGAACCCGGCGGGAGGGGAACCGGCGTCGAACCGTTAGAAAAAAAGAGCAAAAATCGCTGAAAAATCTAATTTTAACAGGGAAACTGGACACACGTCCGGTGGGCTTCACGGAAAAAAAAGAGACTGAGGTAAGATGGCACCTTTAGGCGGGAAGGGAACCACGCATGCGTGCCTGCATTCCCAAAGGCTTTCATAGAAAGCTGGGGAAATGCTCCGCTGGGGCTTCATCAGCGCCGATGACACCCATATGTGAGGACTGACTTCCTGCTTGGTCCTGGAGAAAAGGGTGCTACTTGGGGGGGGTGCGTGATATTGGTTCCACTGGTTCTCAACCAGTGGACATTTTGAATGTGACGGATTTATTAAAGCTTTCCTAGGATGAACCAGTTACTCCGGCCACACTTCTGGTTACCTTTGCGTTATTATCAGATAGGGAATGGCTATTAAAATTATTCTTTAGGAAAAAAGGTATATCATTTCAGGGTCTCTCAATATGTATAAACCCAAACCTTTGCAAGGTAACACAGTGCAGATGCAAGGAGTTTCTTTTGTTGCATCCAGGGGTTCTGCAACTGGGGGGGGGAGCTCTTTTTCCTGAAATTTCCATACAAATGCATGGTAAAACTTTGTTCAGTTTTCTATATATTTCATTAGCCTTCCCAGCTGCTCAGTGTGTGGAAGCTCCTGGTGATTCTGACCCCGTTGTGGACCTTCCGTGATAAATTTATGCATCTGGCTGTAGCACTATTGAGCCATCTTGTTTCTTTCACATATTTTGGGCTTTCATGTGTAGGATTCCCTCTCCAATGTATGTGGGCTAGCATAGGCTTAGTGTGTTATGTTATGTAATGATTATAAGACTTTGTCTTTTGTTTTCTTGCTTACTATTTCTTGACTTTACTCAGTTTCTAAACTAGATGTAGACTTGGTGCTTGTTTGTAAAATTGCATAAATATAAAATTTAAAAAATTAAAAAAGGAAGGAAAGCCATAGCCAATGCCAAAAAGAGAGTGGTAGTATCATCTGACAGAAGAGACTGAACCCATTGGAGCAGGGACAAGACATCAGGCTAATACATTCTGCCATTTGCAGGATACTAGCTGTCATGATGAACTGGTTCCGCAACAAAGAATCCACTTTGCGGTACAGAAAATCCTTTAAGGCCGATGTGCCTTCCACAGGAATGGTGATCCATCCGGTTACCGCCTTGACACGCTCATACACCTTGGGAATGCCAAAGCACTCACCACACTCCTTTTCCGGGAGGGCATAGATCTTTTTATATACTCTTAGCCCCTTAAGTGGGCCATCGGAAGAGTTCCACTCTGATCAGATCAGATCAGATCCTTGATCACATCTGAGAATAGGAAGACAGTAGTGGATTTCCACACCCCTTTGAGGGGACTATGTACCTTCTGCTCCTGCTCCATGCCTGAAGCATCCGTCAAATTCAAGGCAGATGAGACCCTGGCAATCAACACACCCAGCTCCTCCTTCCGGAAAGCGTAGTTACTCACCTGCACAGGTGTTCTCCAGGAGCAGCAGGAATCAGTCCTCACATATGGGTGACGTCGGCGCCGACGGAGCCCTCATGCGGAGCATTTCCCCAGCTTTCAAAGAAAGCCTTTGGGAATGCACTGCACATGCGCGGTCCCCTTCCCGCCCAAGGGTGCCATCTTGCTCAGTTTGATGACATAGCTAAAAGACAGCAAAAATCAAAATGAAGTATATGACTGCAACTCCAGGGGAGGAGGGAGGGTCGTGAGGACTGATTCCTGCTGCTCCTGGAGAACACCTGTTACAGGTGAGTAACTACGCTTTCTCCAGGACCAAGCAGGAAGTCAGTTCTCACATATGGGACTCCCCAGCTCTAGGCTACCATGAACCCAGAGCTAAAAAAAATGGCTCCCTCTCAAGAGCCTCAACATCCGTGATAAGAGTTTTCTCTGAGAATGCACCCCGTACGGTAGCCCAACACAAGGGCCGGAGGGTAGGATTTGCCTAAACCTCAAAGAGATTACGGAGTACTGCCTGGCCGAAAACACTGTCCCGCCGGGACTCCCTCTCCAGGCAGTAATGGGCTGCAAAGGTCTGGCTTGAAGACCAAATTGTGGCCCAGCAGATGTCTGCCAATGGAACAGAGCGGAGATGAGCTACTGATGCAGCCTTTGCCCTGATACATTGGGCCGTGACCCGACCCTGCAAGGAGATGTCGGCTGCCCTGTACGCCCAGGCGATGCAATCTGATACCCAAGTGGACAACGTACGCTTGGAGACAGGTAAACCCATCCTATTAGGGTCAAAGGAGACAAAGAGCTAAGTAGCCCTTCGATGCTCCCGCGTACGTTCTATGTAAAAGGACAACGCCCTCTTACAGTCCAGGGTATGCAAGACTGTCTCAGCCCGGCTGGCATGCGGCCTGGAAAAGAAGGTCGGAAGAACCACCTCCTGATTGAGGTGGAAAGAGGAGAGCACTTTTGGGAGGAACTTGGGATGGGTCCGTAGGACCACCCTGTTCCTATAGAACCGTGTGTACGGTCTATCAGAAACCAGAGCTTGTGGCTCACTCACACATTTGGCCGAGGTAAGAGCCACCAGGAAAAGCGCTTTCCAAGAGAGGAAGCGCAAATGGCAAGTAGCCATTGGCTCAAAACGGTGGGCGAGTAAGTTGCAGCAAGACCACGTTCAAATCCCACTCAGTCGCCAGTGGACGAACCGGAGGCTTGAATAGAAGGAGACTTCTGAGAAATCTGGACACCAAGGAGTGAACCGACAGAGACTGTCCTTCCACCGGTGAGTGGTGCGCTGACAAAGCACTGAGGTAGACCCGAACAGAGTTAGACTTCAGGTCTAGGTCTGACAGGTAAAGTAGATACTGCAGTACTACTGGCACAAGGCAAGAGAAAGGATCTTTATTGCGCTGAGCACACCATACTGTAAACCTATGCCACTTGAGTGCATAGGACTTTCTGGTGGACTGCCTCCTAGAGGCCAAGACCACCTCCTCGAGGCCAAGACCACCTCCTCAACCTCCTTAGGTAGAAGGGAGCTAGCACTATCCTTTCAGCAGCCAGGCCATCAGATTGAGGGACCTGAGATTGGGGTACAGAAGGGAACCCTGCTCTTGAGACAGGAGATTGTGTTACTATTTGATAAACTGAATAGTAGCAAATCACCTGGCCCGGATGGTATACATCCAAGAGTGTTGAAAGAACTGAAATATGAGATTGCAGACCTGCTATTAGTAATCTGTGAACTTTCATTAAAATCATCTGTAATATCTGAAGATTGGAGGATCGCCAACGTAACACCAATTTTTAAAAAGGGTTCCAGGGGTGATCCGGGAAATTACAGACCGGTGAGCCTGACGTCAGTACCGGAGAAAATGGTAGAAACCATCATAAAAAACAAAATTACACAGCATGTAGATAGTCATGGCCTAATGGGAGACAGCCAACATGGCTTTAGACAAGGAAGATCTTGTCTTACTAATCTGATATGTTTTTTTGAAGGTGTGAACAAACAGGTAGACAAAAGTGAGACGGTTGATATAGTGTATCTGGACTTTCAGAAAGCCTTTGACAAGGTCCCTCATCAGAGACTTTTAGCAAAACTAAAAAGTCATGGGATAGGAGGCAGTGTACTATTGTGGCTCGGGAACTGGTTAAAAGATAGAAAGCAGAGGGTAGGGCTAAATGGCCAATTTTCCCAATGGAAAAAGGTGAATAGTGGAGTACCCCAGGGATCTGTACTGGGTCCGCTACTTTTTGACATATTCATAAATGACCTGGAAAAGGGAATAACTAGTGAGGTTATCAAATTTGCAGGCAACACAAAACTGTTTAAAGTTGTTAAAACCCAAGAGGACTGTGGAAAACTGCAGGAGGATCTGGATAAATTGGAAGACTGGGCATCCAAATGGCAGATGAAATTTAATGTGGACAAGTGCAAAGTTATGCACCTAGGAAAGAACAACCCACACTATGGTTACACAATGCAAGGTTCCACATTGGGAACCACCACCCAGGAAAAAGATTTAGGAGTCATCGTGGATAACATGTTAAAACCCTCTGCCCAGTGTGCAGCGGCGGCCAAGAAAGCAAATAGAATGTTAGGTATCATAAGGAAAGGAATGGAAAATAAAAGGATATTATAATGCCTCTGTATTGTTCCATGGTACGACCGCACCTTGAATATTGTGTGCAATTCTGGTCACCATATCTTAAAAAGGATATAGCGATATTAGAAAAGGTACAGAGAAGAGCCACCAAAATGGTAAAGGGGATGGAAGGCTACTCCTATGAAGAGAGGCTACAAAGGTTAGGGCTCTTCAACCTGTAAGAGAGACAGCTGAGGGGAGATATGATAGAGGTCTATAAATTAATGAATGGAGTGGAATGGGTAAACGTAGATCGATTGTTTACGCTATCAGAATATAGAAAGACTAGGGGACATGCAATGAAGCTACAGGGTAAACTATTTCAGACAAATAAGAGAAAATATTTTTTCACTCACCGTGTAATCAAACTCTGGAATTTGTTACTGGAGGATGTAGTAAGAGCTGTTAGTGTAGCTGGGTTTAAAAAAGGTTTGGACAAGTTCCTGGAGGAAAGGTCCATAAACCATTATTAAAAAAGGACCCAGGATATCAATGCTTGACCCAATACAAGCATTATGGAACCTGTGTCTCTTGGGGATACTGCTAGGTACATATGACCTAGATTGGCCACTGTTGGAAACAGGATACTGGGCTTGATGGACCTTGGTCTGACCCAGTATGGCATATCTTATTTTCTTATGTTGCAGCCCAAGAGGGAATGGCACTTCCACTGCCAACTGCAGAAGAAGTGGAAACCACGGCTGCCTCGGCCATTTGGGGGCTACCAGAATCACCAAGGCCTTGTCCCGGAGGATCTTGAACAGAGTTCTGGCCACCAGTCGCGTGGGAGGAAACGCATACAGGAGGCCCGTAGACCAAGAAATCAGAAAAGCATCTGCTGCCATCCTCAGGGGATGCGGCTGTCTGGAGCAAAACCTGGGCAGCTGATGGTTTAGTGGACTTGCAAAGAGATCGATGGATGGAAGTCCCTGCGGAGGAAGATCTGCTGGACCACCAATGGATTCAACTGCCATTCGTGAGGCTGGAGAATCCTGCTTAGCTTGTCTGCCAGGAAATTTTCCTGACCAGGTAGATAAACTGCTTTGAGAAACATGCCTTGTCTGACCGCAAAGGAGCATACGGCCAGTGCCTCCTGACATAGGAGCATGGATCCTGTGCCCCCTTGTTTGTTCACATAGAACATTGCCACCTGATTGTCCGTCTGAACTAGGACAGACTGCTGAGAGCATGGTAGAAGGTTTGCAGAGCTAAGCGGATTGCTCACAGCTCTAAAAGGTTGATCTGCTGTGTGGCCCCCCAAGGGGACCACAGGCCTTGGGTGCATGTGCCCTAGCAATGTGCACCCCAGCCCTTTAAGGATGCATCTGTCGTCAGCACCCTGGTGTGTGCTGGAGCTTAAAAGGGTACACCTTTGAGGTTTGGTAGATGTAGCCACCACTGTAAGGAGTTCAGAAGCCGTCTGGACACCTTTACTCTGTCTCGAAGGTCGCCGGTGGCTTGTGTCCACTGATCTCTGAGGCACCATTGAGCAGCCCGCATGTGCAGACAGGCATTCGAAGTCACATGCCCTGTGGATGCCATGTGGCCCAGAAGCCGCAGGTAGTGCCTGGCGGAAACCTGAGAATTGCTTTGGAAATGGTTTGCCAACTCCATCAATCTGTGGGCCCTGTCCTCGGGCAAGTAAGCTCTTGCCTGAAGGGTGTCTAGTCTCGCCCCTATAAACTCTAGGTTCTGAGAGGGGAGCAAAGTGGACTTCGCGTAGTTTATGACAAAGTCCAGATGCTGAAGAAGAGAGACAGTGCGAAGAGTGGCCTGTCAGGCCTCCTGGAATGACTGGCCCCTGATTAGCCAGTCGTCCAGGTACAGGAAGACAAAAATCCCCTGATTTCTGAGAAAAGCCGCCACCACCGCCAGGCATTTTGTGAAAACCCTGGGGGCAGAGGTCAGGCCAAAGGGAAGTAACCCTGTACTGAAAATGGTTTCCTCCCACCACAAATCTGAGATATTGTCTATGGTCTGGATGGATGAGGATGTGAGTATAAGCATCCTTTAGGTCTAAGGAGCATAGCCAGTCTCCCTGCTGAAGGTAGGGCAGCAGTATCCCAAGGGTAAGCATCTTGAACTTTTCCCTCTCCAGAAACTTGTTCAGATTTCGCAAGTCTAGGATAGGTCTGAGGCCTCCTGTTCTCTTTGGTACTAGGAAGTACCTGGAGTAGAAGCCTTGCCCTTTCAGGTGGTGTGGTACCGGTTCCATCGCCTGTTCCTTTAAAAGACTTGCCAACTCCTGAAGGAGGAGGTTCCTGTGTAGAGGGAGTCTTGGAGGCTCCCCTGGATAGTAGGAAGGGGTAGTTGGTGGAAATGGAGAATATAGCCCTTCTGGACTATGCTCAGTACCCAGGTGTCCCCTGTGATGGCTGGCCACCTGTAGGCGCACATGGTCAGCAGACCCCCTGTGCTGAGTGGAGCCACCGGCGGAGGAGAGGCTATGCTGTGGAAGTCAAAACCCCGCCCTGCTATGCAGGATCCGGAGCTGGCAGCTTTGGGGGTTTTCTGCCTACGAGGCCCATGCCCCTGCCCCTTGGCCTGCTGGCCCTGTTGGGGAGCTGGAGAGGCCTGATACTGAGGGCAGGATTTGTAGGCAGCACCCTTCCTCGGGAAAAAGGGATTCTTCCCTGAGCCCTTCTTTTTATGGGAAGGGGCAGAAGTCTTTCTGGACAGTCTTGTCCTGATGAGAGTCTCGGTCTCGATTTCTGCAGCCTTCTCAGTCATGGGTTTGCCGAATAGGTTGTCACCTCGGCAGGGGACATCGACCAACTTTCCTGTACCCATGACTCCAGGTCCGACGACTGTAGCCAAGCCTGACGGCGTGCACCGATGCCGGCAGCGGCTACCCGGGCCAAAGCCTCGAAGCCGTCATAGCCTGCTCGAGATATAAACTTCGAGCACTCCCGGATCCCTGAAGACAAGGCTTTGAACCTCTGCAAGGGTTCCTCGGAGAGGCCAGCTAAGAAGCCGGCAATCTCCTTTGCCAGGTCCCATAATGCATGCCCATGTATAGCTGGTAAGTCGGGACACAGCAAGATAGCATAGAGCCCTGGAAGCACTTTCTACCGAGGGCATCCAGGTTCCGGACCTCCCGGCCAGGAGACCCCCGAGGAGTGCATCTTCTGACTTTTCAGCCTGTGCAAGGCCTATTCCACAACCATGGAACTGTGCGGTAGTTGTGCCTTTTGGAACCCAGGGCTCTTACGGACTCGATAAATGGAATCGACTCGCTTGCTCAGAACCGGCGCTGAGGCCGGTGCTTCCCACATACGGAAGAGCAGCTGCTCCAGCATCGGAGGAACCGGAACAGTAAAGGCTTCCTTTGGAGGAAAATCATACTGAAGGGCATCAAGCTCTTTGGCTCGAGGCTCCTCCTCGGCGTCCGCCGGGAATGCCAAAGCCTTGGCCATGTCCCTGACAAAATCCGAGAACCGGGTATCCTCCAGGGGTGACCTTCTCCGAGGCTCGGACTCCGGGGAGTCCGACGGGACGCACTGGGTCCAGAAGGTGTCAGGAGACTCCTCGTCCTCCGTCTCCCACGCTGACTCCTCCGAGGAGTCGTTGAGCGGCTCCGGCTGTGTGGGCCTCTATGCCACCTGCCCCGACGCTGAGGGCACCGGCCCCGAACGGGAGGTCAAAGGAGATCATGGCAAGGATCGACTCCAGACTTGATTGATTCGAGGATCGGCTCGACCTCCAGGGTTGACTTAGACGTCGAGGTCCCAGTGGTCGGGGCAGATGCACCGGTCAGACTGGCGATCAGTACCCGCTGCTGCTCCATGAAGGCAGCCAGGCTGTTCTCCAGGGCCGTCAGCCTGAGTCGAAGCTCAGGAGACTGCAACCCCCGACTCAGGCCACGATGGTGTCGGGCCCGACGTCGGTTCTTCCGGGGGAGAGTCCACGAGGACAACACAAGTTGCCTGACTCGGGGACTCCAGCTCCAGACGAGGTTGCTTGTTCGGCTGCTCCGACTCCGAGAGCCCGGGACGGCGGTCAGGGCTGCGCGACCTGGCACTCGAGGATTCAGGTGCTCCAATGACGCCGCCCTCACAAGCTTCTTCTTCTTCCTTTTGTGCTCCCGGGTGGGAGACCCACTCTCAGAGGACCCACAACGCCGCTCAGGGTCAGACTCCCGAGATGTCGAGGCCTCTGACGAAGTCCAGGCCCAGCCAGACGCAGACTCCGAAAAATTCTCACACGTTGATGCTGACGGCTCCGAAGCACCTTCGACAACATCTTGCCGCATGGGCCAGAGGCAACGGAGGCAGCAGTCGTGTGTGTCGGTGAGAGACATAAGTTTCTTACACCGATCACATTTTTTGAACCCGCTGGCAGCCATTGGGGGAAAAAGGGCCCCTGCAAGGTCAAAAGACCGGGCTGCCAGTGAAAATAACAGAAAAAGCGCGAACGCTAGTCACAAAGGACAAAAAATGAAAAAAAAGTTCCGGACTCGATACCGCCGAAAAAAATCAACTTTTTCCCGTTGGCTCCGTGGAAAAAGAAAGACTGAGCAAGATGTCACCCTTAGGCGGGAAGGGGACCGCGCATGCGTGCTGCATTCCCAAAGGCTTTCTTTGAAAGCTGGGGAAATGCTCCGCATGAGGGCTCCGTCAGCGCTGACATCACCCATATGCGAGGACTGACTTCCTGCTTGGTCCTGGAGAATAAGTGGATCACTCCGGCCTCTTTATAGTTCTCTGAAGGAGAAAGTACTTCTTCATCCACATCAGAGCCCAATACTGAGCCACCTGAATCCAAGCCAGAATCAAAATCTTGGACCGGTCCTAGCTGAACCCCATTTCCAGGGGGCGTCCCTCGCCGGGGATGCTCTGCTAAGGATAATCGATTAGGACTTCCACTCTCAGCCTGCCCCGCATAAGACTGTGCTCGGGGGCACCCAGAGGCTGCAGAGTCTGAATTTTTCCACCCGAAAGACTAGGCCTGCTGCAAAAAGGAAAACAATTTTGAGGGCAATCCTGAGTCCAGAAGCTCTCCTCTCGGAAATGACCCCCCAAGGCTAGGGGGCACAGCTGCCATAGATCCCTAAGAGAATGATGAGCTGCTCATGGCAGAGTGGCTGGATCCTCCGGCTGGCTGGATATCTTTACCCATAATGCCATCCATCACCACCTGGCCCAAGACAGGTAAGGCCAGACTAACTATCCCCCAAGCTAGGCCCTCCAGGGACAACTCTGAAGCTGCCATGCAAAAAGAGCATAGTCATGAATCCAGAGATGAGGCACCTCACTTGCAACAGGTCAAACAACCCTAGAAGATGACATAGAAAGGTTAAGGCAAGTATCATAACAGCACATGCCAAGGCTGCGGAGGCCCAAAGCCACGCGTTAAATACGCTTTATTGCAACATGCGGTACAGATGCTAAATAAGAAGCATGCATTAGAGCCGCTTAAGCGAAACGCATGCTAAGACCACGCAACCGCTAGGCGCACTATAGGTAAAAACGTTACTAACACATGCAGAAAATGGCAGGAAACCCCCACATCTCGCCAATGGTCATAAGCAATCCACCCCAAATTGCATCCCAGGAAGACAGAATCAGAAGCTCTCAAACAAGGACGATGATTAGGTCAATCCTTTGTACTCACCCCCTGAGAGCCCTGAGCCCGAGAATCCGTGCCAGGCTCAGCTCTACTCCCATGAAACTGTTTTATTGACTTGCAGCACTGCATTTAAGGTGGCTGGCAGGCAGATCACTCTGAGAGGCTTCTGCACTCTTCAGGAGAGAGTAAGGGGGGGGACAGAGGGTGACCAAGGAGTAGAGAGGGGGCATTGAGGTTGTGTGAGGTTACTGCACCCTTCCAGATTCTTCCAATTTTCTGGCTGCTCAACAGGCTCTTATCCAGGGTAAGAGCGTGAAGCTGAACCAAATTTTCCCTCCTCCTATGGCTACTGAAAAGACCGCAGTCTAGTGGAGCCTCCCTCATCACACTCAAGTGAGAAAGTCATCCTCAAAGTGGTCATTCATGAACGTTTAAAATCAACCTTTTCCTCTCAATATCTAGATTTTCTTCAGAGAGGAGAAAATCCATCCACCATCTGCTGGAAACAAATACTGAAGGGATCTCTGGTGGCTGAGGCTAATAGAGGCATGGGAGTGATGTCACTGAAATCTGGGCTTTTCATTGGTCCTCTGTCTCCACCAAATCTACTGGTAAGGGACCACAACTCACTTATCTGAACTGGTCTAGCAGGACGATATAGAATGTTCTTTTATTTAGTAGTATTTAGCTCACTCCTTTTCAGTAGTAACTCAAGGTGAGTTACAGTCAGGTACAGTAGTCATTTCTCTGTTCCCAGAGTCTACCTGAGGCAGTGGAGGTTTAAGTGACTTGTGTAAGGCCACAATGAGTGCCAGTAGGATTTGAATCCTTGTCTCTCTGTTCCAGACTGTTGCCCAGGCTGCTATCCCACTCCACAAAACTCCCAAATAGGGGAGAGCAGCTGCCAACGGAAGGAATGACATCTGCTAAAAAGATAAAGAGCTCAAGAGGGTCACTCACGGAGAAGGCATCTAATGCCAGAAAAAAAGATATGCACCACCATAGGATAATTCTCCTAAAGAGACAGAAAAAAAAGCTAAAACAAAAGATTTACCTAAGTCGATTTTTATCTCCAAGCAGCATATGTACATATCTCTCTAGAGAATGTTCATTTAAAGCACACCGCAGCCAAGCACGTCCCCTGCCAACATCAGTGGTGATGCTCTTCAGCGAGTAGAAGCGCTGCAGTTCATGTTTATTCAAAACTTCTTTCACATAATACCAAAACACTGGATCTGTAAAAGAAAACAAAAGGATGAACCGCCTTTGGCAGATTTTTACCACTTCATAGGTCACTAGCATCCCAGAACAGGTAGATAGTTGTAATGCAAGGGATACTATCGCCAAAAGAAGTTATAGTCAACATTCCTGAAAACATAGCTCTGCAGAAATTGTGGAACTAAAATTTACAGCGTATACAGGATTTAATTGGATCAGACACAGAAAAAAAAAGCAAAATTGCTTACCTGTAGCAGGTGTTCACCAAAGACAGCACAGCGCACCCAATATCAATCCTCAAACATGGGTGAGGTCAGAGCACCTGGGTCAGAGAAGTGTAAATAAAGCTTAAGAGCTTTCAAGAATGCTCTATTGAGCATGTGTTAAGAGTTACCAAGTTAACATCATTCTTAATCACATTGTTAACCAGGTAGTATGACCCCATTTACTGATTTTACCCTGTTATCCAAGTTTTATTCCCCTGTTTACTGTAACTCAGACGCTTGCTTATGGTGCTGAATTTTTGTTTGATGTAAACCGCGCTGATGCCAAAGAGTGCGGTATATAAGAGATGTAAATAAATAAAATAAATAAATCATCATATGGGACCTTCTCAGTTCGACACAAAGCTTATACTAGGAAGAGAGGAGGTAGGTAGGCTTTGTAAGAAACTGGCATCCTGCTGTCCTTGAAGAATACCTGTTACATCTAAGCAACTCTGCTTGCATTGAGGATGAGCAGGATAGTCGTAGTCCTCATACATAGGAATCCCTCGTCATAGATTACCTTAAATAAAGAAAAAAAAAATAAAGGGAAAAAAAACAAAGCCAACAGGCTAAACTAATTGGTTGTAACGGGCCACTTTTATGCTTTTTCTGTTTTAAACAAAGGCAACCTAGCCCTGAATAAAAAGACCCTAAAGGAGCTGGATTATAAACCTCAAAAGAGACTTTACAGGACCTACTAACCAAACCTACTGTTATGTCTGACATCTTCATCCAAACAATAACATAATATGAATGCACATCAGAGTTCCATATCATAGATCTCTTCCACCAAGACTGATCTCAGGAGGGATGGTAATGCTTCTAGAATAAAGCCTGCTTGGAATAACTGATAGAGATGCAATCTGCTATCCAATTAGACACTGTGCATTTAGCAATGGCAATATGAGGCTTGGGGTCAAGAGATAAAAAGCTAAGCACTTTCTAAGAGCTTAAGTCAACTCCAAGTAGAAGGTGAAGGCATCTTTGCAATTCAGACTGTTTCCAGACAGGTTCACTTTTGTAGCATATACCCTAAAAATACACGTTGGAAAGACAACTTATTGGCTAATGTGAAAATCCAACACCACTTTTGATAGTAAATTAGGATGTGTTAACTTCCTCTCCCCCCCCCCCCACCATGAGAAAAATATTAGTGTAGGGTGAATAATTTACTAATGTCTGGAAACCACCATATGTCCAAGTGACCACGCCCAAAACTAAGACCTTTCAGGTCAAATACTTCAGCTCATAAATCTAGTTACTCAAGGGAGCTTTCATTGATTGTGGGACCTCAACGTGATACTAAGCCAAAACCACAGGTGGCATGACGGGAGGCTTCAACAGAAGCCAATCTGCATAAGTCAAACTAGACTTTAGAAGGCTAGTTTCAACTTCTACATAGTAGTGATACATGCCAATTGCACAGAGGTGAATCCTAATCGAGTTAGTTTTGATATCCAAGTCTGATAAACACAGAAGATACTGTATTCAAGAAGATTTGCATGGGGCAGGAAAAGGAAATCTAGGGCTTCTTTCACACCAGATGGCAAACTTCTTCCATTTAAAGTCATATGACTAACAACTGGACTCTTTCCTAGAAACCAGAGGGATATGAGACACATTATCAAGCAAATTCAGGAAACTACACCTCTCAACTTCCAGCTTGTGAGAGCTAGGGACCTGATGCTGTGGTGTAACAGTTTCCCAACCTGACTGATTCACTTTCTACTCCTGTGGAACATGCCAATCAATGTATCTACTTCAGTCTCAGAGTTTTAGAAGCATGAATCTTCTAGAGACAAATAGAGGATATGCATACAAGAGGACTCCTCACCAGTTTAGATAGAAAGCATCTGAGGCAAGTGTCTCTTATCCTCAAACATAACGGAGGCATCCTCCTGTTCAGAGAAAAACACACAGGTTCACCCACAGAATACCCAGCTGTTTGCTACCCCTCACTCCAGCGACCATTCATGTGGTTGAAGGACTTAACTCAGTCTGTCCAGTGGGATGCTGTCCTTTCCTGGAAGTTAGGTCACTCCAAGGGTCATCCTGTGCAAAATCACCAAGTTCCACACCCTGGACACTTTCACGAAACAGGATTTACGATCCTGTCCTTCCCTGCTTACTCAGAGAACATGGCTACCTACTACTAAATAGATAAATAGAATTTTTTACTTTTACACAGACTAATCATACAATGTCTTTTGTATGATTAGTCTGTGTAAAAGTGGTGTTACACTGGCTAAATATTAGTGTCTATATCTATATCTCTATATCTATATCTCTATCTATATATCTATATCTATACTAATATTTAGCCAGCGTAACACCATAAAATGCCCAGAGATATGGTCAAATTTTCATAAATTAAAAATAACTCTAATGTCAGAAGATCTGCTGATTCCTCCTGATAAGAAATGTCCTCAGGCCTATGGTCATAATCACAGGAGCATGCAGACTGTCATAACAATACTCCAGTGGTGTAATTCAAATATGTTCTTGGCTAGCAGTCAAGAACTCAGCAAGCATTCCTCCTTATTGCTGGGACTTACCCTCAAGTGTAGGCTGATGCT
This sequence comes from Ichthyophis bannanicus, assembly GCA_033557465.1. Taxonomy (NCBI): domain Eukaryota; kingdom Metazoa; phylum Chordata; class Amphibia; order Gymnophiona; family Ichthyophiidae; genus Ichthyophis; species Ichthyophis bannanicus. Next base: position 153,390,773 of record CM066044.1, read on the forward strand.
CTGGTTAAGCTCTCTCCTCTGATTCATGGATGTTAATGTCCTCCAAGGTACCATCACTGATCTGATGCCTCCAGAAATCACCAACATTTCCAAAAATGACTACACCTCCATCCGCACCAATGCTGCAGCTGATGCATGTTAAATGCAGGTTCAACAATTATTGGATTTTCCTTTCCAAATCATTATCAAGTACTGCCATTGCTGGACTATGGGAAGTAGCAGGAATAGTGACAGTCTTCTAGATCAGTTGAGCTGTATCAATGGCTACCACCTCAGTCACTGAAGACTACTCCATTCCCAAAAAGTAAAAGTAAAGACAGAGTAGAGTAGTCTTCTCTGCAAAGATGCTTGGAAGGCAACATGGCAGCCAGCAATATTTTATTTATTTAATGTCCCTTCCCCGGTCTTTCTAGAAGCCAAAACCGTTTACAAGGAACAAAGTGAGTATGACATTAAACAAGAATAAACCAATGTGCATGTTACATTTAATATTGATATAGGTTGGGGTATGGGACTCAGGGAGTACATGGGATTAGGGGGAGGAATTCAATAGAATGTCAAACTTTAACAATGTACAATGTTGAATTTAGGTTTTGGTGATAGTTTTGTGTTAGGCTGGGTTTAGTGAGAGACAGTTCCGCAGTATTCTTGGAATAGCTGTATTTTCAGCCTCTTGCGTAATTCTCCCTTGGAGTCGATTGATCATAATTGAGGTGGTAGAGTGTTCCATAGTGTTGGAGCATATAGGGAGAATGCCCTATTGTTTGCCCTTTGACTTCTTGTGTGCTTATCTGGTGGTATGTTAAGTAGGTTGATTGTATTTCGTCTTTTAGGTCTACTGTTGGTGGGTTCTCTTATTATAGCCATGAGATAGTCAGTAGATAGGTTATTCATGATCTTGCTGATATTGAGGATTACTTTGTACTTGATTCTATAAGCTATTTGTAACCAGTGAAAATGTTTGAGGATTGGGGTGATGTTGGTCTGCCAGGAGCTCCCTTGTATAATTCTGGCTGCAATATTCCGGGCTAGTTGCAAAGAATATAAGTTGCACTTGGGGAGTCCTTGGTAAATTACATTGCTGTAATCTAATATGGGTGTGATGGTCACCTGGCCACTGTGCAGAAATCCATGGGGCTTAGGATGGGACATAAGCTTTTTAGTATCTTGAGTTTATAGTATACACTTTTGGTGGTTTGGTTTACTTGTGCACTTAGATTGAGGCCTTGATCTATTATGACACCTAAGTATTTAGGTATCATAATAGTGGAGGTGTGGCCGAGTGGTTGGGACAAGGCATCTCAGGCCGGAGGGCTGAGGGTTCAGTTCCCACCTGGGGACAGCAATCTCAGTTGCCTCAGGTACACATAGATTGTGAGTCCTTTGGGAACAAGGAAATGTATCCAGTACCTGTTTGTAGTGAATATATAATGTAAACCGCTTTGATTGAAGGATAAGGCAGTATAGAAAACTGGTGAAATAAATATTTAATCTCAGTTTTGACTGTGATCTCCTTATTGTTTAGCTTGATTGCGGCCTCTCGTTATGTGCAGACTTCAGTTTTATTGTAGCTGATGTGTAAATTATGTTTCTGTAGTCATTGTGTAATTGCTATAAGGCATCTGGATATTGTGGAGTAGTCTGGTGAAGTGGTGAATATTGTCAGACGGCTGCCTAGGGTGAGAACTTACACAATCTTGACGATGCATATATTCATATGATTCTTGCAAGGTATTGTGGGTAATGTAGTTCATTCACTCCCAAACACAGCTGAAGACAATAATTGAGTTGTGTAACCAGTGGTAAAGCCAATAAAAATACTTCTTTTATTGATGGGGTTTAATTCACCCAGCACAAATATGCTTGGTAGCAATATAAATGAGGTTACTTGCTTGCAGTGTTTAAATGGATAACAAAGTCACAAAGCAAATCAGAAAACAACCTTCAGCTTGTCAGGCAATTAGCTAATGTTTTCTTAGCAAATAATTACCAAATAAAAAGGCACAAAGAAATGAATGAACTTTGCTTGTTAGGTTAACTTCTGCTTATTTTCCACACAGAACCTGCAGTGATTCTCCCTTGCTCACACACACAATCAGGTGCAGCTTTAATTACTATCAATTGTCCAGCTGAAACCCTTTAGCTGGCTGGCTGCTACTGTGTGAACCCAAAATCCTGCTTTAGGAGCTGTTTGCAGTGGAAATAAAGAACAAAGTTAGGTTTCTTTGTGATGGCTGATGTGTTTGCTCACAGAAAGCTAGCAATAGCATTTAGATAGAGAACAGTCCATGTAATTAATAGTTTCATCTGCTGTAATTCCCCCTTCATCAATCAGCATAGGGTCACTATCATACATTGGCACAGACGAGTCTTTCAATAAGGCACTATCATGAGAATGCTTATTCCCTTGCTGCCATTCACTATTATAGATAGGGTCTGGATCAGTGTTCATACCTGGGCCTCTCCTGCTATCATAATTCCTCTCTGTATAGCCTGATCAGTATGTAATCCAGTTCTGATGTCCAGCCTTCCAATCTTAACCCTGGACACTGGATCTTCCCTCACATATCTTCTGGCATAGGTCTGAAAGTCCTTTCCACGTGCAGTCTTCTCTCTTCCAGGTAGCCACTGGTGATTCCTATCTCTGCCATTCCATTCCTCTGGCTGACTCCAGTCCAATGGACTCTGCTGGCATTTGGAATACCTCCCAGTATAAGTACTGCCTTGGACTCTCCCAGACCTTCCAATGGCCTTCCTTCTCTTCCTTCCAGAGAGTTTCCTTCTCTCTCTATCCGCTTGGCTTGGCTTCTGCTTCTCGAGATGATGTTGGTGCTTGAGCTTGAAGCTGTTGCTGTCTCCTTTCCTGAAGCTCTTTCTGTAGCTATTATCTGTAGAATAAGCTCTATTCTTATTCTGTCCTAATGTGTGCTCCTCCCTAACACAGCGCAGCTGTGTTGAATCAGGCCCTGCCCTTTGAGATGAGTGCTTAGGGATTACCTCATAGCTCTCTTGATTGCACACACGTTTTCTCACTTCAGCCCCTCTCATGGCTGCTGGAAACCTGGTGCATTCTGGGACTGGTAGTCTTTTATGTGAAAACTCTGTTTTCTTACTTCTACCAAAACTGACAGGTTGCTTGTTCAGAGTCACATCATCTTTTCTATAGCTCCTACCTGAGCTATGATAAGCTTCCTTATCACAATATACATGGTACCCACCATACTATGCCAACTCTTGGCATCATGCACCTAGGACCAAACAATGGTGTCGCTTCACTTGACGCTTGCACTGGTGTCTTTCATTGACTGTATCAATACAGTGGAATCTTTTTCATGCAACAAGATACTTAAAATTAGCAACTGAGACAAGACATCAATTCTGTGCAGCAATGCTGCCTTGTTATTGATGCATCGCCATAATCTCGTGTTGCTTTGGAGCACTTGGAGATAAACACTGATGAACCCAGATTGGACTTGGGGGAGCCAAGAGCCTTTTCATATGCTCTTATTCAAAGACTCACAGCTGTCTGCTGATGAAGAGAACAGATAGAAATATTATGCCAAGGCCCCAGCACAGCAGATACCCTCCAAGTGTTCATGGCCAATAAGATGGCACCACATCAGGTGCATCTGGCCAATTTGTATTACTGCACTGTACACCGCCCTGACGCCTCTGGTAAGGGCGGTATATCAAGTTTCACAAATAAAGATAAAGATAAATATCTATCAAAGCACCTGGTCTTCATCCTCTGTGCCATCATATGAAAAAAAAACCACACACAATGAAATGGAAAGACTTTCTTATTGTAAAATGGTCCAGCTCATGCTGCTTAATAGCAGAGCAGGAAGAGCCGTCAAAAAAAAATTATGTATCAATAACTATTTTAATAATAAAAATAGTTAACCATAGTTTTCCTAAGGGGAGAAAGGAAGTTGAGAAAGTAAACCAGCGAAAACTTATCACCTTGCTGTAGAATGACTAGGCATGATCTCCGAGCTTTGTGGAACAAGTACAAGAGCAGTGGCCTAATATTATTTCAAGAAGAGGAGCCATCTGTAGTGACTGGTCCATGATTGGCCCCTAGATCATCCTGGGTCTCTCTGGGTCCTCTTGATTCCAGTATTCAAGCATTTATGCACTTAGTATTATTGGATTTGGAACATGTGTCCCCAAATCCCCTATAACAATCTTGCTTTAAAAGAGAAAGGCTAGTCAATCATTGTCCAAGGATCCTACAGTTATTACAAAACCTGTAGACAAAGGTGAGGGGGTGGTGATAATGACTAAAGTGACTATGAGGAGGAGCTAATCACTCAACTTAATAATCAGCGTTTTTAACGCTAATTAGCAGGAGACCCAACGAGTGATATACAAGCAGAGATATTTGTCATTCTTTAATCAGCTTTAAAACACAGGATTTCATTTCAGAATGGACCTTTAAATTCTTATGGGTGAGGCACCCCATAATTCCAAGCTTTTATGTGGTTCCAAAAATCCATAAGAATCCGGAAAAATAAATGTTATTGTATCGGGCAACGTTTCAATTTTGGAACCTTTATCACAATATCTGGACCAATACCTCTGCCCTTTATTGAAGGAATCAACTTCTTAATACGGGATTCTAGAACATTGATTCAACGATTGGCTGCTATTTCTGCAGTGAATTCTAAATGGACATTAGTAACTATGGACATATGGTTATTGATGCTTCGCCATAATGGACATAGCAGCACTATATGTTAATGTTCTCCAGCAGCAGGCAATTGAAATTGTAACAAGATATCTTTCCAATTCAGGAATTTCCTGCACACAGATGACTTTGCCTCAACATTTGATGCTGGTTTTGTGGAGGAAATATTTTGAGTTAAATCAGCAATTTTATCATCAAAACCAAGGGGTGACCATGGGGGTCACAGTGACTCCCTCAGTTGCATGTCTATTTGTGAGGGCGTTTGAGGACAATTATGTTTATTGCTTTACGCATTATGCTGATGTAGTGCTATGGACTCAATGCATAGATGATATTTTCTTTATGGAGTGGAGGAGTAACCTAGTGGTTAAAGCAACTGTCTAGTACCCAGAAGATCAAGGGTTTGATTCCCACTGGCACTCCTTGTGACATTTGACAAATCATTTTACCCTCTATTGCCTCGGAAGAAAAGGCCTGGCAATCTACATCTGGTGATACATTGCCAAGAAAACCCAGAGGCAGCTGGGTCGCCAGGAGTCAGCACAGACTCGACTGCACCAAAAAAATAATTTAATATGGCAAGGCACAGAAGAATGTTAACAGTTTTTGATATGGCTTAATGGAATGGATGAATGTCTGCAATTTACTCCAGAGGTTTCTCAAAGCCGCGTGCGCTTTTTAGACATTACCATGACCATTGTGAATAATTAATTTCATACTTTAATTTATCGTAAAAAAAAAAAAAATGACCGGAATAATTTACTTAATTGTAATAGTTTTCACCCATGCCAGTTACAGGAGAATATCCCTACAAGCCAATTTTTTTGCATCTGAAACATCTATAATGAGGCAAAACAAATGAATGGGAAATTTCTACACAAATTGTACCCAGAGAGGTTTCTGCAGAAGGCCCATATATGGGCTCACTTTGCCAACAGGGACCTGTTGTTACAAAGGTCAAAGGGGCCAGAACATCAAAGCCCTGTCTCTGTCCTACCCTATTCTTCACAGGCTTTTCAGATTAAGATTATTATTCAAAAACATTGAGAAGAAGTACTGCGGGTGCACTCTATTTTTCAATGTAATCCATGGGATATGTTGGTACACACACGGTATGGCCAAGTGACGGAGGGGGATAGTGAGAGTCATGTCCAGTGTAGTAAGTGTGATATTTGCAAATATACCCTGGAATTCTCGATTTTCACATTCATCATTACAACATGCTTACACATTCTGACAGACAACCTATCACTTGCAGTAGCGTAGGAGTGGTGTATGTGACATTGTGTACGTGTCAGAAAAAAAATGTGTGGGCAAACTTCCTGCATGTTTAAAAGATGTATCATTGAACATACCTCTGCGATCAGCTGTGGGGTTATGACAGCCCCGTTGGTAGAAGACTGGATGACCACTTTCACAAAAATCAGAAGATTTCAAAAAGAGGAACACAGAAAAGAAAACGGGTTAAAGCTGAAAGAGACAAAGAGAGAAATAAGGATAGCAAAAGCAAAGGCAGAAGAAAAGATGGCTAAAGATGTGAAGCGAGGAGACAAAACTTTTTTCAGGTATATTCGTGAGAAGAGGAAGATCAGAGATGGAATTGCAAGACTCAAAAGTGCAGAGGACGGACTTGCGGAAAGTGACATCGAAAAAGCAAAAATGCTAAACCAATACTTCTGTTCTGTATTCACAAAAGAAAATCCTGGAGAAGGACCACATATGAGTGCCAAATATACAAATGTGAATGGAGCAGATACCACACCATTCACAGAAGATGATGTGTTTGAACAGCTTGCAAAACTGAAAGTGTTCAGTTTTGGAGACCATATCTCACAAAGGACATAGAAAGATTCGAAATTTGTTCAGAGGAAGGTGACCAAAATGATTCTGAGCCTGCACCAGAAGACGTATGAGAGGAGGCTTGAAGACCTAAATATGTATGCCCTAGAAGAGAGGAGGGACAGGGGAGATATGATACAGACTTTTAAAATACTTAAAAAAATAATCAATGAGCAAACAAACCTGTTTCAAAAGAGGGCAAGCTGTAAGACTAGAGGGCATACGATGAAGATGCAAGAGACAGTAATCTTAAAACTAACATCAGAAAATAGTTTTTCACTTAAAGGGTGGTGGATGCATAGAATGCCCTCCCGATGGAGGTAGTTCAACTTCAGCTTCCCCAGATGATCTCGCGGCTATCATCGATTTGGCATCCAACACTCATAACCCAGGCCTCCCATATTGGATCCTAGGCGACTTCAACCTGCCTACATTGCAAGATCATCAAGCAACAGCCTTCTTGGATGCCCTGGAAAATCTTGGCTTCAAGCAACTAGTTAATGATTCTACTCATATTAAGGGAAATATCTTGGACCTTGTATTCGCCCCGCAAACCTCTCTTAACCCAGCTCAGGATCCCATAACCTCCATAACTTCTGTTCCTTGGTCAGATCACAAACTGATCATCATTCAGATTCCCTCTTACAAAGCCTACACAAAAACCAACAAAATCCAAAGCAACACCGCAAGACCGCCCTCTCGATCTTTCAAGCCTTACAACAGAGATCTTATCCTTGCTGAAACGCAGCAACTCATCTCTGAATCCACCCAGAACCTTGACAACCTAATTTCTCAATGGAACAACTGCCTCAGCTCAATTGCCCTACGTACAACATCCAACAGGCCTCCAGGTAAAAGAGTAAGTGCCCCATGGTACTCAGCTGATCTTAAAGCATCACTTAACCACTTACGGAAACTGGAGAAACGCTGGCGCCGATCTCACTCTTTAAATGACCTGTCAGCATACAACTGTCATCTGGCTGCACACCGCAACGCAATCACCAACACAATGAAGCAGTACTACTCTGACACCTTAATGAGATCACTTAATAAACCACATGACCTCTTCGACCTTGTCAAGACTTTATCCAAGGAACCATCCTCTGGACCTCCATTTGAGCTACACCCACAAGATTTTGCAACCTATTTACAATCCAAGATATGTCAGACCAACAAAACCTCTACTATAGCCTCTACCACAGAGCAACACTGCCAAACACCCCTAACCCTGTTTTCTACCCCCTCCAAGAGAGGAATTGAAGACACAATTGCAGCCCTTAACACCAGTACTGCTCAGACTGATCCATGCCCAGCCTTCTGGATCAAGGAGCTTCGCAGTCACTTCAGCTCAGTACTGGCCAAAATAACGAATCTCTCCTTCTCAACTGGCTCCTTCCCTTCAGCCCTTAAACACACCTCTATCAGACCTCTGTTAAAAAAGTGCAAGCTTGACCCCCAACAGGTGGAATCCTACAGACCCATATCTAGCATTCCACTACTCGCGAAGATCATTGAAAAGGAGGCCCAAAAGCAACTGCAGGATCACATTGACTCCGCTGCACCATTAGACCCCTGCCAACATGGTTTTAGGGAATTCCATGGAGTGGAAACCCTCCTTACCACCCTCTTCTGCAAAATAATCACTGGCATTGACGACATCCGTCAAGGATTTGCACTCATCTTTCTGGACATCGCTGCAGCTTTCGACTCAGTAAATCATGAGCTTCTACTAGGACGTCTGATTGACAAAGGCATTAATGGAAAAGCGCTTGAATGGTGCAGATCCTACCTGGCCGAGAGATGGCAGCATGTCCGTTCTGGAGGGATAAAGTCTGAACCTTTCCACCAAAGCCAAGGAGTACCTCAAGGATCCTCCCTTTCTGCGCTCCTTTTCAATATTTACATGCAGCCAATTTGTAATATCATCCGGTCTTTCAATGTTGACTGCATGTTATATGCAGACGATGTCCTGCTTTACATTCCCTTCTCTACCGAGCATCTCGACCTCTCCCCACTAACGAGTTGCTTCAATGCAATATCTGACTGGCTCCTGTCTCAAAACCTCAGAATACAACATAAGAAAACTGAAGTACTCTTCATAACAAGGAATCCCAATTTTACCCCCCCAAAATATCTTAAAGTAAAAGAAGCGGAGTTGCAATCTAAATCCTCAATTCGATATTTGGGAGTCACACTAGATCAACGCCTAGACATGAAAGCCCACATAGGAAACATAGTCAGATCAGTTTACTACAAGATACGCTCACTTAGACACCTACGTTCCATGCTTGATCCAACTGATTTCCGGACAATCTTCCAGGCGTTGGTTATACCCCATTTCGACTATGCCAACGTCATATTACAAGGTCTTCCCCAATCTACATTAAACCCGCTTCAGCTAGCCATGAACGCGGCAGCAAGAGTCATCCATGGAGCCTCCAGGTACGACCACATTACGCCCCTGCTGATACAGTTGCATTGGCTTCCTATTCAAGCTAGAATAGTTTTCAAGACCTTGGTAATTACTTTTAAAGCTGTCAATAATCTCACATCGGCATCCTTATCCTCACTTATCCATAGCACATCTCCAAATAGAGCAAGGAGATCCATGGCTATAAACTCCCTCAAAATCCCGAGGGAACTTACTACTTGCACTAAATCGACAGCCAACAGAGCATTCAGTCTCAGTGCCCCAATATGCTGGAATGCACTACCCCCTGATATTCGGGCTATTAGGAGCCTGACACAGTTTAGGAAAGCCCTCAAATGCCACCTCTTCAACAAATACCTTATAGAACCCAATGGCGTCACCTAGAGCCCAATAACACCCACTGATACCAGTCCCAGATAAATCTAGGGTATATCAACAACTCACCAAGTGTGATATTCATTCCCATAGTGGGCTGGTTTCCCTATGTATCTTCTGTGTATATGATTCCATGTAGTATGTTTTGTAAATAGTTACCCCGGTTATCCAAGTTATTTATACCCTGTTACCTGTAAACTCATACGTGTTAAATGTACTGAGCATTTTGTTCCATGTGAACCGCGCTGATGCTGAATAGTGCGGTATATAAGAGACTGTAAATAAATAAATAAAATAAATAAATAAGTAGGGGCTAATACAGTGACGGAATTCAAAATGGTATGGGACAGATACAGTGGATCCCCTTTAAGGCAAGAAGGATGAAAGCAAAGCAAACAAATATCTTTTAATAGAGAGGGGCTGACCTTCAAGGAGCAGCAGGTACAACCCTAAACACAGGCACAGAGGGGGAGTGATCTGCACGGAGCTACAGTTACAACCACTCTATCCACCTTACTGGACAGACTGGTCTTTATGTGCCATCATATGCTATGCTATCACTGTAAATCATATTTCGTTTTTTTGTATAAAACAAATAAATCATTGTTACAAAGACGTACTTATCAGGTTCAGGCCATAGACAATACCTCCTCTGCATATGATCTTACATACGGAGTACCTCAAGGTTCTATATTGTCTCCATTGCTGTTTAATATCTTTTTAAGCCCATTAGCCATACTAAACCAGAGTTTAGGGATTAGTGCTTTTGCTTTTATGTATGTATATGATATCTTATTATTATACCTTATAGCCTTAGACACACCAGACAGGTCAGAAATAAATTTTTGCTTGTCATGTAGCCAAGAGGCAACTCGTGCTAACTCCCTGGTAGTAAACCCAAGTAAATCAGTAGCAATGCGGTTTCTAGATCCACAGAAGATAACAGTCCTGCTCCTTTTATAGAAGGTGTTCCATTATCATTACAGACGACGTTTAAATATATAGGTGTAACACTTGATAGCAATTTAACTTTTTCACCTCAAATATCTCATGTATCAAAGTCAATATTTTGTGCGCTTTGCCGATTTAGAGCTATTCAACCTTTTTTGGAACCAACTGCACAGATGAAAGTAATAATCCATACTGTGGTATCCATATTGGATTACTGCAATATTATCTATGTTGGTTTACTGCATTATCAACTTTGGCATCTACAAACAATGCAGAACGCGGCAGTGCGCACTTTAGCTCCTGTACGACACTGTGACCATATTACACAACTGCTTAGTATCATTTGCTTCCAATTACTGAACTGCTTCATTATAAGCTACTACTCTTTACATTTAAAGCAATTCATGATTTAGCTCTGGATTATTTATAGTCTTTGATAAAGCATAGTTACTCACCTGTAACAGATGATCAACGGGAACAGCAGGAATTTAGTCTTCACATATGGGTATCGTCAGTACCGATGGAGCCTGCGTGGGAACGCTCCCCAGCGTCCAATAGGAAAGCTTTTGGGAGCATCCCACAGTGCCTGCGTGCTGCCTTCCCGCCTTTCCCAACTGTCCCTCTCCAGTTGAGTTTAAAGCCGAGACAAAGAGAGAGGGAAAGAGAGAAAGAGAGAGAGATAGAGAGATACAACTCCTAGGGGAGGTGGGTGGGTTGTGAAGACTACATTCCTGCTATTCCTGGAGATCACCTGTTACAGGTGAGTAACTATGCTATCTCCAGGAACAAGCAGGAATGTAGTCTTCACATATGGGGACTCCCTAGCTGCAGATGCCAGGGAGAAGGCCCCAGGAGTTGTGTGCCCCTGTGAAAGGGCTCCACTTCCCCCCATGGATCTCTGGCATCCTACCAGGGATGGTGGGTAGGAGTTGATTAAGTATGGAACAGGTGTTGAAGAACAGCCTGACCAAACAAGGCATCGCGGCGGGAGTCCTTGTCAAAGCAGTAATGGGCTGTGAAGGAATGAACCGAAGCCCAAGTAGCTGCTCGACAGATGTCGTCGATAGACACAGAGTGAAGATGAGCCATGGAGGCTGCCATGGCTCTCACATTGTGAGCTGTGACATGGCCTTCAAGAGGAAGATTCTTACTCTCATAGGCAAAAGATATACACTGTGCAATCAAGCTGGACAGTGTCCTTTTGGAGACTGGAAGTCCCAAATGACTAGGATCAAAAGCAACAAAGAGTTGGGAGGACTTTCTATGTTGCTGTATCCTTTACAAGTAAAAGGCCAAAGCTCTTTTACAGTCTTAAGTATGAAGATTCCTTTCTGTATTTGAGGCGTGAGGCCTTGGGAAAAATACAGGAAGGTAAACCGCTTGGTTTAAATGAAAAGGTGACACCACCTTCAGCATAAAGTGTGGATGAGTCCTAAGGACTACTTTATGATGGAACCTTGTATAAGGAGGATCAGCCACCAACGCTTGCAATTCACTGATGCGACGTGCTGATGTGATTGCAATAAGAAAGATGACCTTCCAGGAAAGAAATTTCAAAGAGGTAGTAGCTAATGGTTCAAAAGGCGGCTTCATGAGCTTCCCAAGAACCAGATTTAAGTCCCATGCTACCGGTGGTGGCTTAATGGGAGGCTTAGATAAAAGGCGGCCTCTCATAAATCTCGCTATGAGAGGATGAGAGGAAATAGGTTGTCCATTTAGAGGCTTGAAAGAAGCTGCAATAGCACTCAAATGAACTCTCACTGAATTGGTCTTAAGCCCAGCATTAGACAAATGAAGGAGATACTCCAGTAATGATTCCAGAGGTATCGCAAGAGGGTTAAGACCCTTCTGCGAGCACCATATGGTAAACCTTTTCCACTTGAAAGCATAAGAGCGTCTTCTGGAAGGCTTCCTGGAAGCATAAAGGATATCCTTTACCTGTTGAGAAAGGTTAAGACCATGAAGTTCTAGGCTTTCAGCAACCAGGCCCTGAGATGCAGAGATTGGAGATTGGGATGCCATAGCATCCCGTCCTCCTGAGAAAGGAGATCCTAACTCCAGAGGCGGCACTTGAAAGAGATGTAGGAGCTGACGGTACCACATTTGCCGTGGCCAACGTGGAGCTATGAGAATCATATGACCTCTGTCTCTCTGAAGCTTGAACAAGGTTTTGGGAATTAGGGGAATGGGTGGAAAGGCATACAGAAGTCCTCACCCTAATGGAGGAGGAAAGCATCCCTGGCCTGACAACCCTGAGCCGGAATTCTGGAACAGAACCGGGGAAGTTTGGCATTCAGCGGACTTGCAAAGAGGTCTATGTCCGGAGTTCCCCAAATTTGAAAAGCTTTGGCCACCTGGTCTGCATGGAGAGACCATTCGTGTGGAAACAGAACTTGACTGAGTCTGTCTGCCCAAGAGTTTTGAATGCCTGGAAGATACACTGCAAGGAGATGAATCTGATGCTCTCTGGCGAGGGCCCATAGTCGCAAAGCTTCGTTGCAGAGCAACAGAGAGCCTGTTCCACCCTGCTTGTTCACATAGAACATGGCTACTTGATTGTCCGTCTGAACTAAGACAGTCTTGTAGCTGAGCTGGGTGTGGAATACTCGAAGAGCAAGGAAGATTGCTCTGAGTTCCAGGAGACTGATGTGTAGATAGGTCTCCTGTGGAGTCCAGGTACCCTGGGTAGAGAGGCCTTGCAGGTGGGCTCCCCAAACCACTTGAGAGGCATCTGTTGTTGGAGTGGCTTGGGGTGGAGGTTGCTGAAAAGGAGACACCCACCAGAAGGTTTTGGGGTGACTGCCACCATTGGAGGGACAAAATAAGGCGATCTAAGTTTGCTATTTTGTCTAACAGGCAACCTGACGTCTGAGTCCATTGAGTGGATAAAGTCCACTGGGCTGCCCTCATATGGAGGCGAGCATAAGGAACCACATGAACAGTGGATGCCATGTGGCCTAGCAATTGTAACATTTCCCGAACAGTGAGGTGAGGTTTTAGCACTGCTTGGGAAGCTAACTGCACAATGCGAAGGCAGCGGGTCTGTGGAAGGTAGGCCCTTGTCTGTCTGGTATCCAGCAGAGCTCCTATAAAAACTCTAGGGACCGAGTGGGAGCAAGGTTGAATTTTGGGAAGTTTATGACAGGTCCCAAATACTGAAGGATGCGCATTGTGCGAGAGAGAGCAACCCTGACCTCTGGCTCTGAAGGGGCTCGAATGAGCCAGTCATCTAAGTAAGGGAAGATGAATATTCCTAGGGTGCGGAGAAATGCTGCCACCACAGCCATGCATTTTGTGAACACCCTTGGTGCAGAGGCCAGGCCAAAAGGAAGAACCCTGTATTGGTAGTGCTTCCCTTGACACAGAAAGCGAAGGAACTTTCGGTGAGTTGGATGGATGAGAACATGAGTGTACGCATCCCTGAGATCTAGAGAACAAAGCCAATCCTGACACTGAAAGTATGGCAGCAGAGAAATCATTTTGAATTTCTCTTTGAACAGGAATTTGTTCAATTCTCTGAGGTCTAAGATGGGTCTGTGTCCTCCTGTTTTCTTTGGAATAAGGAAATAGGGGGAGTAAAACCTTGCATCCCGTTGGGGAATGGGGACCTCTTCTATTGCCCCTTGGGCAAGAAGCACAGTGACCTCTTGACCTAACTGGTCATTGAGAGAGGTCTGAGAATTGAACTGTCTTACCATTGTAGGAGGGAGAATGCTGAGAAAATGAAGCTTGTACCCCTCTCTTACAATAGACAGAGTCCGATTTTCTGCTGTTATCTGACCCAATCTGGGGGCAAAATGACATAACCTTCCTGGGATAGTGGAGGGTTCTGGGCCGTTCAGGGCCAGGAAGGCAAAGTTCTCCAGATAGGAGTCAAAGCCCCTGTGGAGGCTGAATCTGCTAAGCTGGTTGAGGCTTAGCTGCTTTTGTCTTTCTTTGCCTAGGTTGTTATTGCTGTCCCTTTTGGGCAGACTGACCTAAGCGATGCCCCTGTTGGGTATAGGAGGGATAAAACTACTTCTTCTTACTAAAGAATGGTTTCTTAGAGGATTTTTTCCTCGCAGGATCAGCTGTAGATTTAGACAATCTATCCAGAGTGATATTGTCAGCATCTATCTCATTAGCTTTTTCCTGCCAATTCTTGCCAAAGAGATTCTCTCCTGTGCAAGGAATATTCCCTAATTTATCCTGTACCCAAATTTCCAAGTCAGATGCCTGGAGCCAGGCAATCCTACGTGCACCTATGGCAATAGCAGAGGTTCTGCTTATGCACTCAAAGCAGTCAAAGGCTGCACAATTCACAAACTTGGAAACATCCTGAGCATGTTTGACAAGGGCGAGGTAATCCTGCCTCTTATCATCAGGAAGGAGAGGGCTCATAAGTTTTAAATCTGTGACCTCCTTAAGGAACATTCCCATATATAAGATATAGGAACTGATCCTAGCAGAAAGCATGGAAGCCTAGAAGGTTCGACGTCCAAAGGCGTCAAGAGTCCTACACTCACGTCCTGGAGGATTAGATGCATGCCTTTTTGCACTCTTTATCCTTCTCATAGCTGACTCCACCACCATGGAATGGTGTGGTAAATGGAAATTACACTAACCTGGTAATTGTAGTTCCTGTAGGATCCAGTTTAGTCCTCCACAATCGGGTTCTGCCCCTCTCACTGCAGCATGCAGACTGGACCAATCAAATCTTCTGTAGTACATCTCCAGCAGGAGCTCCCAGAAGCCCCCCAGTGTACTAGTAACAAAGCATACTTAACGAAGCAACACATGAAATTATCATTAGAATAACATTAATCATGACTTTCCCCCTCTGGAATAACCAACTCCCTCCCCCAACGAGGAAGTCAGAACACTGCCCGGCGCCGTAGTCGACGCCCTTAAATTTACACCAAGCTCCCCCCCCAGGAACCAAGGAGCTTATGGAACCCCAAGGAAAGGGAAGAGCCATAGCTGGAATGCCCGACTGCCGCTATCGTCCGAACGGGACGCAAACCCATCTTAGAAACCCCTGCTCGGGATAGCGCGCCGCAAAATCATGCAGATACTCGGGAGGGAAGGAGGACTAAACTGGATCCTACAGGAACTACAATTACCAGGTTAGTGTAATTTCCATTTCCTGTGCGGATATCCAGTTTAGTCCTCCACAATCGGGATGTAACAGAGCAGTTAATACCGGGCGGGACCTTGTAGGCCGGCGCGCAAAACCGCCAAACCAAAACAGGAATCCCGAGCCGCTGACACATCCAATCGATAGTGCCTGCTGAAAGCATGCAGAGACGACCAGGTGGCCGCCCTACAAATCTCCGCTGGCGGAACCAGACCATGCTCCGCCCAAGAGGCCGCCTGAGCCCGAGTAGAATGAGCCCGGAGACCCTCCGGAACCGGCCGCCGCTGCAACAGATACGCGGAGGCGATCGCTTCTTTAAGCCACCTAGCAATGGAGGCCTTAGCCGCCGCCTCCCCTTTCCGTGCACCTCCAAAGAGCACAAAAAGCCGATCAGTCTTCCGGAAGGACTCGGTAGACTGCAAGTAACGACGCAGCGTGCGACCCACATCAAGCCGGTGTAGCCCTTTGTCCACCGACTCGACCGAGTCTGCCGAAATCACTGGTAAGAAAACTGCCTGATTAAGGTGAAAGGGAGACACCACCTTAGGCAGAAAGGAAGGAACCGGACGGAGCACAATCCGCTCCGCAGAGAAAGACAAAAAAGGCTCTCGGCATGACAAGGCCTGCAGATCCGAGATGCGCCGTGCCGAGCAAATGGCTACCAGAAACACCGTCTTCAACGTGAGATCCTTCAAGGACGCTCTCCGCAATGGCTCAAAGGGTGCCCGAGCCAGAGCCCGCAGGACCAAATTCAAATCCCACGTAGGAACCACCGTCCTGCGGGAAGGCCGCAAATGGAACACGGCGGTCAAGAAACGCCGTACATCCGCATGAGCGCCCAGAAGGCGGCCCAAGACCTTGCCTCTATAGCAAGAGAGCGCGGCCAGCTGGACCTTTAGGGAACTGGCCGCGAGACCCTTCTCGAAGCCATCCTGAAGAAAGCTGAGCACGACGGGCACCGAGACCGTCGCCGCCCGAACTCCACGCCGGGAGCACCAATCCTCAAAAATTCTCCAAATTCGGACATAAGTAAGAGAAGTGGACGACTTCCTTGCCCGCAGTAAGGTGGAAATCACCGCGGGCGAATAACCTTTCTTTTTCAGCCGAGCCCTCTCAATGGCCAAACCGTAAGCGAGAATCGAGCCACCTGGGGCATCCGCAAGGGGCCCTGAAGAAGAAGGTCCGGCAACGCCGGAAGGCGCCACGGCACGCCGTCTCGCAGCCGGACGAGATCGGCATACCAGGGCCTCCGGGGCCAATCCGGGGCCACCAGCAGCACCCGCCCCTGATGGCACTCGATGCGCTGGACGACCCGGCCGATCAAGGCCCACGGGGGAAAAACATACAGCATCCCGGACGTCGGCCACGGCTGAATGAGAGCGTCGAGTCCTTCGGACATCCGCTCCCGCCGCCTGCTGAAGAAGCGACTTGTCTTGGCCGACTGGAAGGTCGCCATCAGATCCATGATGGGTGGACCCCATCGCCGAACTATCTGCGCATACACCTGAGGATTTAACTCCCACTCTCCGGGGTCCACCCGCACTCTGCTGAGAAAGTCGGCCTGTACATTGTCTGCGCCTGCAATGTGCGCCGCCGAGATTGCCGGCAGCCGAGTCTGCACCCAGCTGAACAAGGCCGTCGCTTCCGTTTCCAGGGCCACACTCCCTGTGCCCCCTTGTCGATTGAGGTACGCCACCGTGGTGGCATTGTCCGACCAAACCCGGACCGCCCGACCCCGAACCAGAGGTTCCAGGTTCATCAGGGCCAGCCGAACCGCCCGAAGCTCGAGACGGTTGATCGACCAAGACGCTTCCTGCGAGGACCACACCCCCTGTGAGAAGCGGGTCTCGCAGTGTGCTCCCCAGCCGACTAGGCTCGCATCCGTGGTAAGGGGAACCCACAGAGGAGGCTCCAAGGGAATCCCCCGCGTCAGGTTCTCGGAGGAGAGCCACCCCCGCAGCGACCGCCGCACTGCCTTCGGGCAGGGCAGCCTCTTGTGTAATGAATCGCACTGGTTGGACCAGCGCCGAAGGAGCGCCCTCTGTAGCGGGCGCATGTGGAACCGCGCCCAAGGAACCACCTCCAAGGTCGCCGCCATCGTACCGAGAAGCCGGAGGTACCACCACGCCGACGGAGCGGGCATCCCCCGAAATAGTCGGACCAGAGCCCGCAACGCCAGGACGCGGCGCTCGGGGAGGCACACCAGCCCCCGAGCAGTGTCGAAGCGCACCCCCAGATACTCCAGGTCCTGCGAGGGCCGCAGACAACTCTTCCTTTCGTTCACCACCCAGCCGAGAGACCGCAGCAGTGCTACCACTCTGCTCGTGACCCGCCGGCACTCGCGACTGGATTTTGCTCGTATCAACCAGTCGTCCAGGTAAGGATGGACTAAAATGCCCTCCTTGCGCAAGGCCGCCGCGACCACCACCATCACCTTCGTGAAAGTGCGCGGGGCCGTAGCCAAGCCGAACGGCATGGCCCTGAACTGGAAGTGGCCCCACGGGAACGCGAAGCGGAGAAACCGCTGATGGGCTGGGCGTATCGGGATGTGCAGATAGGCCTCGGTGAGATCGAGGGACGTCAAAAACTCCCCCTTTCGCACCGCTACAATGACTGACCGCAGGGTTTCCATGCGGAAATGCGGGACCCGGAGCGCGCGATTCACGCCCTTGAGATCCAAAATCGGACGCAGAGAGTCGCCCTTTTTGGGTACCACAAAATAAACGGAGTAGCGACCGGCGCCTCTTTCCAAGGGAGGCACCGGAACCACCGCTCCCAGCGCTAACAGCCGATCCAGGGTCACGCGGATGTCCCGCGTCTTTTGCTCTCCCCTGCTGGGAGACATTACGAAGGAATCTGGAAGAGGGAACGCAAATTCCAGAGCGTAACCCTCCTCTATAATTTGTAGCACCCAGCGATCCGACGTTATTTGGGCCCAAGAGGAAAGAAAATCGCGCAAGCGACCTCCGATAAGCGGTCCTCCCTCCAGAGCCTGCCTGGCGTCATTGTGGCTTGCGTCCAAAGGAAGAGCCCGAGGAAGAACCGGCTGCAGAGAAGCCTCTGCCGGCTCCTCTGAAGGCCCGGAATCCTTGGCCACGTGTTCCAAACCTGCCACGCTGCGAGGCCCACTGGCGGGAGGGCCGAAACCTGCGCGGATCCCGAAAGGATCCCCGCGCCGACGAGGCGGACCGATTGGCCCTTGGCTTATCTTCCGGAAGCCGGCCTCCTTTAGACTCACCGAGGTCCTTCACCAATTTCTCGAGGGCCTCCCCAAATAACAATCTGCCCTTAAACGGCAGCTTACTGAGGCGGGCCTTAGAAGAACCGTCCGCCGCCCAGCTGCGCAACCAGAGGGACCGGCGCGCCGCTACCGCGGAGGCCATACTGTTAGACAACGCGCGGATTAAATCATAAAACAGATCCGCCAGATAAGCCGAGCCGGACTCCAACCGGGTCACCTCCACCAGACCCTGCTGATCGAGCCCGGAGCTCGAGCGCAATTGCTGTGACCACCGCAGACACGCCCGAGCCACCCAAGCCCCACAAATAGAGGCCTGCAATGACACGGCATCCGTATCGAAGGTTTGCTTGAGCAAGTTATCCACCTTCTTATCCTGCCCGTCCTTGAGGGCCGCCGCCCCCTCAACCGGGATGGTAGTTTTCTTGGCCACCGCGGAAACCGCAGCATCCACCCGGGGGGACTTGAACAAGTCCCTGTCCTTATCCGCAAGAGGATACAGACGATTCATGGTCCGAATCCCCTTCAAACCAGACTCCGGGTGCTCCCATTCCGCCTGGATCATCTGATCCACCACGCGGTGGACGGGAAAAACCACCTGGGTATCCCTAACTGCCTGAATTAGAGGATCCTCAAGACCCTCCTCCTCCAGGGGCCGCACCGCCGAAAGGTTTAGCGCCTGCAGGGACTCCGTGACCAGAGGAACCAGCTCGTCCCTACGGAACACCCGAATGACCCGAGCCTGATCCTCCGGCTCCAGGATCTCCCCATCCTCCAACTCCTCCATGTCAGTGTCAGGATCGCCCTCCGCCTCTGATGCCAGTAAACCCAGGGCGTCCTGCTCTTGACCCCCCAGCCGGAGCCGCTTGCCCCCGGGCGGAGAAGGACAAGGAACCTCCCCCAAGGACCCCGAGGGAAGAGGGGGGGTCCCGACAGCCGGCAACTGACCGGACCTGCTCAGGCGAAATGCCTGATGCATTAGGAGTATAAAATCAGGGGAAAAGTCCATAGTTGGGGCAGTAACAGCAGTCTGCTGGGACATAGCCACGGAACCGCTGGCCGGAGGGACCGAGCCAGACTGAGGGATGCTCGGGGAGAGAATACTGTCCCCTGAATTAGAAGCATCCCCAGGGGTAACCTGATCCTGAACATTCCCTGATTGTTCTAACTCAGAGGGGACTGCAGCACAGTCCCTGCAGATGCCAGGGACAGTCCCCGCCCTGCGGGCTCCACAAATCACACACTGGGGCTTGGAAGCCATCCCAAGGCCACCTCTGCCCAGGGGGATAGAAGAGGACAGTCACAGGAAAGCCCACAGCACCTGAGCAGTCCTATGCAAATCAGCCCCGATTTAAAATTAACTTCTCTTTTTTTTTTTTTTTTTTTTTACAAGAAACAAAATATATCCCAGGATCCCTGGGGTGCCCTGAGCAAAATCGCCAAAAAAAAGAATCCCAAAAACGCTAGGGGAACCAGTGCACAGCGATCAAAAATGCCTGAAAAAAGCACTTTTGAAATCCAAAATGGCCGCCGCACTTTTTCACCCGCGGTAAAAAACGGCGCGAAAATATAAAAGTCACCAAAAAACATGTAAATAAATTAAAACGACCCTGTAATGAAGGGCAAACGAGCAGATTGTAGAAAAAACTGCCAATAAGCTCAGGAGAGCCTAGAGAAACGCTGGTATCCCAGGCAGAGCACTGCACACAATAAAGTAAAATGAAATGCAAACTCCTACCAGCTCAGGATCAGATGATTCAGCCACAATCTCCCAGTACCAGGCACTGCCTTCTTAGGTATGGCAATTCCCCGTCCTGTCTAGGGGAAGCTCACCCAGGGCTGATAAAATGGTCTAGGCAGGCAACAGCAGCCAGCAGGTCTGACTTTCTCTTAGTCTCCTGTGGCACAGCTCCAGGGAGACAGGCTTCTTTTTACTTTCAGTTTGAAAGGCACAGCTATCTAGCAAAGAAATAGAGGAATGTCCCCAAAATAAACCCTAGAAAACAAACTAACTAGTGTTGCTCCTGCATAGGTCACTAAGTGTGCCCAGAGGACACACTTTTACGTCTACACACTGCAACGAGACTGGACACACTGGGGGGCTTCTGGGAGCTCCTGCTGGAGATGTACTACAGAAGATTTGATTGGTCCAGTCTGCATGCTGCAGTGAGAGGGGCAGAACCCGATTGTGGAGGACTAAACTGGATATCCGCACAGGAATTGAGTCTTCTGAAACGCAGGACAAGGAGGAACTCGATACATGGTGTCGAGTCTTTGAGAGTGAGGAGATGTGGTTAGAGGTGTTTCCCACATCCTTAACATGAGATCATGCAAGATCTCATGAATAGGTAAGGTAGCTGCCTCCTTGGGAGCTTTAGGGTATTGCAGGATTTCTAATTCCTTTGCCCTAGGCTCTTTTTCAGGAGCCACTGTGATGGAAAGACCTCGAGCCACATTTTGGATAAAATCCTGAAAGGACATATCCTCTGGTGGAGACATCCTACGCTGAGGAGAAGAGGAATCCTCAGGAAGAAGTACTCTGGTATCGGCAGAGCTTTCAGAGTCTTCAAACTCATCCGTGGATTCGAAGTATCTCCGATCCGGGTGATCGTGCAAGGTACGGTACCGGTACTAATCGAAGTTGGCATCGGAGTGGTCCGTACCGACTTGTCAATACCGGATGGATACGCATGACTCGGTCCTGGTAGAATACCTGCCGATGTCGATGCAGTTGGTGCCAGCACCGGAGCCGGTACCGGTTGAATTGTCTGAAGCGGTTTCAGAGGCATCGAGGCCGTGAGAAGAGCCGCCACACTGCATTCAATAGCCAAGATCCTCTGGTCTATCGATGCTGCTGATGCTTGGGTATCGGTACCGGATGAAGCAGCTGGTACCCCAGAGCATGGCACCAGTAGTTCTGTCGAGGTTGAAGCCTCGAGAACATCCTGGAGCCCCGTTAGTGCTTTGGAAGCCGAAGCCTCCCAAAGGGGCAATTTTGCCGGTGAAAGTCCCTCAAGGGCAACGCCAGAGGCATCTCGCTGTCTAGAAGGAGATCTACCCTTTGAGGACCGGCTAGATTTATGTTTAGTTACCTGAGATCCATGGGAGGAAAACGAAGCCCTGGAAGACGTCGATGCCACGGAGGCTGCATCGGAGGGAAAAAGGGTGCTAAGTTTAGCAGCTCGGTTCTGCCGGCCCCTTTTCGACATCATCCCACAGGCAACACACTCTGTAATAGAGTGGTCAGGATCTAAACATTTGAGGCACCACTCATGGCTGTCGGTGACGGAGATGGCACTGCCACACTTAGAACACTTTTTAAAACCCGAAGCGGGTTTTTCCATTCTGAAGGAAAAGTTGGGTCTAGTGCCAAAAATGGCTTGTGGCACCTGAGAGAAAATTACTGGAAAGACTCCAGAAGAAAGGTTTGTTTGTTTGTTTTAAGAAAAGAAAGAAGAAGAACTGGCGGTACTGGTGTAGCGTCGCGGGAAGGCAGACGCGACCACAAAAAAGAATAGAAGGGATTTTTTTCTGCGGTGACAGGATGTGCGACTTGTCGGCTCCGCGGAAAACGAAGAACTGGAGAGGGACAGTTGGGAAAGGCGGGAAGGCAGCTCACAGGCGCTGTGGGATGCTCCCAAAAGCTTTCCTATTGGATGTTGGGGAGCGTTCCCGCGTAGGCTCCGTCGGTACCGATGATACCCATATGTGAAGACTACATTCCTGCTTGTTCCTGGAGATCCCTTTACGCCTCAGCTAGCTCAGCTTAAAAAGGCTGTTACCTTAAATATAAGCAACTAGAATTATATTCCAAAGAAAATGTCTATTTAAAAAAACAAAAACAAAACTACCAGAAAGATATTTCAACATTCCATCTCACACAAACACAAGAGGGCATGACATAGAGCCTGTGATTTTATTTTCCCCACATTTTTCAGCTAAATAGCAAAATATCTTTAAATTATAATAAAATGCAATGTGTGCCTTTAAGTCGATGCTGACTTCTGGTGACCCAACAACTAGTAGATTGCCAGGTCTTTCTTCCAAGGCAATAAAGGGTTAAGTGACTCGCCCAAGGCCACAAGGACTGCTAGTGCGAATCTCTTGATTACCAAGCCAGTGCTCTAACCATTAGGTTGCTCCTCCTCTTAAGAGTTTACAAAACGCCTGCAGACACATAGAAAGAATAATCTAATAAACCATGCATTAGAGCTGCATGCTGAAATTCAGCACACACTTTCCTGATGCATGCGCAATAACAATTTTACATCCTATTCTATAACCAAATCACAAACGAAAACGGGAGAGCATGCCAATTTCCACAGAAACATACAAACACGAGCATGCATTAGTAGTAGAATATATTTTGTACCACTCCATAGGCACCTAGACGAGTTACATGTGCATGTAAATAAAAAATAATAAAATGTATAAATGTATGTTATCAAAACTTCTATAGTCAAGCACTTTAACAATCATTTCACAATCATGCACCTCCCCCCCCCCCCACCCCACACCAATACCTCATTTCCTCATCCTTCCGCTGTTTTATTTTTTTTTAGTTTGTCTACTCATCCCTTTCAATAAAACAAAAATGAAAAGTTGCAGGTAGGTTATGCTGGCACAAGAAAAGAAAATGGTACTTACTAAAACTAACCACAGAAAAGCAAAACTAAAATTTTATTCTCCCTCAGACTACATGCAAAATCCCCAGTGTTAGAAAACCAACATTAAGCCTCCAAGTCATGGGTGCACTTTTTTGCATCCAGGTTTAATAGTTAATGCTTTCATTACACTGGATTTAAATTAGCAGGGTGCTGATGTCTATGCAGTTCTTCATGCACAGGTTTCTTATACTCATGCGATTTGACACACGAGGTAGTCATAATAGTACATAAAGTTAAATGCAGAACCAGCGCTAAGCACCTTTTGCACTTTATTACATTGGCCTCAGTATGTCTTAACTTGCATGTGTAGATTTTTTTTCTAGGTTTACTTGAAACAAAATTCCTTGGATACACCATTATAGAGTTAATCAAGGAAGCAGTAAAAAAAAAATATCAGCAGTTTTAACAATTAACATTTTCAAAAAAGGGGAAATACAACTGGTAAAGGAAAAACAAAACAAAGCAGGTTTCCTCTTTAAAAGAATCATCAGACTGTTTCATAGTTTCTGACTAGTATTTTCCAAAATTATATTAAAAATAGATGTTTCTAAATTACATCCGTTTGCATTTCTGTTTTTTTTTTTTGGGGGGGGGGGTGAGGGAGAGAGATGATCCAATAGTGCCTCCTTTGTTTGTTTTTCCAGTTCAACCAGCATTAGCAGTGGCCTTCTAGTTGCATGAGCCTTCTTTTTTTTTTTTTTTTTTTTTTTTTAAGTGTTGTCAAGTCAATACTGACTCCTGGCAACCCAGCAGCACCTGGGTTTTCTTGGCAAGTTATGACCCAAAGTAGATTGCTAGGCCTTTTCTTCCGAGGCAATGGAAGTTAAGTCACAAGGAGCACCAGAGGGAATCCAAACCAGATCTCCTGGGTGCTAGGCTGTTGCTCTAACCACTAGGCTGCTCCTCCACATCTGCAGTTCATTCACCACTACCTGAGGATTTATCGCTTAATTGAAAAGGCCCTTCCACTATTCCTAATCTGATCACTGCAGCAATGTTACCAAGGCTAGGCAGTGTGTACCTGAACTCCTTCCAGAACCTAGAATCATAAGCTCTAAACCTAGTTACCAGGTACTGTCCTTAATAATGGCGGCAAGCCCCTTACCCCCAGGAGACTTTGGCACTACCTTTGCAGCTTTCCAGGCCCCAGCCAGCTCAAGATGTGGAAAATCTAACTCAGAAAGCAAATCAAGGATATATCACAGCAGTGCACTGATCTACTTGACTGCCCTCAGGTGGTAACACCTCTAACAAACAGGTTTTTTTCTTTATGTTTTTTAAACTAATGCAGCCGTTCAGTCAAATAAAATGCTGGTCAACCATGAAAGATGACAAAAGACCCACTTTAAATATACGCACATCATTATTTTTCTTTAAATAGTGCTTTTGAAATATTTCTTATAGAGTGCCATCATATTTACCAGGTTGCACTCTAAGTATGTCTGCAACATTCTTAACGGAACCAGAAAAATGTTACTCCGAAAGTGGTTCTAGACACAATGTTACTGTTTTATGAATCACATATCGTGAAGTTCAATGAAATCCAATCCATGCTATGATACATACTAAATTCTGGCGCCATGCAGTTGACTCAGGTTCAGGTCACAACCTTAGACTGCCTAGTCTATACACGCTACATCTACAAGACCCTTGGAAAAAGAAGTCTAACCACTGGCCAAGGTTAACATCCCCACTGGCCAGGGTTAACATCCCACCAATACACCTTATAACCTTGAGCAAGTCACTTCAGCCTCAATTGCCTCAGGTACAAAATTGAGGCAAACTTACTAACATGCTAACACTTTAATGCAATTTAATACACGCTATTTAATGCAAGCCCGGTTAATGTCACTGCAGCCTATTTACCAATAAACAAGATAATTATATAACAGGGCATCTATAAATATTTACAAAACCTGTCCATTTTCTGCCTACTGTATAAAAGCACTACTTAAAAAAATAATTTACAGTGTCACAACTTTAAAAAAACTCTCAGTGGAGTTATTTCATATTGTGATCTCACAAAGAGGATATATTGGTGTGTATTGTATAAAATCAACATAGGTGCCTATGTACCTTGAACAAACTGATTCTCTTACCTTTTGATTATACAAAAACAGGATAATAAGAGTGCTTCATTCCAAGATTACTTTCTCATTTTAACTGTGCAAGACTCCCCCCCCAAAGGTGAACAGTCAGAGTCAACGTATATTTAAAGAGATTTTCTGCAAATGTAAGTTATACCTGAAACTAAAGTATGAAAATAGCAACTCTAACCAGACATTTAGCACTACAAATCCAGCTCTTTAATAAAGTGCAGAAATGTATTAGCAATATTTTATTAACAGAAAATTAAAGAGCCTTCCAATTGTTACTACTACAAAATTAGCAACTTCTCCAAAATATCTTAGCAAAAATTTACAAAAATGAATTGTAAAAAGGAGTGTAAAGAAATAGATATTCTGGCTTGATTTGTAGAACCAGGAAAATCACAAAAGACTGATCTGGCCTTTTCTAGTACATAAATTCCCTAAATGCATCAAATATTTGTCAGCCCTGAAAGTCTGAATCAGGCCCCAAAGCAAACTCTAAATGTCTGGCATCCAAATATGCTAATTAAGGAGATAAATTTTAAAAGACAGCGCAAATTAACCCCATGCGTGTCCTTAGTTAGATGAAAAAGTTACATGTTTGTATTTGCAAAAAACAATATGAAATCAAGGCAAGATGAAGAGCTCAGCATTAGCAGCTGCTACATTTGTTTAAATGGGCATTTCTGTGCTGGGAAAATCTAGTACAGCAGCAGTGATTTAACACAAATTGGTGGCCAAGTAAAAAGCCGAAATGCTATCAAACCAGTAGTCCGTGGCAGCTAGGATGTTTTCTTCTTGTAAAAAAAAAAGAGCATAAAATAAACTTCTGGACCAAATTGCTGGCAGACAAAGCATTTTTCCAGTTAGTTTTTGAGTAGAAACAGATGTAATTACTACTATTACCAGATTACAAATGAAAGAATTAAGAGCCAGGACGATAAAATGGAGCTAGTGAGAGCAGAATTTGAACTCCAAAGTTTGTTGTTCTCCTGAACTGAAGTTTATTATTCTCATAAAAGGATGTCTATAAAGTAAAATTCACATGCACAGCTTCCGCTGTTAAATATTTGCGCCAATGCACAACCTGCAAACGCACCAGACAGCACATATGGCATGCTTTAAAGGGGGTCAAGGGGAAGTGCAGCATAAACTTCACTAGCTGTGGTTGATGAACTGCTGTGCGTTTCTTAGGGGGTGAGATCACAGTTCCCTCCCCAAGTCTTGCTGGGTACCTTCACCTGGTGATCTCATTGTACAAAAACTTTACTGAATCCCAGCAAGGCAACATTACGATTGAAGTACAGTGAGAACGAAAAAGAAAGATACACACTGTCTGCGCAGGATAAAAAGGTGCCCACCTGTAGCTTACGCACTAGGGCTAACTATGGTGGTTGCGATAGTGCAAGCATTGCAGATGTAGATAACAACCCTGCCTCAGAGCCAGGCCATGGGGAGCATGTTCATGGATCCACTGTGGCAGGAGATAACCTTTTCATTAATTTCCGTGGTTTAAGAGGATTAACTAGTGTTAAGTGGACTTCTGCAGATAAGGAGAAGCTAATGTACTGCTACTTTTATGCAACAAACTCTATATTTAAATAAAAGGGGTATACAAGGAGAATTCACCAAAAACTCGAAGAAAGAGAAAAATCGTTGTTAATTGGAACACCATCTCAAAGGCAGCACACAACCCAACACAAAACTTCAAACCTACAACCTCCAAAAATTGGTACATCTTTGATCTCTAGAAGTATAAGCAAGCTCTGAGAAAATTGGAACACAAATGGAGAGCAATAAGATCCCACACTGACAACCAGGCCTATATATCTATGCTCAAATCCTATAAGGAAGCAGTAAAGAATAGGAAAAAGGATTATCACTCTAAGTGCTCTTGACGAGCACTTAAACAAATCTAGAGTTCTTCTCAATTGTCAGATCACCCACTAAAACCCCTAACCCTAATTCGGACCTTACCCAAATTGATCCCCAAAACCTAGCCGACTATTATATGAGCAAACTTATACCCAAATCCACTTGTGAGCCCCCATCTAGCCCCAACCACGAGTCAAATAATGTCAGTCACCTAAACCAAGCTACATGGTCTTCATTCTATCCCATCACCATCAAACAACTTAAAAATATAATAGCAAATCTTAACACCACCACATCCCCTGCAGATCCATGTCCTGTTAGATGGATCAAGTCCATGAAAGATGATTTCTCCCCAATCATAACTTAACATAGTTAATAGATCCTTGGAAATAGGCCAAATGCCAACAACGCTGAAACAAGCAATCATTCGCCCTATCCTCAAAACCAATGTAACTGACAAATCTCTCCCAAATTCTTATCGCCCCATCTCTAGCCTTCCTCTGCCGACAAAAAGCAATGCAGATCCAATTACAAGACGTTGTTGACATAAATGCCCCCTTGGACACCCAACAGCATGGTTTTAGACAACACCACAGTGTCGAAACCCTTATGTTGTTTCCCTTGGACACACTCATCTGCAGCATAAACAACTGCAAACAAGTATTTACACTTGTGTTTCTTGATATAGCTGCCGCATTTGACAGCCTCTGCCACAAATCTCTCATTTCCAGACTTCAACAAATTGGCCTACGAGGTACTGTATTACATTGGTTTAAATCTTATCTCACAGATTACACACAACAGGTCCAAATTGGTACAGCAACCTCCTCTATCTTCAATCACATCCAGAGTGTTCCTCAAGGCTCCCCTCTCTCTCTGCCCTCCCCTTTTAACCTTTATAATCAACCCATTTGCAACATCCTCAGAAAACAAAGTACAGTATCATCTATATACATATGATTTATTTTATTTATTTATTTGCATTTCTTATATACCGCGCTATTATAATCAGTGCGGTTTACATTTAAACAAAATATACAACAATGTAACAGGTTACACTGAGTTTACAATCAACAGGGAATACAACCTGGATGAACAAGGGGATGAACTATGTACAGAGCTATGTAATTAAAAATTTAAAGATCATACAAGGGACAAGGTTGGCATTGTAATGTGTAAAGCGGATAAGTAAAAGGAGTGTTGAGCTAACCATTTTCTAGAAGGGGTTGTGTTAGATGTGGGTTTTGGTGGTGATGTCTATTATTTTGAGATTGACTGGTGGGAATGGAATTGGGGTAATATTTTAGGAACAAATGATGTTTGACAGCCTTTCTGAACGCCAAGATATTTGTAATGGCACGAATTTCTGGGGGGAGAGCATTCCAAGCTCCTGGAACGAAAAGTGAGAAGGCTCTACTGGATGTTGTCCTTGAACATTTCGTGAGTGTTTTTGGCACCTGAAGTTTGTTCAGACATGATGAGCGTCTATTTCTGTTATAGGGTATAGGTTGGATGAGCTTGGGAGCGGAGTGGGGGGCTGATTTTTCGATGCCTTAAAGGTTAGGACAAGGGCTTTATATAGGATTCTAGCATGTAGAGGCAGCCAGTGCAGGCTCATCAGTACTGGAGTTATGTGGTCTGACTTAGATGTTCCAGTGAGTATTCTTGCTGCTGAGTTCATGGCTAGCCTGAGCGGGTTTAGTGTTGCTTGCGGGAGCCCAAGGAGGATAATGTTGGCAAGATCAAGATGAGGGGTAACCAGTGCTTGGAATATGGAGCGATAATCAGGGGGGTCAAGTAGCGGGCGGAGGTGGTGTAGAGACCGTATCTTGTGGTAGATGGATTTAGTGATATTCTTGATATGCGGGGACATATCCAGCTTTTGATCAAGGATGATGCCCAAATACCGGATGGTAGGTTTGACTGCGAGGTCGTAGTTGTTGACTCGAATGGATGGCGGTGGTATGAAGTTCTTATTTCGTGAGACAAATAGGACATCAGTCTTGCTGTGATTGATGCGTAAGTTTTATATGATATAATATGATATAATATAATAAGTTTTATATGATATAATGTTCTATCACCCAATATATATTTCCAACCCCCTTTGCCCCCAAATTCAAGAGTGGCTCAAGGACATTACCAATTGGCTCTCCATACACAACCCACGTATCAATTTCAATAAAACAGAAATTCTATACATAAACCGGGACAAGAGCTTTTCACCACCCACTAAAATTTACATAAATGAAGTTGCCATAGAAGTTAAACAGGAAGTCAAATACTTAGGTATCATTCTTGACCAGTCACTATCCGTGTCCTCATATATAAAAGCTGTAACCAAGACAATTTACTTTAAACTAAAAACAGTTCAACCACTAGACACCTTCTAGATAAGTCCTACAGGCCCTCATAACGCCTCACCTCTATTATTTTAACAGCATACTTCATAGCCTACCAAAAAAAAAAAAAAAACTTCAACTTCAAATGGCACAGAACCTTGCTGCCCGTATCATTCACAACGCTCACCGATACGATCACATCACGCCACTACTCCAGACCCTCTACTGGCTACCCATAGAAGCACGTATCAAATACAAATATCTACTGATAACTTTCAAACTACACAATAAGATCACCCCCTCATGCCTTTCCTCTCTTATTACCCCTAGTGACCCCATTAGTTCCAGAAGAACATGCACCCAGAATACCCTCTCAATTATAGCCCATTTTTGTAACACAATCAAAACTAGAAGTTCAAGAGCATTCTTGTTTGTAGCCCCTACTCTCTGGAACGCTCTCCCAGACAACCTAAGACTAATAAAAGATCTATAGACTTTTAGAAAAGAGCTTAAAACATTCCTCTCCATTCAACACTTTAACTTCAACACCTCTATTACTCCCCCTCAAACACTGATCCCCCCCTACTTCTCTCAGCTATATACTGGAGAAATACAAACACAATAAATACATACCCTCCTGAACCTCTTTTTCACTTGATATAGCTTAATTAGGTAAATTACTCTTCCCCCCTCTCTAAACCTTTCTCTTTATGAAACTCCATTTAATATATTTCTCCCTTAACCCGTCCCCTTTCCCACCCTACACTGTAAATAGCTCTGCCTCTGCCTCCGCTATTCTGCTGTATATGCGAACAGCTGATTTGTAAATAGTACCTTGTAATATAGTTTGATATGTTCTATGTTCTTTGTAAACGAGTTCTGTGCATTGTAAACCACCCCTGATTACTGGAAGGGGCGGTATATAAAAACATTTAAATAAATAGCCACAAGAAAAACTGCAAAAAGCAACAGATGCAAATTTAAGATCTTTAATTTCGCAGATTAAAGCAAAGAAGTATATGAATGATAATATCTTGAAGCAAC
The DNA here is from genome assembly GCA_033557465.1 of Ichthyophis bannanicus. Taxonomy (NCBI): domain Eukaryota; kingdom Metazoa; phylum Chordata; class Amphibia; order Gymnophiona; family Ichthyophiidae; genus Ichthyophis; species Ichthyophis bannanicus. Next base: position 153,421,431 of record CM066044.1, read on the forward strand.
TAAGGGCTTCCATGGAAAAAAATACAGGGAGGAGGAGTTGACCTGGGTGAGAGTACCAGAAGAAAGGAATACACAGAAACAGAAAAAGCAGTTGAGGGGGGAGATGGAGCTTAGAAATCTGGAACTGCAGGAGAGTAAGGTAACTACAGGACAAATCAACCAGTCAACTGAAGAGAAAGAAGAAAGGGAGGAGAAAAATCCAGAGATGGAGGAATTCAAGATCGAACTCCTAGTCTACATGGAAAAAGATGAAAATGCAGGGATTCAGGCAAGGGAAAGATTACCCAAGTTAAATTTAACACCTAAGGTTAAAAGTACAATTATAAAAATGAACAAGGCCATATCCAGTATAAAAGGGACCATTTATTGACATCACTAAAATAAGCGTAGTTACTCACCTGTAACAGGTGGTGTTCTCCAGGGACAGCAGGAATTAGTCCTCACTTATGAATGACATCGGCACCAATGGAGGCCGCGCGGAGCAATTCCCCAACTTTCAAAGAAAGCCTCTGGGATTGCTACCACAAATGTGTGGTCCTCTTCCCACCCAAGGGTGCCATCTTGCTCAGTCAGGTCCCTTTGCTCGAGCCTTACCAAACAGATGGCAAGGGAAGGACAAAAATTCAGCAACTCATCAGGGGAGGCGGAAGGGTAGTGAGGACTGATTCCTGCTGTCCCTTGAGAACACCTGTTACAAGTGAGTAACTATGCTTTCTCCAGGAACAAGCAGGAAGTGAGTCCTCACTTACAGGACTCCCTAGCTACAGGCTACCGAACCTGTAACCAAAAGAAAAAATGCCTCCGTGAGGCTGTAAGCAGAAGCTGAATCCCGAAGGAGCCCGAGTTCTCGGGTCCAAGCCCTCAGTAACCATGAAGAAGGGTCGGAAGGCAGAAGTTGCTTATACCCCGAACAAATTACGGAGTACAGCCTGGCTGAAGGCACTGTCCTGGTGGGCCTCCCTCTCCAGGCAGTAGTGGGCAGTGAAGATATTCGTAGAGGACCAGGTTGTCACCCGGCAGATGTCCATCATGGGCACGGTGCGCAGCGAGGCCACTTTGGCTTAGACCCCATCTGCAGTGACATGACGATCCAGAGGGACGCCCGCCTTCGTATGAGCAAATGCGATGCAGGCCGCCATCCAAATAGAGAGGGTGTGCTTGGTGACTGCTTGCCCCTGCCTATTAGGATCGTAGGTCACAAAACATCTGTCATACTTTCGATGAGTCTGGATACGCTGCAAGTAGAAGGCGAGGGCCCGTTTGCAGTCGAGGGTGTGGAGAGCCACCGACTCTTGATCAGGATGGGGCCTCGGGAAGAAGGGCGGGAGTACTTTCTCTTGGTTGAGATGAAAAGCCGACTCGACCTTGGGTAAGAACTTAGGGTGCGTCCGGAGGACCACCCTGTTCAGATAAAACCTGCTGTAAGGGGCACCAGCCATGAGAGCCTGAAGCTCACTGACTCGGCAAGCAGAGGTCTGCATCACCAGGAAAGCCACCTTCCAGGACAAGTGCCAGAGTGAACAAGTCACCATTGGCTCGAAGAGTGGATGAGTGAGCTGCGTGAGCACCAAGTTCAAGTCCCATTCCGCTGGAGGGGGACGGATGGGAGGCTTGGATAACAGAAGGCCCCGCATGAAGCGGGAGACTAGTGGCTGCCCCGAGAAAGGTTTTCCCTCAATGGGGAGATGATTAGCCGATATGGTGCTCAAATGAACTCTAACAGAGTTTGACTTCAGCCCTTCCCTCGAGAGATGGAGAAGGTACTGTAGAACCCACCGAACCAGGCATGAGAAAAAGGGTTGATCTGGTGCTCCAAGCACCAGAAGGAGAAGTGCTTTCACTTAAAGACGGTAAACCTGCCTAGTGGAGTCCTTCCTCGAGGCAAGGAGAACTTCCTCGACCTCCTCCGGAAGGGCCACAGAGGCTAGAGAGACCCGTTCAGCCACCAGGCTGTGAGGGATAGGGAGGGTAGGTTTGGGTGCAACACCCAACCCTCCTACTGCATCAGCAAGTCCCTGGCAGAGCCCAGGGGAATCGGAGGCTCCTCGAACAGTCAGAGCAGGAGTGGGAATCAAGGTTGCCGAGGCCACAAGGGGGCCACGAGAATCAGTGATGCCATGTACCTTTGAGCTTTGAAAAGAGCCCTCGCAATGAGGGGGAAAGGAGGGAATGCATATAGGAGGCTAGACGACCAGTCCAGGAGAAATGCATCAGGGCCTTCCCTGCCCGGGTGCGGTACCAGGCTGCAGATGCGAGGGAGCTGAGTGTTCTGGGGACTGGCGAAGAGGTCCATCGCCGGAGATCCCCAGCGCAGGAACAGCCAGCCTGCCACTCTGGGATCCAGGCGCCACTCGTAAGCGCAAAGAATTCTGCTGAGCCTGCCCGCCCAGCCGTTCTCCTGACCCAGGAGGTATGTCACCGTGAGGGACATCCTCCGCCGGGCAAAAAAGCAGATGAAGATTGCTTCCCTGCAGAGGGAGCGTGACCCCGTGACCCCCTCCTTGTTGATGCAAAACAACGCTACTCGGTTGTCGGTCTGTACCAGGACCGACTTCCCGCTGAGGACATCCTCAAAGGCCCTCAAGGCCCATCGGATGGCCCGGAGCTTAAGCAGGTTTCTCTCTTGTTGAGCCTCCACAGGCGACCAATGACCCTGTGTGCAGAGACAGCCGCAATAAGCTCCCCACCCTAGCAGAGAGGCATCTGTGGTCAGAACCACCTCATGCTGTGGGGCCTGGAAGACCGATCCCCGCAGGAGGTTGCAGGGGTTCTGCCACCAGTTCAAGGACAAACAGAGGTCGGGAAGAACCCTGACCGAGTTCCTGAGGTGTCCAAGGGATTGGCTCCATTGAGAGCCGAAGAAAAAGGAGAAGGAGGCCTTCTGCAGAAGTGAAATAAAAGTACAGCAGAGGGCAAGAAACCACGGCCAACTAAATGATAAATGATCAAACCAACTTTATTGAAGAACCAGCTTTACAAGTTTCGGCCAGAGGCCTCCATCAGGGGTCTATAAAACAGACATATAAATTACACATTAGAATGATAAAAATGATACATTCACAGTACCACAAAACATAAAAAATATATAAATAATTAAATAAATAAAATTTTAAAAAGTACATTACCAGAAAAGTGCATAGATCGTGTACAGAAAACATCTATGGGGTGGAAAAACCACTCTTCCCAATCTAAGATGAGTGAAAATATAAATGCATTAAAATATCTGAAAGTCTTCAAAATACCATACATTACATAAAATGAATGTAGAAAACAAGAGAATACATATCCACCAAAAGCGATCTAAGAGCATAAATATTAAATGTAACACAATGTTTACATTGATCAAATGTTTGATTGGAGCATATAACCACGGTATAAACTGACATTGAGAAATACAACAGTATGTAAAAAAGAAGAAAGAAAGAAAAACTGTATGTTGTGTAGTGCCATAGGAATGTTATGCGGCACATATTTCAAGTAAAAAGTAATGTAAAACCAACAACCAACAGAGAGGACAACTAACGTTAAAAAATATATATAAAACTAATATAAAACATAGCCCTCCATTCTTGAAATGTAAAAGTAACTTACTGCAAACGGCTTATGAAGTATGTTCTAAAAAAGTGTTTGTTTGGATGAAACAAAGCTAACAAGAAAACACATAATATACAAGTAAATTAAACAAACAGTACCGAGAAGTGTTACGGCTTAATGATCTGTCAGAAAAAGCCTGCAAAAGCTATTACATGTATATATAAAAAGGGACTGAACTGAAAACATTGGGCTGCTTTTTGCGTTTGTTAAAAAATGAATATTATGGGCAATTGAAAAAGAAGATAAATAGCTTAATCGACATATAAAGACTAGAAACTGTGTGCAATGCATTGATTCAACGTAGTGGGCAGACATGATAAATGTTATGTTAAATCGAAAAACCAAAAGTAATGTATCACAGAGACCTAAAAAGTGTACCTGCAAGATCTATCAGAGGCTTTAAGAACGAGGGGACTCCTCCCTCTCATGACGCCATGTGTAATTGGCAGTTGAGGAAAAAAGACTAAACGTGGTATGGGCGGAAAGCAGTGTCATCTTGAAACTCATCAGATGTGTCACAAGAGAGTGTGGAGGGGATAAAAATGAATATAAAAATATATATGTAAGAAAGTAATGAGGTTAAAAAATTGAGAACTAAAGAGTGATAAGTGTGTTAACAGACTCAAGGAAATGAATAGATTAAAAACGGAATGGAGGCTCAGTATAAAAAAGCTCAATTGCATAGTAACAGCACTTAAAAAGACTTTAAATTTATCCCTTTATCCAGCAACTCATCAAGGGAGGCAGGAGGGTAGTGAGGACTGATTCCTGCTGTCCCTGGAGAACACCTGTTACAGGTGAGTAACTACGCTTTCTCCAGGAACAAGCAGGAAGTCAGTCCTCATGGGATTCCCCAGCTACAGGCTACCAAATCTGTAACCAAAAAACGTCTCTGCGAGGCCATGAGCAGAAGCCGATGCCCGAAGGAGCCCAAGTCCTCGGGTCCCCAGAGTGAAACCCTCAGTAGCCGTCGGGAAGGGTCAGAGGGCAGGAGTTGCTTATACCACAAACAGATTACGGAGTACAGCCTGGCCGAAGGCACTGTTCTGGCGGGACTCCCTCTCCAGGCAGTAGTGTGAGGCGAAAGTGTTCGCCGAAACTCAGGTCGCAGCCCGGCAGATGTCTGCCAAAGGCACGGAGCGCAGCAAAGCTACCAAAGACTCCTTGGCTCAGACACTGTGTGCAGTGACTCGCCAATCCAGCAGGGCGCCCACGAAGGCGATGCAGTCTGCAACCCACATGGAAAGGGTGCGTTCTGAGACCGCCTGCCCCAAGCGATTGGGATCATAGGTTACGATGGAGCCAGCCAGACCTGCGATGAGACTGGGTGTGCTGCAGATAGAAGGCGAGAGCCCTCTTGCAGTCAAGTGAATACAAAACGGCTGACGCCTGGTCGGCGTGGGGTCTCGGGAAGAATGTTGGCAAGACTATCTCCTGATTGATATGAAAATCCGAGACAACCTTTGGCAGGAACTTGGGGTGGGTACGGAGGACCACCCTGTTTCTATAGAACCTGGTGTAAGGGGCATCAGCCATGAGAGTCTGAAGCTCACTGATTCGGCGAGCCGAGGTCTTAGCCACCAAGACAACCACCTTCCAGTACAGGTGCCGAAGCGAGTACTTCGCCATCGGCTTGAAGGGTGCATGAGCACCACGTTCAGGTCCCACTCGCCAGAGGAGGCCAGATGGGCGGCTTGGATAGCAAGAGACCCTGCATAAAGCGGGAGACCAAGGGCTGCTCCGAGAGGGTTTTGCCCTCTATGGGAAGGTAATTCGCCAAGATGGTGCTCAGGTGTACCCTGACAGAGTTCGACTTCAGCCCCCTCCTTCGAAAGATGGAGAAGGTACTGAAGGACCCACCGAGTGGAACACGAGAAAGGGTCAATCTGGAATTCGGAGCACCAGACTGAGAAGCGCTGCCACTTGAAGGTGTAAGCGTGTCTCGTCAAGTCTTTCCTTGACGCGAGGAGTACCTCCTCGACCTCCTCCGGGAGCTCTAGCAGAGCTGGGGAGACCTGTTCAGTCTCAAGGCTGTGAGGAACAACACGGCTTGGTTCGGATGTAGCACCCATCCCTCCATTAGATGATAGAGGGGTTAAAGGGGCACTAAGAGGCGACAAGGCGAAAGTTGAGAGACTGAATGAATTCTTTGCTTCGGTCTTTACTGAGGAAGATGTAGGGATGTTACCCATGACTGAAGCGGTATTTAAAGGTGCGGAAGAATTGAAGGAAATATCGATACATCGGGAAGATGTATTACAACTATTAGATAAACTGAAGAGTAGTAAATCACCTGGGCCGGATGATATACATCCAAGGATGTTGAAAGAACTGAAATATGAGATTGCAGACCTGCTATTAGTAATCTGTGAACTTTCATTAAAATCACCTGTAATACCTGAAGATTGGAGGATTGCCAATGTAACGCCAATTTTTAAAAAGGGTTCCAGGGGTAATCCGGGAAACTACAGACCAGTGAGCCTGACGTCAGTACCGGGAAAATGGTAGAAACCATCATAAAGAACAAAATTACTCAGCATGTAGATAGTCACAACCTAATGGGAGACAGTCAACATGGCTTTAGACAAGGAAGATCTTGTCTTACTAATCTGTTATGTTTTTTTGAAGGAGTGAATAATCAGGTGGACAAAGGTGAGTCGGTTGATATTGTGTATCTGGACTTTCAGAAAGCCTTTGACAAGGTCCCTCATCAGAGACTTTTGGCAAAACTAAAGAGTCATGGGATAGGAGGCAGTGTACTATTGTGGATCAGGAACTGGTTAAAAGATAGAAAGCAGAGGGTAGGGCTAAATGGCCAATTTTCCCAATGGAGAAAGGTGAATAGTGGTGTACCCCAGGGATCTGTGCTGGGTCCGCTGCTTTTTGACATATTCATAAATGACCTGGAAAGTGGAATAACAAGTGAGGTTATCAAATTTGCAGATGACACAAAACTATTTAAAGTTGTTAAAACCCAAGAGGATTGTGGAAAATTGCAAGAGGATCTTGATAAATTGGAAGACTGGGTATCAAAATGGCAGATGAAATTTAATGTGGACAAGTGCAAGGTTATGCACCTAGGGAAGAACAACCCAAACTATGGTTACACGATGCAAGGTTCCACATTAGGAACCACCCACCCAGGAAAAAGATTTAGGCGTCATTGTGGATACCATGTTAAAACCCTCGGCCCAGTGTGCAGCAGCGGCCAAGAGAGCAAATAGAATGCTAGGTATGATAAGGAAAGGAATGGAAAATAAAACAAAAGATATTATAATGCCTCTATATCGTTCCATGGTGAGACCGCACCTTGAATATTGTGTGCAATTCTGGTCGCCGTATCTTAAAAAGGATATAGCGATTTTAGAAAAGGTTCAGAGAAGAGCCACCAAAATGGTAAAGGGGATGGAAGGATACTGCTATGAAGAAAGGCTAAAAAGGTTAGGGCTCTTTAACCTGGAAAAGAGACGGCTGAGGGGAGATATGATAGAAGTCTAGAAATTAATGAACGGAGTGGAACGGGTAAACGTAGATCGATTGTTTACCTTATCAGAAGATAGAAAGACTAGGGGACATGCAATGAAGCTACAGGGTAAACTATTTAAGACTAATAAAAGAAAATATTTTTTCACTCAACGTGTAATCAAACTCTGGAATTTGTTACCGGAGGATGTAGTAAAGGCTGTTAGTGTAGCTGGGTTTAAAAAAGGTTTGGACAAGTTCCTGGAGGAAAGGTCCATAAACCATTATTAAGAAGGGACCCAGGATATCAATGCTTGACCCAGTACAAGCATTGTGGAACCTGTGTCTTTTGGGGAAACTGCTAGGTACGTATGACCTAGATTGGCCACTGTTGGAAACAGGATACTGGGCTTGATAGACCTTGGTCTGACCCAGTATGGCATATCTTATGTTCTTATGTTTTCCTCATGCGTTAGTAGGCCCAGGGCACAGCCCAAGGGAACCGGAGACTCGGACACGAGCAGGAGTAGGAACCACAGCTGCCGAGGCCACAAGGGAGCGACAAGTATCATCAACGCTCGTTCCCGTTGAGCTTTGTGGAGGGTCCTCGCAATGAGAGGAGTGGGCGGGAACGCATAAAGAAGCCCAGAGGTGCAGTTCAAGAGGAAGCATCCCGCGCCTCCCTTTTCTGGTGTGGGACAGGGCCGCAGAAGCAGGGGAACTGTGTGTTCGTCGGGCTGGTGAACAGGTCCACGATTGGGGTCCCCCACCGATGGAACAGCAAGTTAGTCACCTCCAGGTAGAGCCACCATTCATGAGGTCAGAAGATCCTGCTGAGTTTGTCCACAAGGAGGTTCTCATGGCCTGGGAGGTAGACCACTCGCAGGATCATCCCTGGCAGAAGGCGAAGGAACAGAGGAGGCCCGCCTCTCAGCAGAGGAGACGTGATCCTGTGCCCCCCTCTTTGTTGATGTAGAACATCGCCACCTGACTGTCTGTCTGCACGAGCACAGACTTCCCTTGGAGATGGTCCCTGAAGGACCTCAGGGCACACCGGACCACCCGGAGCTCGAGCAAATTTATCTGTTGTTGAACCTCTTCGGGTGACCATTGCCCCTGCATGTACAGTGCACAGCAGTGGGCTCCCCACCTCAGCAGGGAGGCGTCTGTCGTCAGCACTCTTTCGTGCTGTGGGGTCTGGAATGGCAGCCCCCGGAGAAGATTGCAGGGGTCCTGCCTCCAGTCTAAGGACCTGCGAAGGGTGTGGGAGACGCGAATGGGGTCTCTGAAGTGACCGGAGGCCGGGCACCACTGAGTGCTGAGGCACCACTGGGCCGTTCTCATGTGCATATGGGAATGTGCAACCACATGGACAGTGGAGGCCATGTGCCCTAGGAAGCACAGCATAGTCCGCACCGTGACCCAAGTGGTGCTCTGGACCTGGGCCTGGGCCTCCAAAGTGCGGAGGCGAGCCGTGCGATCCACCGGCAGGAAGGTGATCGCCCGCTGGGTATCATGGTGTGCGCCAATAAACTCCAAGGTTTGCGCCGGTTTAAGGTGAGACTTGGGGTAGTTGACCAAGAACCCCAGGCGCTCAAGGAGGAGGATTGTGAGTGATGCCGCCAGGTGGGCTTCTCCAGCCGAGGGCCCCATGATGAGCCAGTCGTCGAGGTAAGAGAAGACCAGTACTCCCTGCCTTCTGAGGGAGGCGGCAGCTGCGGAAAGGCACTTCGTGAAGACCTGCAGAGCAGATAAGAGTCCAAAGGGGAGCAGCCTGTATTGGTAATGTTCTCCTTGCACCCTGAAGTGCAGGAACTGCCTGTGCTGGGGGTGGATCAAAATGTGGTCGTAAGCGTCCCTGAGATCCAAGGAGCATAGCTAGTCGCCCTGCTGGAGGAAGGGCAGCAGGCCGCCAAGTGATAACATCTTGAACTTCTCTCGCACCAGAAACTTGTTTAGTTTTCTGAGGTCAAAGATGGGCCATAGGCCCCCCGACTTCTTCGGAATGAGGAAGTATCGGGAATAGAAGCCCCGACCTCGGAGGTGCAACGGTACTCTCTCGACCGCTCACTGAGCGAGGAAGTTGTCTAATTCCCGCTGTAGGAAGGTCTGGTGCGCGGGGAGTTGAGAAGGCTCCGCCAGTGAGAAGGGAGGGGGAAGCCTGTCCAGACAGAGATGGTAACTGTCCCGGACTACTCAGAGAACTCAAGTGTCCGATTTGATGGACTCTCACTGAGGGGCGAAGGAGGACAGGTGTCCCCCCACCAGCTGCAGTGCCGCAGGAGGGTGAAAGGCTATGCCGCTGGCGTCAAAACCCCTGGGCGGCTGAGGCGGCGCCGGGTTGTGGGCCTTGGGTCCTTTCGGCTTGCAGTGACTGTGGGGCCCAGACTTTCCTTGCATCACAGTGATATCAATGCTTGACCTAGTACAAGCATTGCAGAACCTGTCTCTTTTGGGGAAACTGCTAGGTACGTATGACCTAGATTGGCCACTGTTGGAAACAGGATACTGGGCTTGATGGACCTTGGTCTGACCCAGTATGGCATATCTTATGTTCTTATGTTCGGCGCAAGAGTGGGTGGGTATGGTGGGTAGCCCCGGTAAGGCAGACCCTTCTGTGGAAAAAATGGCTTCTTTGCCTGCTGTTTCTTCCGGGGAAGAGAGGTGGTTTTGGTGAGAAGCGGGTTTAGGTGACAAACTCTGTTTCTATCTCAGCGGCCTTATCCTCCATTGGTTTGCCAAAGAGCCACTCATCAAGGCAGGGTATCTCCGGGACCCATTGCTCCAAGTCCAGAGACTGGAGCCATGCCTGGCATCGGGCCCCAATGCCAACGGCCGCCACTTGAGCCGAGGACTCAAATCCATCATAGGCAAGGAGAGGTATTTCAAGCACTCCATGACAGACTTTAGAAGGGTCCGGAACCTGCTAAGGGGTTTGCCTGCTAGGACCATGGAGAAACCCCTGAGTTCCTTAGCGAGGTTTCACAAAAACATGCCCATGCATAACTGGTATGCCTGAATATGGCAGGACAGCATGGACCCTTGGTAGGCCTTGCAGCCTAGGGCATCGAGGGCTCTCAACTCCCTGCCCGGCGGAACCGAAGAGTGGGACTTCAGGCTCTTTTGCTTTCTCATAGCCGATTCCACCAATCATGCAGATGTGGGGGAGTTGGGTTTTCCTGAACCCAAGCCCACGCTGGACCCTGTACATTGCATCGAGGCATTTGTTCACGATGGGGACTGAAACAGGGGTCTCCCACATGAGGAGCAGCAGTCTGGACAGAATGGAGGGAACCAGAACAGTAAGAGATTCCCAAGGCAGGGACTCGTACTGTACGATGTCGAGCTCTTCAGCTCGAGGTCCTCCTCAACCTGAGTAGCCATGTTGAGAGCCCACGCCATATCCTGTACAAACACCACGAAGGAGGTGTCCTCAGGTGGCAAACGCCTCTGAAAGGCAGGCGGGGATAGGTCCGATGGGAGGTCCCGATGGGTGTGGGTCTCTGGAGAGGTATCTCCGTCTGACTCCCATTCTGAGAAAATCGGTGAAGGAACCCGATTCGGGCTGATCACCCCGTCCAGAAGCCGAGGCCTGCTTGGAGCCGGAGGCCTTGGAGGATCTCGCCTCAAGGAATGGGAAGGCAAGCGAGACAGATGCCGAGGACCCTCACGAGGCCCCTTGGCTCTCGGGGGTTTCCATGGCAGATTTTGGTGTCCCCCTCGAGGGAAGCTCGGTCTCTAGGCACGGGCTAGCGAAGCTGGACACAAGCGCCTGCTGGGAAGCTATGAATGTAGAAACGCTACATTCTAGCGCCAGCATACAGGACTCCCACGTGGGTGTGGGGCCCTGCGATGCAGACACAGGGGTCACCGGGTCGGGCATTGAGGAAGAGAGGGAGACCTTGCCAGGACGACCCTCAGAGACCTGGCGCCATCGTTTGGGGTCTCCGAGTCTGAATGGGGTACCTTACAAGGCTACTCCTTGTGCGACTCTCGGGAGCAAGGGAGCGCTTGCGCTGGTCGGGAGTCCCCGACAGCGACTTTGAGGCCTTCTTCTTCTTACACTGCTCCACTTCAGGGGATCCCTGGTCCGGAGTGCCTTCTTGAGCATGGAGCCAGGGTGGGAGATCCCAACGGCAGAGAGACGACCGAGGGCGCCACTGGGGATTCCGAGGCAGCCTTACAGAAAATATCTTCAGACTTCTGTTTATGGCTGAGCAGGGCTTTTGAGGACATTTTCTTACAAAGCGAACAGAGCTCTGGATCATGGTCGGCTCCGAGACACTGCAGACAGCAGTCATGGGTGTCCGTAAGTGACATATTCTTGGATTATCTATCGCATTTTTTAAATCTGGTGGCCACTGGAGCAAAAAGACCCACGCGGCCAGTGATTGGGAGAAAAAAGGGCGCAAAGCCCACTAACGACAAAAAGATAGGAAAAAAACTTTCCCTAAGCTCAAAAGAAGTGAGAGCAGGGGGAAGGACGGGTAGAGGACCAATGCAACTGGAAAAATAGTGGGCCAGTAGGCCAAAAACAAAACACTTTTTCCGAGGGATGAGGACATGCGTTCGAAGGTCTCTACGGTAAAAGGGAGACTGAGCAAGATGGCACCCTTGGGCGGGAAAAGGACCTTTGAAAGCTAGGGAATTGCTTTGCGCGGGCTCCATAAGTGCCGACGTCACCCATAAGTGCTCTACCAACTAGCACCAGAGCTTTTTTCTGCTATTACAGAGCTTTTCCATTGTAATACCTTCTGTAGAAGTAAGCCCCAGTAGTCTTTCCCCATCCATCTACATCACTGGAAGCAGCACCCTGCCGCACACGACATCAGACGGGGGATATCCTGCTGACTTTCTTAAGCAATCAATCATTTAGCCTCACAATAGTTGTGTCCTTCCCCTCTTGCCTAACAGCATCCCTCTTCTCTCCCCACTTGCTCAGCAGTATTACCCTAGGCCCCTCCACTCAGCAACATCCAAGTCCTCCTCTCTTCCCTCTTGCTCAGTAGCATACACCTTTCTCTCTCCTCTTGCCCTTCCTGCCCCCTCCCCATCCTTGTCCGTTGGCAGGATAGGTTTCCACACCACCATGGTCCTCCTCTCTTCAGATGAGCCACAAGGGGATTCCCTTGGCCTATCCTGTTACTTTATTCAGTCGATAGTGAAGTTGTTTAAGACATGTGGTAAAAAATTGCTAGAAATCAGTACATATTTCTTAGTACAGTATCAGTAATTGGCCCAAAAGGTAAATCATCACTGAACAAGCTATGGTGGTGGGATAAATGTTAATCGGGTTATCTTCTGTGAAATCTAATGATTGAAAAAACACATAACTAAACTGTACTGTACACTGATGCAGGATACAAGTTGCATACTAAATAGTAATTAAAATTCAAGACAACTTAACTTGCATATACTTGAAAAATTAAAGCTGCAATTAACTTTATATGATGCCCAGCAATCAAATTCATCCATCATCAGTTTACACAGAATTCTAAAGAGGCCTAGTTTTCAAAGGGTATAAGAAAAAGTATTAAAAAGCATCCTTGCTTTAAGTTTACATAATCATGTGCAGGAATTCAATATAAACATTAATTAATAAGCACAATTCTAATTAAATAATTCTGAAAACAACAACATGAGCACGCCAAGGTTTAGAATCCATTTATATACACTGTTCACTCAGAAAATGTCAAAATATAATTAAAAAGATTAATAGCAACGGTGGTTACCTGTTTCTGTTTTACTTGAGAATCCTGCTGCCTGCTTGATTGCTGCTGCTGTTAATGCCAACCCTTTGCTTCTTTTCAAGCCATGCTGCAATACAGCTTCAAATTGAGCACACAAACAGATAACTCTGCAATACAGCAAATACTGACATCAACCATCATGAGAAGAGAGGAAAATATGGAGAAGAAATAATGAGAGACTCTGTGTATCCTAATATCTGAACTCTTGGAGCTTGGTCAAAGGATTCTAGGCTTCTGGTTTCATTGAGCCATCTAATGAGTAAATGACAAGTTGCTGCAATTAAACGTTAATTTTCTCTCATCAGTTCTTGGAAGCCATACAGCCTTTCAATTCAACATAAATGTATTAAAACATAAACCATCCAGAGAAGAGGCATAATGCAATTACCAAAAAAAAATGGAGTTGATTCAAGAAGGAAAAAAAGCATGCATAGGGGTTAATCATGAACTGCTAAAGCAAGAATTTCAGTTCCTAATTCAGGTTGCTTTGTCCAAGCTATATACATTTTTTTACAACTTTGTATACAAACATATTATTCTTTCACAATATATTTTATGACTCAAAATATGCATTATTTTTTTCTTAAAAAGGAACATTTCATTTCATACACTTACAACCTGTCCATTGTCAAAAATGGCATGAATCCAAAAATACCTTAAGAGACTGGACTAATTATTTTTTTAAAAAATCATCTATTAAAAAAAACTGTCACTACATAGAGTCTAATAGTCATAAGAACATAAGATTTGCCATACAGAGTCAGACCAAAGAAAGTTCATCAAGCCCAGTATCCTGTTTTCAACAGTGGCCAATCCAGATCACAAATATCCGACAGGATCACCAAAAAGTAGGCAGACCCCATGCTGCTTATCCCAAAGATAAGCAGTGGAGTCCCCCAGTTCACTCAGAGCACTAAAAGGTCACAAAGAATTTGTGCAATGCAACCCTGAACCAGTTTTCAGCTGCACCAGCCTCAGAGCCCCGGAGTCTCATGAAATTCATGCCGGCTCTCTGGTGTGACGGCAAGCTCTGCCCACGGAATCAGCATCATCGAGCTGGGACCTCCAGCATTAGGGCAGCAAACTCGAACTGCAGCTGCATTGGCCTCGGAGTACCAAAGTCGCGCAGGATTTGTGCGTTGCAGCTCTGAACCAGTTCTCAGCTACACCAGCCTCGAAACACCAGAGTTGCACGGGATTCGTGCCTTACAGCCCTATTAATAGATTATATCGAACACCATAACAGACATCAAGTGTGTGACTGAATCATAGCTCACCGATACCGACACTGTCCTAACAAATCAGCTAAGATTAACAAATTATGGTCTTTTCAACTGCCCAAGAACCAACCAGAGAGGTGGAGGGGTCTTCATCTCAGCCAAAAGCAACCTAAAATTAAACAGTAAAAGAGCTGAAAGCATAGCCAGATTAGATATAATCATGACATCAAACAGATACCTAACAAGGTGAAATTAGACTTACCTACTAATTGTTGTTCCTTACGGAACTCCAGTCTGGTCCCGAAACCTCTGGGCTTTGCTCCTCCTCCAGCAGCTTGGAGACCAAGAAACGTCACTCTTGTGATGTCACAGGTACATAAGCTCCGGTACCGCTTTCTTCCACCAGTAACCTATTGACACAGCAGACTCACCGGAGCAACAATTAAGTAGTAAATACTAGGAAACATGTGACTAAACAGAAACTAATACTTCAAACTGTAACCAGGTATCGTCCCCGAACTGTCCCATAAGTGCTTGGGCCCGTATCTCCCCCTTATGCCATATCAAGAAAACAACCAAAACAATATACTACAAGCTACGTTCAATTCAACAACTGAGACCGCTATTAGAATTCAATGACTTTAGAGCCATCACACAGGCTCTGATAACACCCCATTTTGACTACTGCAATGGGATATTAACAGGTGTATCTAAAAAGAGCTTAAAAATACTACAGATGGCTCAAAATGTTACAGCTAGAATAATCTTCAAAGCCAAACTGACTGATCACATCACCCCGATACTTTATTCATTACATTGGCTACCTATACAAAGTAGAATTCAATATAAAATAATATTGACCACTTTCAAACTGATAAACCAGATTGCCCCATCATACCTCTCTACACTAATTCATAGACCTACAGAAAATAGAGTAAGACGTAGAAAGAACCTGCATACTATTGCAGTCCCTGACTCAATAAGAAAAACTAAACACATAACAAGTACAGGTGCCTCTCATATGTAGCACCTTCTCTATGGAATAATCTCCCGGATCAACTAAGGGAAATAAAAGACCTGAAACAATTCAGAAAAGATCTAAAAACCTACTTGTTCACGCAATATTATTCCAACACAAATAAAGAACTGGCTAAGACCTCTCATCCTCCTTAGATCTATGAACGTTCCCTCTAATTATTGCAATGCTACCCTAGATCTCCATAATATGCTCGCCCTAATACTTGCAAAACTACTTCCAATAGAAACCCATTGATAAAACCTCAATATATATATGTAAATAGTTTCAAATTTTGATCAAATCTATCTATATATAGTACTGATTTCTGTTCTTAGTACTTGATATTAACTACCTGTTCTTAGTACTTGATATTAACTACCTGTATATAGTTTTGAACACTGTTCAATATACCTGTATATAGTTTAAATACTGTTCGATGTAACTGCTTACCATAGCAATGTTTTATGTATTTGTTGTTTAATGTAAACCGCCACTGATCTTGGGAAGTGGCGGTATATAAGAGATTTGCAAATAAATAAATAAATAAAATAAATATGGAATCTACTTTCCCGTGCAGGACAACTACTCCGAGAAGCCGACTCCTGTCGCTCCCCTTCGAACCCTTCGCTTACCTGTACTCTCCTGTGCTTCAGGCTCAAGTCAACTGCCACCACCAGGGCGGGATACGGGACCAGACTGGAGTTCCGTAAGGAACAACAATTAGCAGGTAAGTCTAATTTCACCTTCCTTAGCGTCCCTCCAGTCTGGTCCCGAAACCTCTGGGGATGTAACAGAGCAGTGAAACAAAAAAATCAATGGGTGGGAATCCGGAGCCCGGCCTGAAGCACCGCCGATCCAAAACAGGTATACCTGTCCGCCTGAACATCCAGGCGGTAATGCTTGAGGAAGGAATGCAGAGACGACCAGGTCGCTGCCTTACAAATTTCTACCACAGGCACTAAACTGCACTCTGCCCAAGACGCAGCCTGCCCCCTAGTGGAATGAGCTCTCAATCCTTTCAGCACCTGCTTGCCCTTTAGCAAGTATGCCGACGTAATCGCCTCCTTTACCCAACGGGCCACTGAAGCCTTGGATGCCGCTTCCCCTTTCCTTGCCCCTGCAAAGAGAACAAAAAGCCTATCCGACTTCCGGAAAGGGGCTGTCCTTTGTAAATAGTGCTTTAAGTTCCTGCGGACATCCAAGCAGTGCAACCGTCTTGAAGAAGCGGTCTCAGCGCTAGACCTAAACACCGGCAACGAAACCACTTGGTTCAGATGAAAAACCGAAACCACCTTCGGTAAGGACGACGGAACAGGTCGCAGAAACACCTTAGATCCACAGAAAGACAGAAAAGGCTCCCTACAGGACAGAGCTTGTAACTCTGAGATTCTTCGTGCAGACGCAATTGCCACCAAGACCACCACCTTAACGGTAAGGTCCTTCAAAGAAGCCCTTGCCAACAGCTCAAAGGGCTCGCGCACCAACGCTTCCAACACTAGAGGCAGATCCCATGTTGGAACTACCGGCCTCCGGGGTGGCCACAACAATGCCACTGCCTTAAAGAATCTCTTAGTATCCGGATTAACTCTCAAGGCCACCCCCTGAACCTTTCCCCTATAACAGCAAATTGCCGCTAACTGCACTCTGAGGAATGAAGCCGACAAACCTTTTTGAAACCCATCCTGCATAAAAGCCAGAATCTGAGGAATTGAAGCTTTCAATGCCATCACCTGTCGCCCCACACACCAAGCCTCAAATATCCACCACACCCGGATATAGGCTAAAGACATCGACCGACGACGTGCCTTCAACAGAGTGGAAATAACCGCCGACGAATATCCCCTTGCTGTCAACCTTGCCCTCTCAAGAGCCATGCCGTAAGCGAAAACCGATCCACGTGAGGCCTGACCAGAGGCCCCTGAGAGAGAAGGTCCTCCCGCCGGGGGCGGAGCCACGGCTTTCCGATCAGAAGCCTCATCAGATCGGCATACCATGGCCTCCTTGGCCAGTCTGGCGCGATCAATATCACCTGCCCTCGGTGATGCTCTATGCGCTGCAGCACTCGACCTATTAACACCCAGGGCAGGAACACATACAGAAGCTGTTCCTCCAGCCAGGCCTGAATGAGAGCATCCAGGCCTTCCGACATTCTTTCCTTCCTCCTGCTGAAGAAGCGACCGACCTGCACCAACTGAAAGGTCGCCATCAAATCCATCACTGGTGTTCCCCAACGGCATACCAACAACGCGAACACTTCTGGGTGAAGAACCCACTCCCCTGGGTCTACTCTTACTCGACTTAAGAAGTCAGCCTGCACATTGTCCACCCCCGCTACATGTGCTGCTGAAAGCGCCAGCAGATTCTCCTCGGCCCACCTGAACAGATCCTCGGCCTCTGCTTCTGCTTCAAGCGCCACACTGCTGGTGCCCCCTTGACGATTCATATAAGCCACCGCGGTCGCAATGTCGGAAACACCCGGACGGCTTTCCCCTGTAAATAAGGCTGCAGAACCTGCAGCCCTCTTGCCACCGCTCTCAGTTCCAACCTGTTGATGGTCCAACTCTTCTCCAGGCCCGTCCATTGCCCTTGAGCGAATCGTCCTTGACAGTGAGCCCCCCAACCTCCGAGACTGGTCCATCCGTCGTCAGCGAAATCCATGCTGGGGTTGCCAAAGGTATCCCTTTTTCTAGACATCCAGGCCGCAGCCACCACTGCAGGGCCACACGCGTTTCCTGGGGGCAGGGCAGATGCTGATCCAACCGATCCCTTTGGTGAGACCACCTCCGCAACAATGCCCTCTGCAACGGTCTCATGTGAGCCCGAGCCCACGGCACCAAATCGAGCATCACCGCCATGGTCCCCAGTAGCTCCATATAGGCTCCATGCTGTGGGAGCCTGCCTCTTGAAGAACTCTCGAACCATGCACTGAAGCCCCCTCGCTTGTCGCTGTGGCAGAAAAATCTTCCCTTCGCTCGTATCTAAGCACACACCAGGCGCTGAGATGGCAACAACTTGCTCTTGGACATGTTGACCACCCAACCGAGACTTTGTAGCAAGGCTACCACCTTGGCCGTGGCCACCTCGCTCTCTGTTCTCGACTCTGCCCAGATCAACCAATCGTCCAGATACGGGTGCACCAAAACTCCCTCCTTTCGCAGAGCCACAGCTACCACCACCATCACCTTGGTGAATGTTCTCGGCGCCGTCTCCAGCCCGAAGGGTAGCGCTTGGAACTGAAAATGGCCCAAGGGAACCGCAAATCTGAGAAACGTCTGATGCTCTCGCCTTATCGGAATGTGCAAATACGCCTCCGACAAATCCAGGGAGGTAAGAAACTCCCCTTTCTGCACCGCCACTATGACTGAACGCAAGGTTTCCATACGGAAATGGGACACTTGAGGCAGTGATTTGCCCTTTTTAGGTCTAAAATTGGCCGCATAGAGCCCTCCTTCTTTGGCACTATGAAATATATGGAGTATCGACCGCTGCCGCATTGGTCGGGGGGAACCGGCACTATTGCCTTGCTAACAGCCTGCGCACCATTCCATGTACCGCCCTGCGCTCGAGACTTGTTCCGCATGGCGATTGCACGAAAGAATCCGTTACTGGCCTTTGAAACTCCAATGCATAACACCTTCTCGAATCACCTCCAACACCCACTGATCTGACGTGATCTGGGCCCAGGCAGGGTAAAACTCCCGTAACCTCCCTCCTACGGGAATCACCCCCACCTGGACCCCCTTGACTTCATTGTGACTTCCTAGGCCCTGAGGTAGAGGGGGAGGAGGCTGCAAATCCCCTACCTGCTTCTCGAAACCCCCAAAACCCCTGGTTTCGGTATGGGAAACGTCCACGTTGCGCTTCACCAAATCTGGGGGACCGAAAGCATCGAAAATCCCTAGGCTGCCCCTTAGGCCCGGGACCCGACCGCCCTTGCTTCTGCTTGTCTTCGGGCAATCTGCCGCCCTTAGATTCCCCCAAATCCTTCACCAACTTCTCCAAATCTTCTCCAAGCAAGAGTTTCCCCCGAAAAGGAAGCTTACTTAACATTGCCTTGGACGAACCATCCGCTGACCAGTTGCGAAGCCACAGATACCGCCTAGCCACAATCGCCGATGCCATACTCTTAGCCAGCCCTCGGATAAGGTCAAAGTGAATATCCGCCAAATATCCGCTTCTGCCGTCATCTTTTCTGACTGATCTGCTTGGATACGCTGTACCCACCATAGACAGGCTCTAGCTACCCAAGCCCCATAAATAGACGCTTGCATAGAGAGCGCATTGACCTCAAAAACCTGTTTCAACAGGGCTTCCAGTCTACGGTCCTGGGCATCCTTAAGGGCTGCACTACCTTCCACTGGAATGGTAGTCTTTTTTGCAACTGCCGACACCACGGCATCCACTCTGGGAGACTTAAACAACTCCCGATCTTGGTCTATCAGCGGGTATAGCCGTGCCATAACCCGAGACCCCTTTAGGGCTGACTCTGGCAAGTCCCATTCTTCCTGGATCATCTCTTTAACCACTCTGTGTACAGGAAAAGCTCTCCGAGTCTTCCAGAAAGCCTGCAACAGCGGGTCTTCCAGGGTGGAGTCCCCCGCCGGACCCCCTGAGGGCATATTTAGCACCTTTAAAGATTCAGAGATTAGCGCCGGCAACTCCTCTCTCCTAAAGACGCGGACGACCCTGGCCTGGTCTTCCTCTGCAATCTCTCCCTTCCTCACGTTCCTCAACCAAGTCCAAATCAGTGTCCAGCTCCTCCGAATGGAGACCTTCCGACACCACTGATTGCTCAGATGTGCCTCTGTGAGCCCTGGACCTCTTTGCCACTACTCCCATGTCCAACAGGATCCCCGGCCGCTTTAGCCCCAAGCTCCCCTCAGTAGCCCCGGGGGAAGGCTTCCTAGACTGACTTCCCAACGCTTGCTGGAGCAGGGACACGAACTCCGGCGAAAAAATCGCCGCTAGGCCCCCTGGTAAGGAGGGCTGCGGGCAGGGGAGTTCAGGAGCCGCCAACGTACTTGGAATGGGCTCTAGGGATGGAATGCTGGGCGAACCGGGCTGGTGAATGGCTAAGGAGGCCCTCCCTTGACCGTCCTCAATGCCCTCTGCCCCCGGCTCCAGCGCTGTAGCCTCCTGACTGCAGCCCTTACAAACGCCCCCCCCCCCTCAGAAACTGTGCTCCTCTTTGCCCCACAAAGCAGACAGAGCTGTCGAGGCATCCTGCTCCAGAGAACAAATGACCTAAAAACTTCTCTGCAATAACAAATGCCGACAGGGATACATAGGTCCCCGTCCTGGAGCACTGCTCCATGTGCCATTTATTTTATTTATTTATTTTTAAAATAAAGCCCCTGTCAAACCTCCAGTCCGGATCTAAACACCCGATTCGCAAATGAGGCTCCCCTGGCGCGTTTCTCCTACTTAGAAACTTGAAGAACTGAAAACCGGCGATTCCCACACAACTGCCATGCGGCTCGGCCTGCTCCGCCGAAGCCGCGTCAGCACGCTGCCGTTTCTCTGCCCGCTCCCCCCCCCCCCCCCAGGCACTCAGAGCTCCTTACCTGCCGGCAGCAAAGGCAGAAGACCACTTTCCTGCTTGGGCCGTATCACGGCGCGGGAACTGCCACGCCGGAGCCCTTTGTGCAGAAGTGAAGAAAACCTTGCTGTGCTTTACCGTTCACGTGGTTGGCGGCCCTAACAGCGATTGCAGGCACTTCTTCTGCACGCTGAGGGTTCGCTCTGCACTCCTTCAGCTCCACAGACAAAAATGAGCGAACGGAGTCTACTCCCCTTTTAGTGACCCCCTGCCCCTAAAGCAGATTCCACTTGGAAGGGGTGGGGGGAGGCAGAGCCACAGCACCAACGGCACAGTAAATTCACTTAAGAAACAAAATAATAAATCCCCTACTTTTTTTTTCTTTTTTAAACCCAAACCAATGAAATCAATCCAAAATCAAATAAAAACCAACTATCCTAACTCTTCTTAATTGTTCCTCTAATGAGCACAGCACTGCCAGGCTCATCAATCCTCCAGCTGCTTGGAGACTGAGGTAACTGGTGGAAGAAGGCGGTACCGGAGCTTATGTACCTGTGAAATCACAAGAGTGACATTTCTCAGTCTCCAAGCTGCTGGAGGAGGAGCAAAACCCAGAGGTTTCGGGACCAGACTGGAGGGACGCTAAGGAATGTCATATAAAGATCACTGGCTGAAATCACCAATGACCTACTAGCAATTCTGGAAGCGGTGTGTGGCCACACCACATAAAAGCAGCAGCTTTAGCTTATTGGAGACTTTAATCTCCCATCTCTGCCTCCAAAACACTCTAAGCCCTTCATAGAAGCTATAGAAGCACTGGTTTACAAGAAATTAGGCAACATGCCTACCCACAAAAAAGGAAGCACACTAGATCTCATTTTTGCTCCTACAGAAATGCTTAAACAGAACGACCAGCTCTCACTCCAATCATTCTCAGTGCTGTGGTCTGACTTACACTCTTATATGTCATATACCATACAAGCACAGCCGTTCAAAAGACACCCAAATTCTACAAGCAGACAGGAGAGTTTGACACCTTGAAAAACAAACCTTTCTAAATGAAATCTTGCCTAAACTGGATACAGAATCAACTCATACTGACACACTTATAAATAACTGGAACTCAGCTATAAGCAAAGCTGCATTAGCACCACAGACTACAGGAACCACAGAGATGACACATAGCCAACTGATACTCTAAAAGGACCAAGGGAATTCAAGCAAAAGCTCAGACAACTGGAATGAAGATGGGGTCACACAAGAGATACACAGGACTGAGGTATCTACATGTCCAAACAGCAGGAAAATTACAAAATGGTTAATAAAACTAAGAAGGAGTACCACACAAAACTCATTAGTTCACTAAACCACTCAAATGAGCTCTTTGATATAGTTAAATCACTAGTGAAGGACCCTAATGATAAACATCAATATTCCCTTCCCACAGATATTCACCGACTTCTTCCAACGCAAACACAAGATGATCAGCCTAAAACTATCAAGTACACAAAGCATCATTCCTATCAGCCTCACTCTACAGTCCTTCAACTTAGTCCCTACAGATCACATAGAAAACAAATTAGTCATAGTCTCAACACTACCACATCCCTGCTTGATCCATGTGCAGGAAGCTGAATCAAAAGTAGCTTGACCTGAACCAAACTCATTCCTAAACAAGATCACACATACCTATCACTAACTCAAGGCTTCAGGCCCGCCACTCTCAAGAATGCCTTGTGGCCCATATTGAAGTGCCCCAACCCAGACAGTAAGAACCCAGTTTCATACACACCCATTTCTAGCCTACCATTCCCAGCAGAGATTACAGAAAAGGAAGTTGAGCACCAACGCCAAGATCACACACACACACACACACTGCAACCACACTAGCACCGCTTCAGACACCATCACAGAGTTGAAACACTATTAATGTCATTTTGACACTCATAAAAAAGGTATTGAAAAGCCAAAAACAAGATTTCATCCTAATGTTCCTAGATACTGCAGCAGCATTTAACCCAATCTGTCACAACACCCTATTATCATGATTGCAGGCAATAGGAATACAAGATACAGCACTGAACTGGTTCCAATCATACCTAACAGGATGCCAGCAGCAAGTGAAAACAGGGCCACATAAATCTGCTCCATATGCGCCGCAACGAGTTCCACAAGGCTCATTTGGAGAAATTGCTCCTCAGAACTCTACTCGCTACTATTCAACATATACATACAACCAATATGCTCACTCATACAAGCTCACATCTCTATTACCAGATCTATGCAAATAACATCATGCTCTACTTACCCTTCCCCATAGCAAAGCCCACCTATACTACACCAATAGACTGCTTCAGTGTAGTTTCACGCTGGCTCCTCAAACACAACTTACCTATTAACTACAAAAAGCAAACAAACAGAAGTCCTCTGTATACTCAGAGATGTGACATTTATCCTGCCAGCTACCCAAAAAGTAAAGAATGCAGATCTGAAGATGAAATCAGAGAATCGATACCTCAGAATCACCCTTAACCTGCAACTAACCATGCAACCGCACATTGGCAAAACTACCAAAAATGGTATACAACAAGATATAATAAAAAATAAGAGATAAAACATCCTTATTTAACAGAATTTATAGACCGCCTTTTCCTTAAATCAAGGTGGTTTACATTGTAACAGGTGGTTTACACTTAACTCAAACTGTTTAAATTATACCATTATATAAAGGGTGGGATCACCCAGCATGTGGGAAGCTTAACAAAACTAAAAGCTATAACAGAAAATTAGAATAACTTATTCATAAGTTGGGGTTGTGAGTCGTATTTGTTTAATGTTGTTCATTGCTCAGGGTCTAAGGACTGTGTGGATGGACAGTCAGTGATGCTCTATGTGATGCTACCAAAAGGAGTGTCTTCAACTTTTTCCTGCAGTCCTTGTTATCCCTCATATTTCTAATATCCTCCGGGAGGGACTTCCATAGGTTTGATACATATAGTGATAGTGACCTGTTGGATGTGGTCCGTTTGGTTTTGGAGTATTTGTCTGGCGTAAATAATATGGTTTTACAGCTTATTCTCATCAGGCAGGTTTCAGGATATATTTTTATCAGATCCTGTTGCCTTGAACTTGGTGCGACTCCTCATCGGTAGCCAGTGTAATTGGGCCAATGTCGGCATTATGTGTTCATGTTTAGCTGTTCCAGTGATAATGCGGGCAGCCGTGTTATGGACCATCTGCAGTAGGTGTATGTTCTGGCAGGCCTTGGTATAGTAAGCTGTAGTAGTCAGTCTAACACCGCTGTGACTATGGCTGGTAGAACCATACGGAAATCATTCTAGCTTAGGAGAGGCTTCAATTTTTGGATGATTTTCACTTTAGGGTATGCATTCTGTGTTGTTCTGTTAATTTGGGATTGCAGGTTTAAGTTTTGATAGGTATTTAATTTCAATTTTGACAGCTATGTTTCTCTTCCTTAGGGTTATAGTGCCAGGAGGAGTGAAGGTCTTGTTTCTTGTTATTATAAGAGCTTCTGTTTTGTCATAATTTATGCTGAAGTTATATATGTGCTGAGCCATGCGGAAATTTCTATTATGCTTGTGTATTCTGAAGTTTTGACATTGAAAGATGTGTACAACATTATGTCATTGGCATAAATTTTGTATTGTATCTTGTGTTTCTTGATGACATCGCAAACTGACTGAATGTAGAGGTTGATGTTCAGGATTACCATACTGTTTTTCAGGCCATGGTTCTCTTGCATCTCGATTACTGCTACATCATCTATTAAGGCGTACCAAAATATGTTTTACACCTGCTACCGATGGCACAAAACACCGCTGACTAAATCCTGCATGGAAGCGCAAGATCTGAGAACATAATACCCGTACTAAGGCAACTAGCCTATCTATAGTTAGCTGTATTAAATACAAAGTCCTATTAATGACATTTAAAATATCACACAATCTATCCATCCTCAAACCACCTCCAATCCATTTTTTTTCCCCCAGTTTTTATTTATAAACCACCAAGAAAGACAGGAAATATATGACATTCAACCACCTCTCCCTGGGGTTGACTCTTATCCCCAGGGCAGAGAACAATGATGGTCATAAATATTTTCAGGTTTTACCCCATCCCCCCTCCCCCGGACCCCATCCCCCCTTCCCCCCTACCCACCCCACCTAACGTACCCACGGCTATTCCACATCAGGACCAGCTCATAAGAACTATTCATATCACCCACTTTGAGCCATGCACAATTAAGGCTACATACTAACATCCTAGATGCAGAACTGCGTTGCGAGTCCGGGGACTCAGAATATGGATATATGGGTCCCAGAGTAACAGAAAGGCGGACCAGCGTTTGACATGGCCCCTAGCGCCCTTACACTCCAAGAGCATCAATTGATGGAAGGAATTCCGCCACTCCAAAAAGGAGGGAGGGTTTCTTTCCCGCCATCAACGCAAGAGTGGCCCCTTACCCACCAGACAGGCCTTCCACACTAACCAGCGTCCCCATTTCCCTTTCGGGGAGTTAAGGCTCAGGAGATCTAAAGTGACCAGGGCAGCATCCCAATAAACTGGCTGTCCTAGGAGGTTCGTCATAAAGGAACAAATTCTCCTCCAGTAGGAGCGGATCCTCCGACATCCCCACCACATATGCAATAAAGTCGAGAAAAGTGAACCCTAGTTAAACATTTAAATTGCATTTCCCGCCAGCGGACTCCATCCGCCAGGTTCACTATTCTCCGGATGGCTGCCAGGACTGTATCTTGGGGAATTTCCCGCCCCATCTCAGCACCCCAGGCCTGCTCCACACTGCAAAAGTCCGGTCGAGTCCGAAATTGTTCCAGCCTAGTGTTAAAAACACGTATTGATGGTTTCTCCGCCCCGCCCAGACTAAAAAACTCTAAGATCTGTGCTGACTGGTCACTATGCAGCTCCTCACCCGGGAGGGAGGCCACATAGTGGGCGATCTGCATATACACAAAAAAATGGCGGGACCCCAGTTCATATTCCCGAGATAATGAAAGAAAGGATTTAGATTTCCCAGCGGGATCGACCACATGACCCAAATTCCGTATACCTTTCTCCCCCCAAGTACAGAATAAGGCTGCATCTGTGCCTGGAGTAAAGCACAGTTACTTACCTGTAACAGGTGATCTCTGGGAACAGCAGGAATTAGTCATCACATATGGGTACGTCGGTACCGACGGAGCCTGCGCGGGAAAGCTCCCCAGCTTTTCAGATGAAAAGCTTTTGGGGCCTCCCACTGCACATGCGCGCTGCCTTCCCGCCTTCCTGACCAGCTCTCCTCAGTTCGAGTTTAAAGCTGAGACAATAGAGAGAGGACAGGAAGATAGATAGATAGAGAGACAACTCCTAGGGGAGGTGGGTGGGTTGTGATGACTAATTCCTGCTGTTCCCAGAGATCACCTGTTTCAGGTAAGTAACTGTGCTATCTCCAGGAACAAGCAGGAATAAGTCATCACATATGGGGACTCCCTAGCTGAGATGCCTGGGAGATCCCCCTACAAGGGTAACCATCTTCGTATGGATCTCAGGCATCCATTCTGGGAAGGTGGGCAGGAGTTGTTTAAGTATGGAACAGGTGTTTGAGGACAGCCTGACCAAACAAGGCATCCCGGCGGGAGTCCTTGTCCAAGCAGTAATGGGCTGTGAAGGTATGAACCGAGGCCCAACTGGCTGCTCGACAGATCTGATCTATGGACACAGAGTGAAGATGAGCCATAGAAGTGGCCATAGCTCTCACATTGTGAGCTGTGACATGGCCTTCCAGAGAAATGTTCTTACTCTGGTAAGCAAAGGAAATACACTGAGCAATCCAGTTGGAAAGTGTGCGTTTGGTGACTGGAAGTCCCAAATGAGAAGGATCAAAAGCCACGAAAAGCTGAGAAGACTTTCAATGTGGCTGAGTCCTATTGAGGTAAAAGGCGAGAGCCCTTTTACAGTCAAGAGTATGAAGGTTCCTCTCTGCACTGGATGCATGAGGAGCCGGAAAAAAGACAGGTAGATATACCTCTTGATTAAGATGAAAAGGCGAGACCACTTTAGGCATAAAGTGGGGATTCGTCCTAAGGACCACCTTATCATGATGAAATCTGGTATAAGGTGGATTAGCCACCAAAGCCTGCAGTTCACTGATGCGGCGAGCCGAAGTGACTGCAATAAGGAAAAGGACCTTCCAGGAAAGAAATTTCAGGGAGGTAGATACCAACGGTTCAAAAGGTGGCTTCATAAGTTGACCCAGAACTAAATTCAAGTCCCATGCTACCGGAGGAGGTCGGATGGGAGGCTTAGTGAGGTTAGGCCTCTCATGAATCTTGCAATAGAGGATGAGAGGAGACAGATTGTCCATTTATAGGTTTTAAGGATGCTGTAATAGCACTTAAATGGACTCGTACTGAATTCGTCTTGAGGCCTGCATTGGAAAGATGCAGGAGATAGTCCAGTAGAGAATTCAAAGGAAGTGCTAGAGGGTCAAGACCCTGTTGAGCACACCAAATGGAAAAACGTTTCCATTTGAAAGCATAGGAACGCCTGGTGGAGGGTTTCCTAGAGGCATAAAGGATATCTTTCACTGGTTGAGAAAGATTAAACTCTTGAAGGCTTAAGCCTTCAGTAACCAAGCTCGGAGATGTAGGGACTTGTGGTTTGGATGCCACAAAGTCCCCTGCTCCTGATACAGAAGGTCTGGTGCAGCTCCCAGGTCCAGGGAGGAGCCCTGGGAGAGCTGTAGAAGGAGAGGGAACCACACTTGGCGTGGCCAGCGTGGAGCAATGAGGATCATGGATCCGTGATCCCTCTGAAGTTTGAACAGAGTCTTGGGAATCAAAGGACAGGGTGGAAAAGCGTACAGGAATTCCTGACCCCAATGTAGGAGAAAGGCATCGTTGGCCTGAGCTCCCTGACACGGAGTCCTGGAACAGAACCGGGGAAGTTTGGCATTCCACGGACTTGCAAAGAGGTCTATGTCCAGGGTCCCCCATTCCTGAAAGATTCTGCGTATCTGGTCCTATGTAGGGACCATTCGTGTGGGAGCAGAACTCGACTGAGTCTGTCTGCCCGAGAGTTTTGAACTCCTGGAAGATATACTGCCAGAAGATGAATTTGGTGCTCTCTGGCGAAGGCCCATAATCTGAGAGCTTCGTTGCAAAGTGACAGAGAGCCCGTCCCTCCTTGTTTGTTGACAGAGAACATGGCCACCTGATTGTCTGTCTGAACTAGGACAGTCAGGTTGGCAAGGAGGGTATGGAAGACTGTGAGGGCAAGGAAGATTGCTCGCAGTTCCAGAAGGTTTATGTGAAGGGTGGCCTCCTGAGGAGACCAGGTGCCCTGAGTGGAGAGGTGCTGGAGATGAGCTCCCCACCCTGTTTGGGAGGCATCTGTTGTGAGGGTTGCTTGGGGCAACGAAGGTTGGAAGGGGATCCCCAACAACAGATTTTTGGAGGATGTCCACCACTGGAGAGACCAAAACAGTCGTTTTGAGATGAGTATTTGGTCTGAGAGCAGTCCTGATGCTTGAGACCACTGGGTGGCCAAGGTCCATTGAGCTGCTCTCATATGAAGACGAGCATAGGGCACTACGTGTACCGTGGAAGCCATGTGGCCCAGAAGCTGCAGCATTTCTCTGGCTGACAAGTGACTTCTGGACTGAGCCTGGGAGGCCAAGCTTATTAGTCTTTGGCCTCGGACCAGAGGAAGGTAGGCCCTTGCAGTGGTGGAGTCCAGTTGGGCCCTATGAATTCCAGAGACTGAGTAGGGATGAGTTGGGATTTGGGAATGTTTACCACAAGTCCCAGATATTGAAGAATACGCCTTGTGCGGTCCAGAGAAAATCTGGGCTTCTGATTGAGATGGAGCTCGGATGAGCCAGTCGTCCAGATATGGGAAGACAAAGATTCCCATGCCTCTGAGAAATGCGGCTACGACTGCCATGCATTTTGTGAAGACTCTTGGAGCAGAGGCCAGACCGAAGGGTAGTACTCTGTACTGGAAAAGTTTCCCTGGAACAGAAATCTTAGATATTTTCTGTGGGGATGGATGGATGAGTATATGAGTGTACGCATCCTTGAGATCTAGAGAACAAAGCCAATCCTGACTCTGAAGGTATGGAAGGAGAAGGCCCAGAGAGAGCATTTTGAATTTCTCCTTGAATAGAAACCTGTTCAATTCTCTCAGATCTAGGATAGGTCTGAAGCCCCTGTCTTCTTTGTTATGAGAAAGTAAGGGGAGTAGAAACCTAACCCTGTTGTGGAGGAGGACTCCTCTATTGCCCCTTGGGCAAGAAGAGAAGAGACTTCCTGACCCAACAGGGTCAGAAGAGATGGGGAGAACTGAAGTGCCTCACCATGGTATGGGGAGGAAGGCTGGAGAAATGAAGTTTGTAGCCCTCTCGGATAATAGAGAGGGTCCATTGCTCTGATGTAATTTGTTCCCATCTGGGAGCAAAATGAGCTAGCCTTCCAGGAATGGTGAGGGGCTCTGGTTGTTCTAGAGCCAGATACCGGTTTCGGTATGGGGAAGGCAGGTACGCGGTCTAAAGAAACAAACAAAAGTAACAAATTCTTCAGCGGTGACAGGAACACGACCTGCTGGCTCCGCGGAAAAAGAAGAACTGAGGAGAGCTGGTCAGGAAGGCGGGAAGGCAGCGCGCATGTGTAGTGGGAGGCCCCAAAAGCTTTTCATCTGAAAAGCTGGGGAGCTTTCCCGCGCAGGCTCCGTCGGTACCGACGTACCCATATGTGATGACTTATTCCTGCTTGTTCCTGGAGATAACAGACATTACCCCGAAATGGCAGCCAGCTCGACACCTTCCAATTGCGGCCCCAATAAACATTAAGCTGCCGCCAAGTTCGGCACACTGGAGCCAGATGGGTTGCATCCGACGAGTTTCCAAATGTAAGAGAGCCTGTAGAGAATGGGGGGCCACATACGCCTCCTCCAACGCCTTAGGAGTATACAGTTCTGTATCGCCTAGCCAATCCCCCAAGTGTCGCGCTTGGTAGGCCAGTGCATAGGCGCCGAGATCCGGAAGCCCCTATTTCTCCCCTTCCCCACTAGGCGACCATATGGCAT
The DNA here is from genome assembly GCA_033557465.1 of Ichthyophis bannanicus. NCBI lineage: Eukaryota > Metazoa > Chordata > Amphibia > Gymnophiona > Ichthyophiidae > Ichthyophis > Ichthyophis bannanicus. The sequence continues at coordinate 153,451,116 of CM066044.1, forward strand.
ACGTGCTCTCGCACCCCTCCACAGAAAACCCCGGAATTCCACTTCAAGACGCCGGACATCACATCGCAGTAACCAAACTGGGAGGGTCTGCAGCCAATACAATATCCGCGGCAATATCACCATTTTAATCGCCGCTATTCTCCCCGATAAAGATAGGGCAAGGGGCCGCCAAGCCTGCAGCTGGGTTCTCACTTTGGTCAGCACCCGATTCAAATTACTCCCATAGAGCTGAGATAGCTGACTGGGTAATACTATCCCCAAGTACAGTCAAACCTCGGTTTTCGTATGCCCTGGTTTTCGTACGATTCGGTTTTCGTTGATTTTTTTCATCAAGATTGTGTTTCGGTTTTCGTACGTTGTCTCGGTTTTCGTACAGCATTTTACCCCCCCCCCCCGTACCTGCCATGGATTAGCGTGAGCCAGCGATCTCCCACGGAGCTTGAGCCAGCGATTCTGCGGGACCTCTGGGGAGCCGAGGAGTTCAACGCTCCAGCGTGGCCTGCCCGAAACTGCTTCCTGCCCCGGACTCTCCCCCGATTGACGTCTGCCTGCTGCCTCTTCCCCTGCACATCCCTTGAACCGGGACAGGAGCTGGTGACCGAATCTGCTTCTCCTTGGCGGCCCAGTCTCCCGCCGGGGCCCCCTGCCCTCCCGATTGGATTCGGGGTGTCCTGCAGGCCTGCACACGCGGCCTCTCCTTGAAACCTTGCAGTCTGCAGCTGCAGGCTCCTGCTGGCACAGCCCCACGCTGTTCTCTGACTCTCACCTGTGTCAGGCTGCTACCTTAGGGGGGCCGGAGGCAGCCTAAGACTCTCTGTCCCACTGTTTCTCAACTGCCTGCTGCTTGGCTGACACTGCCTCTCCACCTCTCCCGACACTGTGTAGGAGTGGCTGCCCTACAGGCTGGTGTGACTTCGGGCACTGTCCTCTTTCTGGTGCCCTTACTTTTGCTGACATTGGCACTACCTCTCCTGACACTGTGAGCTTGGTAACTGGGTGTGATGGCTGCTAAGTTAAAAGGCAGGCTGGAGCCCCGATTGTGCAGACGGCCAAGATGGCTGTTCCCACCTCCGCTGCTGGTGGTGATTGCTTGATCCCCAGAGGGGAGAGCAGCTGGAGCTGGCTGGAGTGCGTCCCATATGCCAACAAAAGTCTTCAATAAAGGTAAAAGTGATGTTACATGCTCATTTATCCATTTCATTAGTCATTTATATGTATTTCTCATTGTTTTCTGTATGTAAAAAGATAGTTATTCTCTATAAAATGTATTTTTTGTCAATATTTTTGGGTGTCTGGAACGGATTAATTGAATTTACATTATTTCTTATGGGAAATCTTGCTTCGGTTTTAGTCCGTTTCGGTTATAGTCAGACTTTTTTGAACGGATTAATCATGAAAACCGAGGTTTGACTGTATACAAATTGATTTTCTGCCCATTTAAGAGGGAACTCCCCCGGCCAGCCCCGCCGGAGCTGACCCGAAATATCCAGAGCCTCGGATTTCTCCCTATTAATACTAAAACCCCCAAACTTCCCAAAGGTTTGAAACTCCTGCAACAGGCTGGGTAGAGATTCTCTAGGTGAGAGCAAATGTACCAACAGGTCGTCGGCAAAGGCAGATATCAAACTCATGATCCCCGATACTCACCCCCCTTATCGCTCGCGACAACCGCACCTTACGCAGGAGGGGGTCAAGGGACAGGACAAAGAGGAGAGGGGAGAGGGGACACCCCTGACGAGTCCCCCTTCGTAAAGGAAAGGCCTCGGACAACACCCCATTACATAGGATCGCTGCAGTCGGATCTGCATATAAACTAGCAACCATGCTGCAAAAAGAGGGCCCTATACCATAACGCGGGAGTAGATACATCAAATACTGTCAATCTACCCTATCAAAGGCTTTTTCCGCATCAAAACTAATTAATAAAGGAGGACATACGTCTATACCGGACCCATTCTAAAGACGTTATTATTTTGCGCAAATTGCGTACTGCGTAACGTTCCTTAACAAAACCCACTTGGGATTCATGGACCAACTGCCCCAAGAATTCCGCCAGGCGATCAGCTAGGATTTTTGCCATTAATTTAAGGTCAAAGTTAAGCAGAGAGGTAGGTCGATATGAAGCTGCTAATAGAGGGTCTTTAGCCGGTTTCAGAATGAGAACAATATGGACATGGTTATCTCCCCATCGAAAATTTCCCTGCTGCGCCCTCCTGTTATGTACTGCAGCTAGGGTTGGAGAAATCAGCTCGTTAAGAATCTTATAAAATTCAGCGCCGAGACCATCGGACCCCGGGGATTTGTAACAGCTGGCTTTGGACATAGAGGCTTGCAGCTCTGCTACTGTAATCGGCCGATCCAACTGCGCCCTTTGCGCCTCAGATAATTGGGGTAGGTCTAATTCCCCCACATATTCTGCCATCTGCGAGAAGGAAGGCGACTCCGCTGTATAAAGTTGCTGAAAAAAGGATCGAAATACTCGAGCTATCGCCAGGCTCTCACAATGAAGTGTCCCCAGGTCATCCCGCAGCACTGGCACCAGTTTTGAGCCCCTGGGGCCACGTAGGCACCTAGCCAGTAATTTCCCCGGCTTGTCTCCATGACGGTATAATTGGTAACGGTAATACAACACAGACTTCTTGGCCCTCTGATGCAAAAGTTCGTTAAGTTCCGTTTGACTTTCCCACAGCCGCCTTTTAAGCCCTGCCGTTGGGTTTTGAGCCCATTGGAGTCTCAGCTTCGTAACCAATTCGTAACCAATTTTTCTAAGCAAATAATACATTCCGCCCTCAATCTCCTCTTCCTGGCAAGAAACCCTATAATATCTCCCCGTAGTACAACCTTCGCAGTTTCCCAAATCAACTCTGGGTCGTCCTGGTGGCCACCATGATCAGCCTCAAACTCCCGCCATCTCTTCTGAAGAAAGGAACGGAACTGAGCATCCCTATATAGTTCGAGCGGGAAACGCCAGAGAGATGTCCTAGAGGTACTCCCGCTCCAATAAACGTCCAGCCAAACGAACGCGTGATCGGAAATCTCTACGGGCCCTATCTGCGCTTCCTCAACCTTAGCAAACAGACCAGCGGAAATCAACAGGTAATCTATACGCGCACTAGTGCCATGTGCCCGAGATTGATGCGTATAATCCCGTTCGGCCGGATGTAACAACCTCCATGGGTCCACCAGCCCCAGCCTGGAACATAAGCGACGTAAAGCACGGGCCATCTGTAGTCTATCCCTTGGCTCCCCCCCTTTAGACGTGTGTAGGACCACATCCACAACGCCATTAAAGTCCCCCCCCAGGATCACAGGGAGCTCTGGCAACATCTCTTATTTTAGAGGCAAGACGAGAATAGAGGTTCAAATCTAACACATTAGGACAATATAAATTGCCCAGAATAACTGGCCTCCCCTCCAGGACACCCTGCAATAGTACAAATCTGCCCGATGGATCCACCAGTTCTCTTACAACCTCCAGCCTTATTCGCTTATGTATCAGGAGCACGACACCACCCTTCTTTCCAAGAGCCGGGGCCCCCCATACCTGCCCCACCCAATCCCTGCAAAGTTTACGGTGCTCCTCAGCTGTCTGGTGGGTTTCCTGGAGCATAGCTATGTCCGCCTTTTGCCTAGCCAAAGCCTGCAGAATTTTGGAACGCTTGATCGGGCTACCCAGACCACAGACATTCCAAGAAATTATCTTAAGCGGCATTGAATATACTAATAGTCCCGTGTAGCACAGTAAACAAATACCATGAGGGTGCCCCCCCAGCCTGAGAATGCTGGAGCTGAGAAATGTCTGTGCTCTGATCTATAACATATAAATAAACAAAGCTTGACGTAGAGCTGAATTTGTACCATGTAACAGTTTTTCCCCTAATTAAAGGAGATGTGATGGCCTAGCTTGAAGGGAATCATGGGAACCTGCACAAGTGCCTTCAGCACCAGAGAGAGGCTATGCCGTGACACCACCAGTCTCACCGGGGGGAGAGGGTTGTGGGATCTGCTTTGTTCCCTTGAGGAACTGGGATACATATAGGTACATATAGGTGTTGCTCCTTTTTCTCTAACATTGGCAAAAATCATCCCTTTCTTTCTACACACACTACTAAGATACTTACCCACTCTTTAGTCACTTCCAGCATGGACTATTGCAACCTCCTCCTTGCTGGTCTCCCTCTGAATCATCTCTCTCCCCTTCAATCTGTTCAAAATTCAGCTGCGCGGCTAATCTTCCACCAGCCTCTACATGCTCATATAACCCGCCGTCTCAAGTTGCTTTACTGGCTCCATATCCATTTCCGTATCCAGTTCAAACTTCTCCTACTGACCTATAAGTGCACTCATTCTGCTGCTCCTCACTACCTTTCCTCCCTTATCTCTCCCTATACCCCTTCTCGGGTACTCCGCTCTTCTGTCAGTTCCCTATCTGTGCCCTTCTCTTCTACTGACAACTCCAGACATCGATCCTTCCACTTTGCTGCTCCTTACGCCTAGAACAAAACTACCCGTATCTGTGCGTCAGGCTTTATCTCTGGTCCTTTTCAAATCCAGGCTGAAAGCTCACCTCTTCAATTCTGCTTTTGGACTCAATCCACTTGCTCTCACAGAGAGACAACAGCTGAGGACAAGAACACATCTATAAGAGTGGCAAAGAAACACAACTCCCCTAGATGTGTCCTTGTCTTCAAATGTGTTGTCGGTCTTGACAAGATTGTAAACTCTGATGAGCAGGGACCATCTTTTACATGTGTCTGTACAGTGCTGTGTATACCTTGTAGCACTATACAGTAGCAGTAGTAGTAGTAGTAAAGATATAGGACGTCCTATAGGAGCCCTTTCTGGTCATCTCATCAGCATCTGTCTCCCTGACTACCATTCCATCCTTTCTCCCTTTGAGCTTAATCTGTGATCCTGCCCTCCTTCTTGGAGGACCACCTCTGGTCACATCCCTCATTATATCTGTTAAACATGAGGACAGCGTTTGTGAAGTACCCCTGAGGCTACTATTTCCTTCCAGTAATTGGACCATCTCTTTGTCCACTTCACTGGCCCAGAGAGAAAGGCAGCAGTCAAATCCTCGATTGCCTGCTGGCTTAAAGAGGCTGTTAGTTCAGCTTACCTCCTGTGTGGAAAAACACATGTCGGAAAGAGTCAGAGCTCAACTCCACTCATTCCCGAGTACTTTGTAAAGCACTAAACATAGCATGTGAGAGCTGGAGCGGATGGTGGCTTTGGCAGAACAGTTCGGTCCTGAGCATTATCTTCCTGCCAACTTGCATCCTCACTGCTTGGGTGTGTCCTATGCATCTGGACTGATCTAGCTGGATAAGGAAGGAGAAATTACATAGATGCTAAAATTTCCTTTCTTGAATCCTGCTAGAGCAGCCCAGATCCCAATCTGAAAAAGACTATTCTAAAGGGTTGGAAATAGAAGCAGAAACTATTAGAGGAAGAACAAGATCGGCTTTCCTAAAGCTACAAGAGTTAAAGAAAAAGTTCTAGCCTCTAATTGGAATGTTACAAGATGCTCAAGGTTCTATGTTGAATGATGCTGAGAAGATCAAGAAAAGATGGAAGGAATATACAAAGTTTTTATATGATAAAGATCAACTGGACAAACAGCCATTTCAACCTATACCTTATGATCGGGAACCATTGGTGATGAAAGAAGAAGTTGAAGCAGCATTGAAAGTATTATCAAAGAACAAAGCACCAGGCATTGATAGCATTCTCATAGAAGTATTACAGCAATCTGATGCAGCTGTTACCGTACTTACAAGGCTCTGCCAAGAAATATGGAAGACAACATCATGGCCAACTGACTGAAAAAGATCTGTGTTTAAACCAATACTAAAGAAAGGTGATCCAACTGACTGTGGAAATTATCGCACAATCGCTCTGATCCCACATGCCAGAAAGATTCGACTGAAGATTATTAAAAAGAGACTACAACCATACCTGGAACAAGAACTACCTGAAGTGCAAGTAGGGTTCAGGAAAGGGCAAGGAACTAGAGACATCATTGCGGATGCGAGATGGATTCTTGAAAAGACTAAAAAATACCAAAAGGATATCTATTTGTGCTTTATCTACTATAGCAAAGCTTTTGACTGTGTAAACCATAAGAAACTCTGGGCCACATTAAGAAGCATGGGTATACCAGAACACCTGATTGTACTCTTGCACAATCTGTACATTGATCAAGAAGCAACAGTTTGAAAGGAACAAGGAGAAACAGAATGGTTTAAAATAAGCAAAGGTGTAAGACAAGGCTGCATACTTTCCCCCTACCTGTTTAATTTATATGCAGAACAAATCATCAGAGAAGCAGGTTTCTATGAAGACAACAGAGGTGTGAAGATTGGTGGAAGACTCATCAACAACCTTCGCTATGCTGATGATATCACATTACTGGCTGAAAGTGAAGATCATCTGAAACACTTGCTTCTCACAATCAAAGAACATAGTCTCAAAATGGGCCTGCACCTTAATGTAAAGAAGACAAAGATCATGACAACTGGCATAATCAACAGGTTCATCGTTGAAGGAGAAGAAATTGAAATCGTGAATAACTTTAACCTACTTGGATCAACTATCAATAAAGAAGCAACAAGCAGTCAAGAAATCAGACGACTCATTGCTCTTGGCAGAATGGCTATGAAAGACCTAGATAAGATTCTCAAGAGCAGAGATGTCTCTTTCCATACAAAGATTTGACTTGTTCAAGCCATGGTATTTTCAATATCATATGGATGTGAAAGCTGGACAGTGAAAAAGATAGAAAGGAAGAAAATTGATGCCTTTGAATTATGGTGCTGGCGGCAAATACTGTGTATACCATGGACTGCCCGAAGAACAAACCAGTCGGTACTAGAGGAGATCAAACCTAAGCTTTCTTTAGAAGCTCAAATGACAAGACTGACTTTCATACTTTGGACACATCATCGCGGAGAGAGATCATTAGAGAAAGACATCATGCTTGGCAAGATAGAAGGTCAACGCAAAAGAGGAAGGCCAGCAATGAGATGGATCGATACAATAACAGCAGCTACAGGTACCAGTCTGTCAACAATGAGCCGCCTGACTGAAGACCGAACACAATTTAGGATAGCTATCCAGAGGGTCGCCATGAGTCGACTCCGACTCGACGGCACTTAACAACAAAGGGTTGGGATCCCTGCTGCATTATCTGCATTATCAGTAGCAGACCTGATGCAGACTAAGTGTGGTAAAACAGCACAAAAGTGTTAATAAAAAGTTATTGTTCATTAATACCTTGCATTTTTTAGTCTTGCTTCTGCTTGGGAAGTGATATACCAGCTTCTCTCAGCACTACATCTCATACTAGTGATAATATCACTGAAAGCTATTTCAGTCTGCCCCCGCCTGCTGGCTGGGAAGCATAACCTACGCGTCAGAATGATAAGGAAACAGTACAAATATTTCCATAAAAAATGTTTAACAGCTATATTTTCACGCCCTCACTAGGTTTGCAGCTTGTTGTGCTGCGAGGTTTTGTGTGCATCAGTGATGCTGAGAGCTAAGCTATTGTAAGCTTAACTACTGGCAGGGTCTCCCAAGATGGACAGGTGTCAGTTGAGGTGCCTGACTAAGACAAACCATCCATCTGGCCAGCAGCAGAATGGAACAGTGTTGGTGGCGGAGGATCACATTTCTGTGACAACACCACTAGAATTGCCTGCATGGAATAAAGGCCCAGCAATCTACTTCTGTAAAAGTAGATTGTCATGAAAACCCAATGGATAGTCGCAGCAAAATAAATTACACTATAGTGCTGGATAAGACCCCCAGGTCGGAAGGTACTCAACTGGCTACTGGGGATTAACTGAAAACCTCTCAGAGTAAAGCAGGCATTTATTATGTGGTTGGATCAAAGCCCTCAAGACAGACTGCTGATGTACCTGCGCAAGAAATGAGAGTCAGAAGTTGCAAAGATGTTTTACATATTGGGACATGTTAATGTACGAAGCATGAACTAAGGGAAATTGGAGGTGGTCAAGAATGAAATGGAACGAATACAACTTGATCTGTTGGGAGTCAACAAACTGAAATGGACAGGCATTGGGCACTTTGCATCTGATGATCACATGGTCTACTATGCTGGAAATGAAAAGACAAAGAAGAAATGCTGTTGCATTTATAATTAAGAAGAAACTTGCAAGAACTGTAAATGAAATACAATGCAGTCCATTAACACTTAGATTTCTATTCGCCTACTCAGCATGCCCAGCAACACAACTGTAATTCGGGTATATGCCCCAACAACAGCTGCAGAAGAGGAAGAAGTTGAGTCCTATGAACAAGAACAAGCTGAAATTGACAGAACATGCAAACAAGATATCCTGATAGTAATGGGTGACTGGAACGCAAAGGTTGGCAACAAAGAAGGTGGCAATGTGGTTGGAAAATATAGACTTGGCAACAGAAATGAAACTGGGAAGAGACTTAGAATTCTGCAAGACCAACAAAAACCTAATTCCATCAACACATGCACCGATTGTGCACATGGACTTCACCCAATGGATTGTACAAAAATCAAACCGACTATATCTGTGGAAGTCAACGATAGAAAATACCTATATCAAAGACAAAACCTGGAGCCGAATGTGGTACATGTCACCAACTACTAGTATGCAACTCAAGCTAAAGTTGGAAAAAACAAAAAACAAAAAGAAACAAGCCACTCATGAATATAGAAAAAAATATGACCATGAGAATATGCCACCAGAATTTAAAGACTGCACGCAAAATAGATTTGTTGCTTTAAGATACAAAATGACAGAGCTCCAGAAGAGTTATGGGATGACATCAAGAAGGTTGTGCTGGAAGAAAGTGAGAAGTCTCTACAAAAGGTGAAAAAAGCAAAAAAATGGCCAAAATAGATGACTGAAGAAACTCTGAAAATTGCCCAGAAACATAGAGAAGCTAAAGCCAGAGGAAAAAGAGAGGCAATCACAGAACTCAGATTTGCAACGTGCAGCAAGACAAAACAAGGAGAAGTACTACAATGACACATGCAAGGAAATAAAAGCAGAAACTATTAAAGGAAGAACAAGATCGTTTTTCCTAAAGCTACTAGAATTAAAGAAAAGATTTCAGCCTTGAAGTAGAATGCTACAAGATGCTCAAGGATCCATGCTGAATGATGCTGAGAAGATCAAGAAAAGGTGGAAAGAATATACAGAGTCATTATACCATAAAAATAAAGTGGACTAATGGCCGTTTCAATCTGTACCTTATGATCAGGAACCACTGGTGATAAAAGAAGTCGAAGCAGCTTTGAAAGCCTTATCAAAGAATAAAGCACCGGCATTGATGGCATTCCCATTGAAGTATTACAGCAATCAGATGCAGCTGTTACCATACTTACAAGGCTCTACCAGGAAATTTGGAAGATAAATTCATGGTCAACTAACTGGAAAATATCTGTGTTTATACCAATACTGAAGAAAGATGATCTGACTGTGGAAATTAATTGAACAAGCGCTCTGATCCCACTTGCCAACAAGATTCTACTCAAGATCACTCAGCAGACTACAACCATACGAGGAATAAGAACTGCCAAAAGTGCAAGCAGGGTTCAGGAAAGGGCGAGGAATGAGAGACATCATTGCAAAAGCGAGATGGATCCTTGAAAAGACAAAGGAACACCAAAAGGATATCTATATGTGTTTTATTGACTACAGCAAGGCTTTTGACTGTGTAAACCATGAGAAACTCTGGGTCACATTAAGAAGCATGGGTATTCCAGAACACCTGATCGTTCTCTTGCCCAACCCTTACATTGATCAAGAAGCAAAAGTTTGAATGGAACTAGGAGAAACAGAATGGTTTAAACACAGCATAGGTGTTTGACAAGGCTGCATACTTTACCTCTAACTGTTTAACTTATATGCAGAACAAATCATCAGAAGCAGGACTGAATGAAGAAAACAGATGTGAAAATTGGTGGGAGACTCATCAACAACCTTCGCTATGCTGATGACACCACATTACTGGCTGAAAGTGAAGATTATCTGAAACATTTACTTATCAAGAAACAGTCTTAAAACGGGCTTGCACCTTTACAAGTTGTCAGAAAGTTCATCATTGATGGAGAAGAAATTGAAATATAGTGTATTTATTTTATCTAAACTTTTTTTATACTGCTTTTGAAGTTGTCAAAGCAGCTTACAGAGAACGTTAACTTGTTACAGAGAACGTCAGGGGTGGCGGTGGGGGTGTGTGGTAAATACAATATAAAAAAACCTCATGATGACCTCGTTAGGTGAGGGGTTGGGGAGGGGGGTGGGGTATGGGGGAGGGCTAAGATGGAGGGGGGGAGGGTAAAACAGTGAAGTGTTTTAGGGTGATGTTTTAAGTGTCTGTAACTTTAACCTACATAGATTAACAATCAATCAAAGAAAGGACAAGCAGTCAAGAAATCCGATGACACATTGCTCTTGGCAAAATGGCTATGAAGGACCTAGACAAGGTTCTCAAGAGCAGAGATGTCTCTCTCTCCATACAAAGATTTGACTTGTCCAAGCCATGGTATTTTCAATATCATATGGATGCAAAAGTTGGACAGTGAAAAAGATAGATGGGAAGAAAATAGATGCTTTTTAATTATGGTACTGGTGACTAATACTGTGTATATCATGGAATGCCCAAAGAACAAACCAGTCAGTACTAGAGAAGATCAAAACTGAACTTTCCTTAGAAGCTCAGATGACAAGGACTTCGACTTTCATATTCTGGACACATCATGCGAAAAGAGAGATCATTAGAGAAAGATAACATTCTTGGCAAGGTAGAAGGTCAATGCAAAAGAGAAAGGTCAGCAATCAGTTGACTGACAGCCGACAGAAGATGATGGTAAAACGGAACTCACATGGATGAAAAGAAGGCAAGAAGTGGCATGCCCCAGGGTCGGTGCTGGGACCAGTACTGTTCAATGCATTTGTGAGTGATAATGCAGAAGGACTGAACGGAAAAGTCTGTCTTTTTGCAGAAGACATGAAAATCTGCAAATGAGTGGACTGCCCTGAGAGAGAGTGGACAACATGAGGAAAGATCTACAAAAGCTGGAAGAATGGTCTAATGCTTGACCTGTACCTCTGACCCCATTCCCACTCACTGGCTCCTAGAAACCTCCTTGGCCCTTTCCCCTCTGGCTCTCTTTCTATTATTTATTTATTTATTTAACAGTTTTTATATACCGCACTATTTATCATCAGTGCGGTTCACATTGAACAACAAATACCTAACAATATAAAATTGATATAGGCTTACAGATAACAAGGAAGGTAAACTGGGTATAAACCGGGGAAAACTATATACAATAAATATGTAACATCATGGCTTGGAATTTTCAGAGATGTAGCACTTTCCACATTTTTACAGCATTTGTTCTGGGTTGTTGCTATGTGGAGGGGAATTAAGTGAGTCAGGCGGATGGGAGTTCTGAGGTAGGTATGGTAGCTGGAAGTGCAAAGTGAATAAATAGTACTTAATGGTCTTTCTGAATTGAGTGATATTCCTTATTGATCTGATGCTGGGAGGGAGTTTGTTCCAGCACTTGGGAGCATATGACACAAAAGCCCTGTTATTAGTTAATTGAGTCCATTTTGTGGCGATGCTAGGAGTAATTAGTGTGTTTAACTCCAGTTAACTCCAATCTTTCCTCCGGCATCTTCCCTTCCACCTGGAAGCATGCAGTTGTCTGCCCCATTCTCAAAAAGGAGTCTCTTGACCCCTCGTCCCCAGCCAACTGGCGCCCCATTTCAAATCTTCCTTTTCTCTCTAAACTTTTGGAAAAATTGGTTTTCTCACAACTTTCCACCCACCTAGAGGCCTCCTTAGCACTTCACCCTCGGCAATCTGGTTTCCATCCTGGTCATAGTACTGAATCTATTCTACTGTCCTTTCTCAACGAACTTCACACTGCTCACGATCACGGTTCTATTTCTATTGCTGTCTCTTTAGATCTATCTGCAGCCTTTGACCTTGTAGATCACACCTTACTAGCACATCTTCACGATATCGGTCTCACTGGTAATGTCCTCCATTGGTTTCGCTCATTTCTCACTAATAGGTCCTTTTCCGTTCTTTCAGGCCTTTCTTCTTCTCCTCCCACTGTCCTCCCATGTGGTGTTCCTCAGGGTTTTGTCCTCGCTCCCCTCTTATTTAATATCTTCCTGGCCCCCCTAGCCCTCTTAGTTCAGCAGCACAGTAATTCATCATATTATTATGCAGATGACATCATCCTTCTTTTTCACACAGACCCCTCTTCTCCTGACCTCACTCCTCTGAATTCGTGTTTAGCTTCCGTTGTTTCCTGGCTCTCTTCCAACTTTCTGCATATTAATATTTCCAAAACAGCTGCTATCTGGTTCACCTTTGGTTCTCCTATATCCACTCTCTTGCTCCTTTCTCTCTCCAACTCCCCAGTTCCTGTTTCTTCTCTGCACTCTCGGGGTAACCTTAGACTTTGCCCTATCTTTTAAAGAGCACATCTCTCTGATAGTACGTAGATCTTTTCATACTTTAAGACAACTCCACACAATTCGGCCCTTTTTATCCGCTCCCTCTAGGACCACCTTGCTGCTGTCTCTCGTAATATCTCGGCTAGATTATTGTAACGTTTCCCTGGCAGGCCTTCCACAGTCACAGCTCGTAGGTTACAACTGGTCCATCACACGGCAGCCCGTATTCTGACTCACGCATCCCAGTTTGACCACATCACTCCCATCTTAATACAATTACATTGGCTCCCGGTTCCTTATCGTATACAATATAAAATGCTTATCTTTGTCCACAAGACCATCCACACCGGCACTCCCCTGTACCTCTCAGACCTTAATCCGTCTTCATACACCTTATCGCTCACTCAGATCAATTCACTCTAACCGTATGTTTCTACCTTCCCCTTCTCAAGCCCATCTTGAACTAACCCGTTCCTCTGCCTTCTTCTTCCTGGGTCCCCGATTATGAAACTCGCTCTCTCCAGACCTTTGTCTTGAACTTTCATATAAAACATTTAAAACCAGGTTAAAAACTCACTTATTCTGCACCTTGTTTGACTTTCCACCCCCCTCCATCATTTTATCACCACCTCCCCATTAGCCACCCTATGTCATCTAATGTATTGAGTGTTCTATCTTGCCTGTTTCTACCATCTTTCTGTCCTGAATTGGCGTTCTTTTCTCACTAAAGCAGTCTCAGTTTTGTTTTGTAAACCGCTCTGATGCTTTTAGCAAAAGCAGTATATTAAATCTGTAATAAAGGTAAAGATAAAGTTAAGACTTAGGAGTATGTTTACTAAACGCCGGTAGCAGACTCCGTGCGATATCGGAGCCGCAGCCCCATTGATTTCAATGGAGCTATGGCTCCGATATTGCACAGAATTCGTTACCTCCATTTAGTAAACATACCCTTAATGTGACGTGCAGTTTCATGCACCTGGGATGCAGAAATCCAAAGGAAATGTATGCGATAGGGGGCAAGAGGTTGTGTGCAAGGACAAGGAGAAGGACCTTGGAGTGAGTGACTGAGGATCTCAAGGTGGCGAAACAGTGTGACAAGGTGGTGGCCAAAGAGAAGAATGCTGGGTTGCATAGAGAGAGGAATTAGCAGCAGAAAGGAGGAGGTACCAATGCCACTGTTCAAGTCACTGGCAAGGCCTCACTTGGAATATAGTGTTCCATTTCGGAGACCATATCTCACAAAGGATATAAGACGACTGGAAACTGTTCAGAGGAAGGCGACCAAAATGATTTGGAACCTGCAGCAGAAGACGTATGAGAAGTAATTTGAAGACTTAAATATGCATACACTAGAGGAGAGGAGGGACAGGAGATATGATACAGACCTTTAAAATACTTAAGGGTATTAATTAACAAACCTTTTTCTTCTTTCATCTTTATGCAAATTCTACATTAAATCCAAAACGTTCAAACAAAAACAAACAAATTTACAGATCCACTATCAAAATACGTAAACGCTATATATCTATCTATCTATCTCTATCTCTCTCTATATATATATATATGCTCACTCTAGTCCACAATACAAGTGGGAGGAATATGCAACCTAATTATTGCCCAATAAAAAGAAACATGGCAGGGCCAATACCAAGCACATATTTAATCATGAGGATTTAGGTGGGGAATCTATAAAGGATTCCAAATGCCTAGCATTCACAAAAGCAAGCAGCTGGGAGAGCTCATAAAGGATATCCAAAACAGAACAGTAGTTTACTAAGCACTTACAAGGATGCTTCAAGAAAATAGAGTCCTCCCAGCTGCAAAACCTTGGGGCATAACAGGAGAAACTCTCTGCAACGCCTCTGGGTTTCCCTAGCTAAATCAGGATATATATAAATAATACACCACGAAATAAGAAATTCCTTTTGTGAAAGAATAGCTTAAGAAGCCATTCTCTGTCAGACAAGAGAGCAAAGGTTATCAGAGCAGATGGCACCGGAGGCTTCTCATGGGAAGTCTCCTACAACTCTGTTACATTCAATACATCCAGCCTGTTGGTCATCAATTCTCATAGAAGCAGCAGATTTCTTGGCCATCAGTAGATAATACACCTTTACAAGAGGTGGAATCATCTCACAAGGAACAGCAAACATTTTCTATCAAATACGCCTTAAACATATGCCTTTCAGATATTGTTGAAACTCAAGGAAAATTAAGTAGTTTCAAATTGTTAACCTGAGACAAACTCTCCAAAAGTTTCAACTTAACATGTATTGAGGCAAAGTTCTTAGTAAAGATTATAGGCTGCCCTTCCAATGTAGCTACTCTTGCCCAAACGTTCGCAGTCTCCACTTGAACCTTAGTCTCTAATTGCTCAATTGCAGCCAAATATTTATTCGCCTTCCCAGCCAAAGAGGAAACTTGAGGTAGCAACACTTCCCCCAACACCGCGACAGCATGCCATATGGAATCAAGCGTGAAATTTGTTAGATGCTCCTAAGAAACAAAAGTCATATCACATCACCTGATTGGGTCGGGACAGCTTCCATTCTTGATGGCATATTCCCTCCTCTCAAACTGGCAGACTCAATCGCCACTAAACTCCCAGCCATCAGCATCGCGGGTTCAGCTGAATAATGTTGTTACGGGGCAAGAAAATCCTCTGCCCATGCAGTCAGTCCCTGGTCCTGACTTTGCAGCTCCAAAATATCCCCCTGCAACGAGGAGGATTCCAGTCTCAGGTTATCTTCAGGGGAATGTTGGTAGCGCACCACTTTTGACGCCAGCCTCAAATCAGAGGACAGAGATGATGACGAAGCAGCTGCTGAGCCCTCTGACTCTGGCAACACTGCAGCCAGGCTTACCTCCCCCGATACTGCTGGGCTACAGTAAGGTAAAAGCCCAAGAGTCCAAAAGACTTCTGCACAGGGTTGGGAAGGCAACAAACCCTCTTACCCTTACGCTTCTTCCCCATAACAAAGGCGCATGCTTCAAACAAGCCTGGCCGTCGCCATCTTAACTTCTTCCCTACTTTCCAAACAAATCTTTATCAAAGACGGGGAGGCTGTAAAAGATTAAATTAGACTTACCTGCTAATTGTAGCTCCTGGAGGAACTCCAGTCTGGTCCCGGAATCTCTGGGGTTGTCAACCTCCTCTAGCAGCTTTGGAGACGGAGAAACTTCACTCCTGTGATGTCATCGGTATATAAGACCTGGCACCTCCTCCTCACACCGGTTTACCTATTGACAAAGCAGACTCACCAGAGCAACAAGTAAGTAGTGAAATGCAGTACCAAAATAACTGCCGCACTGAACTGTAAAGGCCTGTCGGCCCAACTATTATTTATTTATTTATTTATTACAATTTCTTATATACCGCGCTATTTAGCATCAGCGCGGTTTACATCATAACTTAACGACCATAACAACAAGCTGTCAGGTTTTACATCGAACAGGAGTACAAACTTGGATAACAGGGTTAACTATATACATAAGCTATTTACACTGGAAGGATAGGTAAAAGTCAGATAATGCATGTAAGGGCCTTTCTAAATTGGGTCATTTCCTGAGAGGTATATCTAGGATCAATTGCTGTCTGGTAAGTGTTGGAGGAACAGGTGAGTTTTGAGAGCCTTCCTGAACTGATATAGGTTGGCTATGGCCCTAATGTCAGGGGGTAGAGCATTCCAGCATTTGGGTACATAAAAACTGAAAGCCCTGTTTGTGGTTGTCGTGTTGGACTTTGTCGAAGCCTTTGGTATTGCAAGCAAGTTGACAGCTGTTGTTCTTCTGGATCTGTTGGGAGGGACAATGTGGATAAGATGCGTGAGTGAGGAGGCTGAAATACCTTTGATTGCCTTGAAAGCTAATAGAAGGTTAGCAAGAAAGTTAACAAGAACGTTACCCGCTAACTACTCTCCATATGCCTTGAGCTCCCCCCTTCACCCCCGTGCCAATTATGCACAGATAACCACTCATTTCCAGGGGAGAACCCACGCTATCATGACCCCCGCCCCCCCAAGAAACTGAAAGTATTGCTTACCAGTAAAAACAACTCCTGCTTCAGGCCACAGCGCAGTAATGAACCCGGGCGGGATACGGGACCCGACTGGAGTTTCTCCAGGAACTACAATTAGCAGGTAAGTCTAATTCAGGGGTCTCAAACACGCGGCCCGCGGGCCGCATGCAGCCCGCGAGAGACCTTTGTGCGGCCCGCGATGCAGAGGCCAAAAAAAAAACCCCCCGGCTTCTGCTGCTGCTGCCGGGATTCCCCCAACTAAAGCTAACGTCCGCTAAACAGCAACATTTCCCCCCCCCCCCGGGGCTTCACCGTTCCAGGTTGACAGTGTGTGGATCCTCTCCAGTGCCTGAGAGACCGGTCGGTGGCGATTTACGGGTGCGGGAGGAGGAAGAGCGTGCCCCCGAGGCAGGTGCTGCTTTCTGTCACCTGCTGACTGCAACTGTGAGCGCCAGCGGAAAAGCCGCGGATCCCCGCGGTTGGAGCCGCTTCGCTCCGCCTGCTGCTACTGTAAGCCTGCCTGAGCCGTGCAGCCCCAGCGATCTCAGGTGAGCACGGTCAAGAGCCTGCAGCCCGGCGAGTGAGCAGCGACCTGCACAGAAAGAAGGCCTGCGGGCCGGGTCGTTGGAGAGCGGATCGCAGGGGGTACTCGGGCCCACAGGGACGGCAGCTATATCCTGTTGACTCTCCTGGCTTCCAGCTTGGGAAAAAGCTACAACTAAATTTACTTGGGCTGATGGGGGGGAGGGGGTTGGGACTAGTAATGGGGGGGGGAGGGGGTTGGGACTAGTAATGGGGGGGGGGAGGGGGTTGGGACTAGTAATTGGGGGGGGAGGGGGTTGGGACTAGTAATGGGGGGGGGAAGGGGTTGGGACTAGTAATGGGGGGGGGTTAGGACTAGTAATGGGGGGGGTTAGGACTGAAAATGGGGTGATGGGTATAGTACTGAAAATGGGGTGATGGGGGTTAGGACTGGAGGTGGTCTGATTGGGGGGCTAAGACTGAAAATGGGGTTATGGGGGGGGCTAAGAATGAAGATGGGGCGATGGAAGTGTTAGGACTGGAAGTGGGCTGTTGGGGGGCTTAGGACTGATAATGGGCTATGGGGGGGGGCTAGAACTGGTAATGGACTGGGGGGGTGCTAGGACTGGAAATGGGCCAAGTAGAAGGGGGAGCTTGAACTGCAAATAGCTGATGGGGACAGGGTCTTGGAATGGAAATGGGCTGAGTGGAAGGGGGCTTGGAATGGAAATGGGCTGTGAGGGGAGGGAGCTAGGACTGGAAATGGGCTGATGATGCGGGGACTAGAAGGGAGCGGATGCTGGGTGGGGCAGGAGCTAGAAGGGAGTTGATGTTGGGGGACGATTAGAATGGGATGGGGCTGGGAGAGTGAAATGGAGAGGGGAAATATATTTTGTGTGGGAGGGAAGAAAAATCTACAATTGGCCGGGTATTGGGAGAGTAAGTGGGGATTGAGGATGGAGGGGTAAAATTTGAGTGGATGAAATAGGAATGAGGAAAGAGCAAAAGGAGAATGATTATTATGTTAAAGCAGATGTAGAGAGAATGGAAAAAAACTAGGAAAGAAGAAAGGACAAATGGACAGCAGACAATGGAGCGTTAGCAGAAGACACGAAGAAACCAGAAGAAAGTGGCTGGAACAAAAAATGCACAAAAGGTAGAAAAATATCTCTTTATTTTGAATTTATTAACTGAAATATGTCAGCTCTTGGAAATGTGCATCTTTAACGTCTGCACTTTATTTAATACAAGAGGAAATCAATTTATAGTTTTATTTCTACAGTGTTGTACATTCTAAGTTTGGCTTTTGGGGTTCCCAGTTTAATTGTCTTCCTGTTTCTAAATTGTGATTCCTTGTTTGGTGATGGTGTATGTTCTGCATGTTTACTAAAAGTTAGTGTATGGTAACATTATGCAAATATTTATGCAAATGATGCCCTTATGCAAATGATGTCCTTATGCAAATGAGGCCTGCGTCTTGTGCGGCCCCCGGGTTACTCTACAAGTCCTCATTTGGCCCTCAAAGCAATTTGAGTTTGAGACCCCTGGTCTAATTTAATCTTCCTGATCGTCCCTCCAGTCTGGTCCCGGAATCTCTGGGGATGTACCAGAGCAGTAAACACAATCAACGGGAGGGTCCTGCTAGCCCGGCCTGAAGCACTGCCGAGCCAAAACAGGTGTCCCTGTTTGCCTGAACATCCAGACGGTAATGCTTCACAAAAGTATGCAGAGACGACCACGTTGCTGCTTTACAGATTTCCACCGCCGACACTAAACTACATTCCGCCCAAGACGCCGCTTGCGCCCTCGTGGAATGAGCCCGCAGCCCGTCCGGAATCGGGCGACCTCTCAAGATGTATGCCGAAGCGATGGCTTCTTTCACCCATCGTGCAATCGAGCCCTTGGAAGCCGCTTCCCCTTTCCTTGCCCCTGCAAACAGCACAAACAGCCTGTCTGACTTACGGAACGATGCTGTCCGAGAAACATACTTCTTCAATGCCCTATGAATATCCAAGCGATGAAGTCGCTCTGCCACCTGACCCTTACCTTTCTCGCGAAAAACCGGCAAGGACACCACTTGGTTCAAATGGAAAGCCGACACCACCTTCAGCAGGAATGACGTAACGGGCCACAAAACCACCTTAGAATCGCCGAAAGACAGAAAAGGCTCTCTACAAGACAGCGCTTGTAACTCGGAAACTCGTCTGGCCGAAGCCACTGCCACCAAAAACACCACCTTCAGTGTAAGGTCTTTCAACAAAGCATCTGCTAAGGGTTCAAACGGCGCCTTCCCTAAGACCAAAGGCAGATCCCATGCCGGGACTAATCTCTTACGTGGCGGCCGAAGATGCGCGATCGCTCTCAAAAAACGCTTAACATCCGCATGAGCCCCCAGCGTGACTCCTTGCACCTTGCCCCTATAGCAGGATAACGCTGCCAACTGGACTGTCAGGGAGGCCGCAGCTAGTCCCTTCTGAAACCCATCCTGCAAAAAGGAAAGTACCTGTGGAACCGAGGCCCTTAAGGGGACCCAGTTCTTGTCCGCACACCAAGCCTCAAAGACACGCCACACTCTGACGTATGCCAATGAAGTAGACTTCCTCCGCGCCATCAGCAAGGTAGCTATCACTGCCGCCGAATAGCCTTTCTCTTTCAACCTAGCCCGCTCAATAGCCAGGCCGTAAGCGAGAATCGATCCACCTGGGGCATGCAGAGAGGACCCTGAGTGAGAAGATCCCTGCGACTGGGAAGCTTCCAAGGCTGCCCCACCAAGAGCCTGATCAAGTCCGCGTACCACGGCTGTCTCGGCCAATCCGGCGCAATTAAAATCACTCGCCCTTTGTGCCTTTCTATGCGCTGTATCACCCGACCGATCAACACCCACGGCAGAAAGACGTACAGCAGCTGCTCCTCCGGCCACTTTTGAACGAGGGCGTCTAGTCCTTCTGCCATCCGCTCCTTTCGTCTGCTGAAGAACCGATCGACCTTTTCTGATTGAAAAGTCGCCATGAGGTCCATCACTGGGAGACCCCAGCGCTGCACTAACATCGCAAACACCTTGGGATGGAGGACCCACTCCCCTGGGTCTACTTTTACTCGACTCAGAAAATCGGCCTCCACATTGTCCACTCCTGCGACATGCGCTGCCGACAAGGCCACCAGATGCTTTTCCGCCCACTCGAACAAACTCTCCGCTTCATCCTCCAGCGCCATGCTGCTGGTGCTGCCTTGACGATTCACATAAGCCACCGCCGTGGCATTGTCTGAGAACATCCGAATGGCCTCTCCCTGAACCAAAGGTGTCAATTCCCGCAGCGCCTGCGCCAGTGCCACCGCCCGCAATTCCAATCGGTTGATCGACCACGTCTTTTTCAGGTCGGACCACTGGCCCTGAACTAGGCAACCTTGACAATGGGCACCCCAGCCGTAGAGACTGGCATCGGTCGTCAGGGAAATCCAAGCCAGAGCTTCCAACGACATCCCTTTCTCTAGATTCCCTGGCCTGAGCCACCAACTTAAAGCCAGACGAGCCTGTGGCGGGCAAGGCAACTTCTGACCCAGCGAATCTCTTTGATGCGACCACCTTCTTAACAGAGCCCTTTGCAACGGTCTCATGTGAGCCCGTGCCCACGGCACCAGCTCCAAGGTCGCCGCCATTGTCCCCAACACCTGCAGATACTCCCAGGCCGTGGGGCATTGTAACCCGAGAAAACGGCGCACCAACTGTCGTAGGCAGAGTATCCTTTGCCGAGGTAGAAAAACTCGCCCCACGCCCGTATCTAAACGCGCTCAGAGGTACTCCAGGTTCTGAGACGGGACCAATTTGCTCTTTGCCACGTTGACTACCCAACCGAGACTCTGCAACAGAGCTATCACTTTGGCCGTAGCCGAAACACTTTACTCTCTGGACTTCGCTCTGATTAACCAATCGTCCAGGTACGGGTGCACCAAGATTCCGTCCTTCCGCAAAGCGGCCGCCACTACCATCATTACCATGGTGAAGATCCATGGCGCCGTCGCCAGGCCAAAGGGGAGCACCTGAAACTGGAAATGCCCCATAGGCACTGCAAACCTGAGGAATTTCTGATGTTCCTGCCGAATCGGAATGTGCAGATACGCCTCCGACAGGTCCAGGGACGTCAGAAACTCCCCCTTTCGTACCGCAACAATGACTGACCTGAGGGTCTCCATCCGAAAATGAGATACGCGCAGACAGCGGTTTACCCTTTTTAAATCCAGAATGGGTCGCCATGTCCCTTCCTTTTTCGGTACCACAAAGTAAATGGAGTATCGACCGCAACCTAACTGGTCGGCCGGAACAATTGCCTTGAGACGTAGAAGCCTCTGTACCGTTTCCTGTACCGCCTTGCGCTTTGCTACAGCGTTGCACGGTGACCGAACGAAAGAATCGGACACCGGACGCTGCAGCGCCAGCGCATAACCTTTGCGAACCACTTCCAAGACCCACTAATCGGATGTGAGTCGGGTCCAGGCAGGATAAAACTCCCGCAGCCGACCTCCTACGGGAACCAACTCCCCCTGGACCCTCCTGACTTCATTGTGACTTTTTGAAAGTGGAGGACGAGGATGCAGGTGCAAACTTCCTGTTCGCTCCTCGAAACCCCCAAAAGCTGTGGGACCGACCAGAGAAACGTCCCCTTAGCGTTTGACCCACCCTCGGAGGATTGAATCAACGAAAATCTCGCTGCTGCCCCCAAGGCCCGGGAACTGAACGGCCCTGCTTCTACTTGTACTCTGGCAACCTACCACCTTTAGATTCTCCTAAATCCTTCACCAACTTGTCCAAATCTTCGCCAAACAGCAGCTTACCTTGAAAGGGAAGTCTACTCAACCTTGCTTTGGAAGAACCATCAGCCACCCAATTGCGCAGCCAAAGGCATCTTCGCCCCGCAACTACGGAAGCCATACTCTTTGATAAACCCCGGATCAAATCATAATGGACGTTGGTGAGATACGCCGCCCCAGACTCCAATCTGGATGCCTCTTCTGTCACCTCTACCGCATTGTCACCCTGGACCCGCTGCACCCAGCGCAAACAGGCTCGTGCTACCCAGGCCCCACAAATAGCCGCTTGTAAGGATAAGGCATTAGCCTCAAAGACCTGCTTCAGCAAGGTCTCCAATTTACGGTCTTGAACATCTTTCAGTGCCGCAGACCCTTCTACGGGAATAGTAGTTTTCTTAGTCACCGCTGACACGGCTGCATCCACTTTCGGGGCCTTAAATAACTCCCGATCTTGATCCAGCAGAGGGTACAGCCTCGCCATAACCCTAGCCCCCTTAAGGGCGGCCTCTGGCATATCCCATTCCTCCTGAATCATCTCCTTAAATACCCTGTGTACCGGGAAAGCCCTTTGAGTCTTCCGAACCGCCTGGAGCAGAGGATCCTCAAGGGTAGCATCCTCAGCCGGCTCAGACTCTGGCGTGTAAAGCACCTTGAGCGACTCCGCTATAAGCGCCGGCAGTTCCTCCCTACGGAACACACGAACTACGCGCGCCTGATCTTCCTGCTCTCTAATCTCACCTTCCTCTAGGTCCCCTAGATCCCTTTCCATATCTGCCTCTTCTGAACGCATGTCTTCTGACACCACTGACTGATCCAGGAGATCCTTATCTAACCTAGGCGCTTTAGCACAAATGCCCGACGCTTCCGCCGCCAAAGTGGAACCTGGTCTCTTCTACCCCAGGCCAGCCCCTGAGGTACTTGCTGTCGACGCCCCCTGAGAGCCAGCTAAAGTCTTTTGGAGCAGAGCCATGAAATCCGTCGAGAAAATCGACACCAAACTTCCCACTACTGGCTGCTGAGCAACCTGGAGCTCTGGCCCTGAAGCTGCGCTGAGCCCCGGCTCCACAGCCGCCAGGGAGGGGAGAATGGCCTCTACCACTTCTTCCAACCTGTCCTGATCTCCCCCTTTTGGTGCGGGGACTAACTCCCTGGCCTCCAATTCCGGAGCACAGCCCCTACAGACCCCGTCCTGAGAGACTGAACTCCTCTTAGCCCCACATAAGAGGCAGAGCTGTTTGGAAGGCATGCTGTAATGAGAACCACGCAGCAAGTGCCGCCCCCCCCCCCCCCCCAAAGCGATTAATTTAAAAAATTTTCTTCTTTTTTTTTTTTTTTATTGAAATCTCTTCAGAATCACTCCCCCAGCTGATTCCTGAAGAAAGCAATTCAAAACGAGGCTCTGAACTGAAGATATGGGCCGCCAAAGCCCGGCAGTTCAAACCGGCGATTTTCCCGCCTCTGACACATGCAGTCCGGCCTGCACCCGTAGAGCTGCTGATTCCCGCCGAAAAAGACTACTTACCTCAAGATCCCGTTGAGGCTGAAATGAAGGTGTTACTGCCGCTCATGCCAGCACCTCCGCAGCCGTTGCAAATCTGCTCGCAAAGCCAAGCCCCAAAACAGTGAAAAATCACTGCCGATTGCAGACAGTAGCTCTAAGCGCCGGCAGGCAATTCATCTGCACGCGCTGAGCACAGCTGTCCTCCGGATCCTGTCCCCTCTTACTGGGAAGGTAAACCGGGTGCCGGTCCTCTCTCCTCCAGCCTCTTAAAATAAAAAACACTGGCTGCTGACTGCCCCTAAAGGAAAGAAAGGAGGAGAGCAGAGGACCTCAGGGCAACGGAAAGCAGCTCATCCCCCACCCCTGCAGGCAGAGAAATGCCAAACTAGCTTTCCTTTGTTCCCCTTTTTCTTTTTTTTTTTTATATTCCTAGCACTCTACTCAATCGTTTCTCTAGTGAGCCCTGAAATCCCTGGGCTCACCACCCTTCTAGCTGCTTTGGAGACTGATAAACTGGTGTGAGGAGTTGGTGCCAGGTCTTATATACCGATGACATCACAGGAGTGAAGTTTCTCAGTCTCCAAAGCTGCTAGAGGAGGTTGACAACCCCAGAGATTCTGGGACCAGACTGGAGGGACGATCAGGAACTAGACGGTATAACACGAAGCTGCAAGAGAGTAAACTGAAAGGCAACGTCAGGAAATACTTTCTCACTGAAAGGGTGGTGAATGCTTGGCATGCCCTCTAGATGGAAATGGTGAGGGAAAATACAGTACATAATTCAAAATGGCATGGGACAGACACAGTGAATCTCTTTATAACAATAGGATAAAATCAAAATAAAAACTTAACTATCTCTTATATTTCAAAAAATAGGGGTGACCTGCATGCAGCGGTGGGTACATCCCTAAACAAAGGCATGGGGAGGAGTGGCCTGCATAGAGCGGCAGGTGCACCTACTCTTGTCATCTCGCTGGGCAGACTACATGGACCATGCTGGTCTTTATCTACCATCATATATTATTTTACTATGAGATGGATCAATAGAACAGCAACAGCTATAAGGTGCCACTCTAACAACGAGCCACCTGAATGAAGACCGAACACATTTTAGGTCAACACTGACTCAACAGCACTTAACAAAAACAATAACACAACACAACAACATATTTTCATGAAGGTGAAAAGCAAGAGGTTGATTTATAAACAAGGTGGCAAAACAGTGTTGACAAGGCGGTGGCAAAAGCCAGGAGGATGTTGGGCTGCATACAAAGAGGGATTACCAGCAGGAAGGAAGAAGTACTTATGCCACTGTACAGGTCGCTGGTGAGGCCTCACCTGGAATACTGTGTTCAGTTTTGGAGACCATATCTTGCAAAAGATGTAAAAAGACTGGAAACTGTTTAGAGGAAGGCGACCAAAATGATTTGGAGCCTAAGTAAGAAACCTTATGAGAAGAGACTTGAAGACCTAAATATGTACACTATGGAGGAGAGGAGGGATAAGGGAGATATGATTCAGACCTTTAAATACTTAAAGAGGAATGATGAACAAACCAACCTCTTCCAAAGATGGGGAAGCTGCAAAGCTAGAGGGCATAACATGAAGCAGCAAGATGGAAAATTGAAAGGCAATGTGAGGAAATATTTTTTCACTGAAAGGGTGGTGGGTGCTTGGAATGCTCTCCCGATGGAAGTGGTGGGGGCAAACACGGTGATGGAATTCAAAACAGCATGGGACAAGCACAGCGGATCCCTTTACAGCAACAGGATAAAAACAAAATAAACTGAACCATCTAACTTCTCAACAAATAGGGGTGTCCTACATGGAGTGGTGGGTCCACCCCTAAACAAAGACATGGGGAGGGGTGACCTGCACAGAGCGTCAGGTGCACCTACTCTTGCCATATTGCTGGGCAGACTGGATGGACCATGCTGGTCTTTATCTGCCGTCGTTTACTATGTTATTTCATTAAGACAAAACTCCTAAACACAATTCAATTCAGTATGTATATGCTGCCAGTTCAAAAGTCAATTATATTTTATATATAATGAATTATTATTGTACATATATAACAGGAGTGGAAGAGTTGCCTAGTGTTAGAGCAACAGCCTACTACCCAAGAAATCCGAGTTTGATTCCCACTGGCATTCCTTATGACCTTGGGCAACTCACTTTACCTTTACTGCCTCAGAAGAAAAGACCTGGCAATCTACTACCTTGACAAAAAAGCTCAGGAGCTACTGGGACGTCAGGCGTCAGCATTGACTTGATGTTACTTTAAAAATAAAAAAAAACACACCACACAACAAAACATAGAACAAGAAACAAAAGCTGCAATATTCTTCAACAAATAAAAGGAATCTGTTTTACCCAATAAGAATAATAGAAAATTTCAAAAGTTCCTCCAAAAAAAAAGAGAAGAGACAAATAAATAAAATCTTAAGTCAGATGTTGAATCTGGCACTAACCAAATGGAGCAAGAAATAAAACAAAAAATGTCAGGAAAATCTTTTGCAATAATGAAGTAATTTAAGGACAAATGGTATCAGATCACAGACCTTTCAGAAAAGGAATCCATGATCAGGTCATCTGTTTTTAGGTGATTATCAACTGTAGTCTAAAAGGTTAGAGTAGTAGGTTAACAACTAGACTTATTGGAACTCATAACATGTGAGACTAAAAATGTTATTTCTACTAACAGATTAGTAATATTTAACTAGCAGCCTGCAGAATTTTTCAGATTTCTTAAGGGGTATTCCTTAAGACATGTCAGGATATTGGCCGACAGGATTCTTTTATTCCCCCCTGAACTTTCATGAAAATATTATAATAAAAAACAGTTTTAAACAAATTAAATTCCATTTCAGTGTAGCCAACTGATAAAAAGTCAAAACCGATTTTATTTATTTAGCATGATTTTATACTGCCTTTCAGCGGGTCAAAGCGGTTTATAAACAATTTGAAACTGGTTTTCAGAGAGCGCTTCACTATTTAGTTGTAAGGAATGCATTACAAAGAACAGCTGAATGTGACTTACAAGGCCGTTTAACTATGTACAATGGATTTTGAGCTAGCAGCAGGTGCACAGTGGTAAAAACTAGAGAAGAGAAAAGAAAATAACTTTAAATGCACTAATAAGCAAGGCCTGATGTATTGAAAAAATAATTTTCTCCGTTACCAATGAAGTTTCAACCACCTGAAAAGCAGCAGGAAGCAGCATGCCACTCAGTAAGGATTTTCAGGGTAGCTAAGAGTACAACACCTGGCAGACAGTTTCACAGTTTTTGAGATAGTAACAATGTAAAACAGAAGAACCAGTGTAGGAGGTGTAAAACAAAAGAACCATCAAACTCTAACCCAAGGTGATAATAGTAAACCCTGCCAATAATATAGGCATATTCTCCCATAGACATAAAAACATAATCGGAAGAAAAAGTCCACATGCCTCTCCAGTCTGCCCCTTCCATATCAACTATAATAGTGCTCTTTTTAACTTTTAGAGATCCTCTGTGTTTGTCCCATGTTTTTTTGAATTTGGAGACTGTCCTCATCTCTACCACCTCCACTGGGAGACTATTCCATGCATCTACCACTCTCCATAAAAAAATATTTCTGCATATTATTCCTGAGTCTATCCCCTTTCACCTTCATCCTATATCCCCTCATAGCAGAGCTTGCCATCAATTCAAAAAGTCTCTCCTGTGAATTTTTTCCACGGAGGTACTTAAATGGCTATCATATCTCCCCTATCCCACCTTTCCTCTAAAGTATACATATTAAGATCTCTAAGTTTGTCCTCATATACCTCATAACAAAGACCACTAACCATTAGTAGCCAAACCTCAACTCCAACCCGCTTATATCCTTTTGAAGGTGCAGGCTCCAGAATTGCACACAGTACTCCAAATGAGGTCGCACCAGAGATTTATACAGAGGCACTATCACCTCCTTTTTTCTGCTGGCCATTCCTCTCCCTATATACCCAAGCATCCGCCTGGCTTTTGCGGTCACCTTTTCTACCTGTTTAGCTACTTTAAGATCACCAGAGACAGTTATAACCAGGTTCCGCTCTTCTTTTGTGGGCAGAAGTACCTCACCCTCTACACTGCACTACTACTGGCTTTTGTAGCCCAAATGCATGACCCTGCATTTTTTAGCATTAAATCTCAGATGCCAAATTCTAGACCATTCCTCAAGCTTAGCTAGATCCCTCCTCGTGTTATCTATCCTTACTGGGTTTCTACTCTATTGCAGAGTTTGGTATCATACGCAAACAAGCAAACCTTACCCAACAGCCCTTCCACAATATCACTAACAAAGATGTTAAAAAGAAACCAGACCAAGGATAGATCTTTTTTGCTCACCACTGGTAACCTTCTCCTCAGAGTGAGCTCCATTTACCTGTAACCTTTGTTGCCTCCCATTCAACCAATTTCTAACTCAATCAGTAACTTTAGGGTCCATCCCTAGGGTGCTCAGACAGGATTAATTGGGTTGGGTTACAATAAAACCATAAGATGATCCAGGACTACATACGAAACTACTCTGTTGGTATCACAAAAAAAAAAGTGCACCTAGATCCATTAGCCTGAGAAACCCCAGACCTCAGCAATGGATCAGAGCTAATTTCTGAGGTGTGTTCATCTTAACAACACGATCTTAAAAAGTGGCCTTGGGCAACAATAGCAAAATGATAATTACACTTACCTGGTAATTGTAGTTCCTTGAGTGACGACAGTTCAGTCCTCTACCTCTGGGTTGTCAACCTCCTCCTGCAGCTTTGGAGACTGGTACGTCAGAATCATGACATCACTGTACATATCCTGCTGCCCTCTCTTCTTAGATCCAGTGTGAACTATTAACAAAGCAGACTCAAAGGAGCAACAAATAAGTAGCAGGAATCGTCAACGTAACCGAAACTAAACTACCAGCAACCCCATTGAACCTTTTTTTTTTTTTAGGCAAGGCTTTCTTACACCCTTCACTGCCATATAGCGTGTAAAATCCAATAAAGAAATGAGAGTAAAGATGAACAACTGTAAACAGACTTACCTGTAGACTACCTTTCCTTGTTAATCACTAGCAACTCCTTCTGAAATATTTGGGGTGGGATAGAGGACTGAACTGTCGTCACTCAAGGAACTACAGTTACCAGGTAAGTGTAATTATCATTTCCTTATCGTTCCTCCAGTTCAGTCCTCTACCTCTGGGATGTACCAGAGCAGTAATTATTGGGAGGGCCCCTTTCAGCCGGCACGTAACACAGCCGAGCCGAAACAAGCATCATTAGTAGCTGCCACGTCAAGACGGTAATGCCGACTAAAAGAATGTAGCGACGACCAAGTCGCTGCCCTACAAATTTCCCCAGGCGGAACCAAACTGTGTTCCGCCCAGGAAGACGCCTGCGCTCTGGTGGAATGAGCTCGCAGACCCGCGGGCACCGACCGCCCCTGGAGCAGATAGGCGGAAGCAATCGCCTCCAGAATCCACCTGGCAATGGAAGTCTTAGCCGCCGCCTCTCCTTTGCGCACACCGCCAAACACGAAAAGCCGATCGGACTTACGAAAAGACTCCGTAACCTTCAAATACCGCCGCAGCACCCATTTTACATCCAAACGGCGCAAGCTGCAGTCCTGGCTGCCTCCATCCAATGAACCGAGCACAGGCAAAGACACCGACAGGTTCAAGTGAAACGGCGACACCACCTTAGGCAAAAAGGACGGAACCGGACGCAGGGCTAACTTCTCCCTCAAGAAAGACAAAAACGGTTCCCTACAAGGCTTGTAGCTCCGAAATGCGCCTAGCTGAACAAATTGCTACCAGGAAAAAACTGTCTTTAACGTCAAGTCCTTCACCGAAGCCTGGAGTAAAGGTTCAAAGGGCGGTCTAGTTAACGCATTTAACACCAAATTGAGATCCCAAGGAGGAATCATCACCCTATGCGACGGCCGTAATCTAGAAACTGCCTTGAGAAACCGCAACACATCCACATGGGCTCCTAGGGCAACTCCCTGAATCTTTCCACGATAACAGGAAAGGGCCGCCACTTGAACGCGCAAAGAACTGGCTGCAAGACCTTTCTCAAAGTCGTCTTGAAGAAAACCCAAGATAGACGGGATGGAAATTGTAGACGCGAAGTTTTGTGTTTCCTGGCTTTCAGTAACGTAGCCACCACTGGCGCCGAATAGCCCTTCTTCCTTAGCCGCGCCCTCTCAATGGCCATACCGTAAGCGAGAATCGATCCACCTGAGGCATGAAGAGAGGCCCTTAAAGCAACAGGTCCACCCGAACCAGCAGCCGCCAAAGCTCCCCGTCCAGAAGACGCACGAAGTCGGCGTACCACGGACGTCTCGGCCAATCGGGCGCTACAAGTAGCACCCGTCCTGGATGAGCCTCGATTCGCTGAATCACCCGGCCGATCAAGGCCCACGGAGGAAAAACATACAGGAGTTCCGAGGACGGCCACTGATGCAATAGCGCGTCTATTCCCTCCGACATCCTTTCTCGCCTTCTGCTGAAGAACCGGTTGGCTTTCGCCGACTGGAAGGTTGCCATCAAATCCATCACTGGCGTCCCCCACCGAAACACTATTTGATCGAAAACGTCGGGATGCAGTTCCCATTCCCCTGCATCTACTCGCACTCTGCTGAGGTAGTCGGCCATCACATTGTCCTTTCCTGCTATGTGCACTGCCGAGATCGCTGTCAATTGACTCTCTACCCAAGCAAACAGCTGGTTCGCCTCTTCTTCCATGGCGGCACTCCCCGTGCCGCCCTGGCGATTTATGTAGGCAACGGTTGCAGAGTTGTCGGATAGGACTCGAATCGCCCAACCGACCAACGCCTCCTCGAACGCCTGGAGCGCCCGGAATACTGCTCGAAGCTCCAGACGATTTAATCGACCATGAAGCCTCCAGAGGCGACCAAGTACCCTGCGCAAACCTGTGTTCGCAGTGGGCTCCCCAGCCTGCCAGGCTGGCGTCCATCAACAACGGAATCCACTCCGGCTGTTCCAGCAGCATTCCGGCCGACAGCGACAATGGAAGCAGCTACCACCGAAGTGACTGCCTGACCTTGACCGGGCAGGGAAGTCGCTTGCTCAAAGGATCGGACTGATGCGACCAGCGGCGTAGCAGAGCCCTCTGCAGCGGGCGCATATGAACTTTGGCCCAAGGCACGGCCTCCAGCGTCGCCGCCATTGTCCCCAGCACTCGAAGAAAATCCCATGCCGACGGCGCTGGAGTGGCTCTGAACTTGCACACCAGGCCCCGAAGCGCCAGAGCCCTCCTATGCGGCAAAAACACCTGGCCCTTCTTCGTGTCGAAGCGGACTCCCAGATACTCGAGGTCCTGAGAGGGTCGCAAACGGCTTTTGGCCGGATTGACCACCCAACCAAGACTCTTCAAAACCTCTACTACTCTGCCCGTCACCTGGACGCTTTCTGCCTCCGTCTTGGCACGAATTAACCAATCGTTGAGGTACGGGTGAACGAGAATCCCTTCCTTGCGCAATGCCGCCGCCACCACCACCATAATCTTGGTGAAAGTTTGCGGCGCCGTAGCTAGGCCGAAGGGCAACGCTTGGAACTGATAGTGACCCCAAGGAAAAGCGAATCTTAGCCACCTTTGATGAGCTGCCCGGATGGGGATGTGCAAGTACGCTTCCGTAAGATCCAGGGACGTCAAAAACTCTCCCTGACGCACTGCTACAATGACGGACCGCAAGGTTTCCATCCGGAAGTGCGGTACTCGCAGGCAGCGATTTACGCCTTTGAGATCCAAAATGGGCCGCAATGCTCCGCCCTTCTTTGGCACCACGAAATAAATAGAGTACCGACCCACGCCATACTCTGCTTTCGGTACTTCCACGACAGCTCCCAATTGCAGAAGACGTTCCAAAGTATGATGGATCGCTAGAGTCTTCTTCGGACCCCTGCAAGGGGACATGACGAAGGAGTCTCGCACGGGACACGCTAATTCCAGGGCATATCCCTGACGAATGACCTCCAACACCCACCGGTCAGAAGTGATGTGGGTCAAAGCAGAAAGAAACTCCCGCAACCGCCCGCCCACGGGAGTGCTGACCGCCGGGACCCGCCTCATCTCATTGTGGTCTACGAGCTGCTGAGGCGGGGCTGGAGGAGAATCTTCTATTCGCTCCTCAAAACCCCAAAATCCCTGAGCCCGTGACGGAAACCGCCCCCGCTGGAATCCACCGAACCGTGACCTACGAAATCTCCTGAAATCTCAAAACTGACCTCAAAAGCCCAGGCCGGACTTTCCCTGTTTTGGTTTATCCTCAGGCAGCCTACCACCTTTGGACTCCCCGAGGTCCTTCACCAACTTAAGATCCTCGCCAAACAGCAAACTTTCCCTTAAAGGGAAGCTTGCTGAGTCTGGACTTGGAAGAACCATCTGCCGCCCAATTCCGCAACCAAACCGATCTGCGAGCGGCCACCATCGAAGACGTGCTATTCGCAAGAGCTCTGATCAAATCATAATGAACGTCCGCGAGATAAGCTGTCCCGAACTCTAGATGCCCCAGCTCCTTGAGCTCCTCTATATCCAGGTGCGGGGATTGGCGCAGCCGCTGGACCGAACGCAAGCACGCTCGAGCCACCCAAGCTCTACAAATGGAAGCTTGCAGAGAAATCGAATCCGCCTCAAAGGTCTGCATCAGCAAACCGTCCACTTTACGATCTTGAGTAACCGCCGACACCACCGCGTCTACCCGCGGTGCTCGGAACTGTTCCTTGTCCTTATCGGCTAGAGGGTACAGCCTATTCATAGTCCGTATCACTCTGAGCCCCGACTCCGGATGGATCCCATTCCTCTTGGATCATTCTGTCTACTACTCTGTGTACTGGAAAGGCTACCCGATTCTGTCGAACCGCTTGAATTACCGGATCTTCAATCTCCTCCTCTGCGGCCGGAGGCGCCGCGAGATTTAACATTTGCATCGATTCTGTGATCAAGGCCGAAAGCTCCTCTCTACAAAAGACCCTAATAATCTTAGCCTGATCCTCAGGCTCCGGAATTTCACCTTCTTCGAGATCCTGAGCCCCCTCTTCGCGCTCCCAGTCCAGATCCTCACCTTCCGGCCAGTCACTTTCCGCGGAAGACGTAGCTTGAGCCCGCGCTCTCTTAGGTGCCGACGGCGCATCCCCTACACCGTCCAACCCTTCGATCTGATGCGAGGGAACGGCAGCGGGCAATGCTCCCGGCATCTTACCTTGACGTCGCAAACAAAAGGCCTGATGCATCATTAAAATGAAATCAGGGCAAAAATCGCCCAGGGCCAGGGACGGATCCGCTGACAAGACCCCAGCTGATCCTGTCGCGACCTCCCCCGCGGGGCCTTGCCCAGACGGCTGCAGTGGCTCAGCTGCCGCCCCAGACGGCGCCACTTGTACCTCCGGAGCTTCTTTACCTTCCAACTGCTGCTCCACCGAAGAAGACAGCGTTGCACAGCCGCGGCACACGCCTGAATCGGCCACCGTGCCCCTACGGGTGCCACAGACAAGGCACTGAGGACGTGCCGCCATGAGGAAGGTAAACACACTGAATAAGTGAGATAACCCCCCCACCCCCCGAGTCTTTCAAGATTATTCCTATTCCTACAAAAACTCCGTTTAGATTTATGTATTTATTATGATTATGATTAATATTATTATTAGTAGTAGTTTTTAAACACTCCTTAAAATCCGGAATGCCCAGAAAGCTCATTGTGTAGCCCCGTTGCCACTGAAGACACTAGGAGGGATCCCTCCCCCCCCCTTAGCGACTACCACGCGAGGGAAAAACACAAAAAATGAAACTGAAACGCCCACAAACGAGGGAAAAATAAACGAAAGGAAGAAAGAAGGCAATCCCCACTGCTTAAAACAGGCTACTTCTGCACAGCCCGAGGGAATTCAGCGCGTTAGGCAGCCACGAGGTAACCTAAAATGGCCGCCGGCAGTCCGGAAGAAGAAAAGCGCGCCAAAGTGCCCTGAAGCCTGACAAAACCTCCCCTCCCCCTCGAGCACAGCCTGTAACCGGTTGTATGCTTACCGGCCAGGCCTGCCTCGATCCACCGAAACGCTCCTGATCACCGGAGCAAGCAGCAGCACGCTGATAAGGGACTGCACTGCTATGTGCTGCTGCTAAGCCGGCGTCCTGAAACTGCGGCTATGCCGTCAGCACGGCTCGGGAAAATGAGCACCGTCAGAGAAGGGCTCTCCCCCGTAGAGTCCGGGGGGAGAGATCTCCCAGCCACCAGCAGAATAACCAACAAGACTTCTGCCCTGCAGTTCTGCTGATTACAAAATAGTCGAACTTCTTATCCCTTCCTTTGTTTTTGTTTTTTTGATTTAGGTAGTTAATTATATGAACAGGGAAGAAGCAAGAACACCAAACGCCGAGGTTTACTGCAATTTCCCCCTTTTTTTTTTTTAAAGGAATAGTACCCAAATTGAATAAATCAAAGATTCCCAACTACACTATCCTATCCTAGAAGCTCCTTATCTGTTCCTCTAGTGAGCCCCTGACAAGGCTCACAACGTCCTCCTTGCTGCATGGAGACTGGTCACACTGGATCTAAAAAGAGAGGACAGCAGGATATGTACAGTGATGTCATGATTCTGACGTACCAGTCTCCAAAGCTGCAGGAGGAGGTTGACAACCCAGAGGTAGAGGACTGAACTGGAGGAACGATAAGGAAAGACCTTTGCTTTCTTCAGGGATAAGAAGAAATGTTGTGTGTTAGACAATTTCTTTGTTCTTGCAACATCTGAGGGTATATTTGATCAAACAAATGAGCAGGTCTAGATAAAATGCTAAAAGTAACCATGAATCTTATTGCCTAGAAAGACACAGACACACACACACTTCACTGTTTGACTATAAGCATACGAGCATGGCAATAAGCAAAATTGCTTACATGCAGTGGGGTTCTTCACAGACAGCAGGATAAATCACACACCAGTATATCAATAAGTAGCATTGTCTAACAGCACTAGGATGTTGAGATCAGAAGTCTTTCTGAGCATACACACCAGTTCCATGCAGCAGCTGCCTTCCTGCTCCTTTCAGTCCAATACTAGAGCTTAGATGCCAATTCCCTGTTATGGAGCAACAGCATTGTTTGTCCCATTTATCCGTTACCTGACAGGAAATAACATAGTTATGCAGTTCCATGGGGTACGTTTGAATTCCAATAATCTGGCAAAACGCTGAGAAACAGTTGCAATGAGTGGTAATAGGGTTCTATCCATGTCAGACTCAAAG
The DNA here is from genome assembly GCA_033557465.1 of Ichthyophis bannanicus. Taxonomy (NCBI): domain Eukaryota; kingdom Metazoa; phylum Chordata; class Amphibia; order Gymnophiona; family Ichthyophiidae; genus Ichthyophis; species Ichthyophis bannanicus. The sequence goes on from CM066044.1 coordinate 153,485,723, forward strand.
GTGAAGGGAAGGAATATGTAGAAGCTGATGAGGATAAAGCAGAATTACTTAACAAATATTTTTGTTGTGTTCACAGATGAAGAGAAAGGGGCAGGTCTTCAGAAAATATCCAAATAGGAACAGACGTGAAGGGGATCTTGAATGATTCTCCAAAGACACTGTTCATGAGGAATTAGCTAAACTAAAAGAAGACAAAGTGATTGGGCCAGATGGGATATTGTACATCCCAGAGCACTGAATGAACTTGCAAATTTCTAGCAGCTCAACTGTCTAACCTTTTCAAAGCTTCTTTAGCATCAGGAGTGGTCCCAGAGGACTGGAGAAAGGCACCTGTGGTCCCTTTACACAAAAGTGGAAGTAAGGATGAGATTGAGAACTACAGGCCGGTCAATCTGACGTTTGTGGTAAGCAAATTAATGGAAATGCTGCTACAACAGAGGATAGTGAGGTTTCTGGAGTCCAATGGATTGCAGGATCTGAGACAGCATGGTTTTACTAGGGGCAGATCTTGTCAGACAAATCAAATTAATTTGATTTCTTTGATTGTGCAACAAGAGAGTAAGACAGAGACAGCCCTAGATATCATAAACTTAGATTTCAGTAAAGTCTGACACCATTCAAAGGTGAGTCGGTTGATATTGTGTATCTGGACTTTCAGAAAGCCTTTGACAAGGTCCCTCATCAGAGACTTTTGGCAAAACTAAAGAGTCATGGGATAGGAGGCAGTGTACTATTGTGGATCAGGAACTGGTTAAAAGATAGAAAGCAGAGGGTAGGGCTAAATGGCCAATTTTCCCAATGGAGAAAGGTGAATAGTGGTGTACCCCAGGGATCTGTGCTGGGTCCGCTGCTTTTTGACATATTCATAAAAGACCTGGAAAATGGAATAACGAGTGAGGTTATCAAATTTGCAGATGACACAAAACTATTTAAAGTTGTTAAAACCCAAGAGGATTGTGAAAAATTGCAAGAGGATCTTGATAAATTGGAAGACTGGGCATCAAAATGGCAGATGAAATTTAATGTGGACAAGTGCAAGGTTATGCACCTAGGGAAGAACAACCCAAACTATGGTTACACGATGCAAGGTTCCACATTAGGAACCACCACCCAGGAAAAAGATTTAGGCGTCATTGTGGATACCATGTTAAAACCCTCGGTCCAGTGTGCAGCGGCGGCCAACAGAGCAAATAGAATGCTAGGTATGATAAGGAAAGGAATGGAAAATAAAACAAAAGATATTATAATGCCTCAATATCGTTCCATGGTGAGACCGCACCTTGAATATTGTGTGCAATTCTGGTCACCGTATCTTAAAAAGGATATAGCGATTTTAGAAAAGGTACAGAGAAGAGCCACCAAAATGGTAAAGGGAATGGAAGGATACTCCTATGAAGAAAGGCTAAAAAGGTTAGGGCTCTTTAACCTGGAAAAGAGACGGCTGAGGGGAGATATGATAGAAGTCTAGAAATTAATGAACGGAGTGGAACGGGTAAACGTAGATCGATTGTTTACCTTATCAGAATATAGAAAGACTAGGGGACATGCAATGAAGCTACAGGGTAAACTATTTAAGACTAATAAAAGAAAATATTTTTTCACTCAACGTGTAATCAAACTCTGGAATTTGTTACCGGAGGATGTAGTAAAGGCTGTTAGTGTAGCTGGGTTTAAAAAAAGTTTGGACAAGTTCCTGGAGGAAAGGTCCATAAACCATTATTAAGAAGTGACCAAAGATATCAATGCTTGACCCAGTACAAGCATTGTGGAACTTGTGTCTCTTGGGGAAACTGCTAGGTACATATGACCTAGATTGGCCACTGTTGGAAACAGAATACTGGGCTTGATGGACCTTGGTCTGACCCAGTATGGCATATCTTATGTTCTTATTCCATACGGACAACTTATAAATAAATTGAGCATCCTAGGAATAGACTCTAAAGTGACTGACTGGGTTAGAAACTGGTTGAGTGAGAGGCAACAAGGGATACAAGTAAATGGAGTTTACCCTGAGGAGAAGGCTGTGACCAATGGTGTGCTGCAAGGATCTATCCTTGGTCCAATTCTTTTTAACATTTTTGATAGCGATATTGTTGAAGGGTTGTCAGGTAAGATTTTCCTCTTCCAGATACAAAAAAGTGTAGTTACTCACTTGTAGCACGTGTACTCCGGGAACAGCAGGAATAAATCCTCACATATGGGTGACATCCCCCGATGGAGCCCCATGAAAGGAACACTCCCCAGTTTCCACCAGAAGCTTTCGGGAGCCTCCATCGCACATGCCTGTCTGCCTTCCTACCCACCGCAGCACCATCTTATCTTCAGTACCATACAAAAGCTAGTAACCACTACAACTCCCCGGGGGGGTCGGAGGGTTTTGAGGACTTATTCCTGCTGTTCACAGATAACACCAGCTACAGGTGAGTAACTATGCTTTCTCCGTGAACACGCAGGAAGAAGTCCTCATGTATGGGACTCCCAAACTAAAGGCTACCGAACACGAAAAACAGTCTAACCAGGGCAACAAGAAATGGAGAACCAGCATTTGAGATCCCTTTCTGGGACGCAACCAATTCAACATCCACAGCAAGCATCAACATCAGGATGACTAAATCGGTAGTCTGGAAAGACAGAAGAGCCAGTCGGAAGGAGCTGATCTTAAGTCCCAAACAGACAGCAGCCTGGCTGAAGTTACTGCCACACCTGGAATCCCCATTCAAGCAGTAATGGGCTGTGAAAGTTTGGACAGAGGACCAAGTGGCAGCCCTGCAAATCTCCTCCGTGGAGACCAAGTGCAGATTGGCCACAGATGTAGCATGGCCTGGGCATTGTGAGCGGTGACATGACCCTTCAGGCTCAGACCTGCCAGAGCATAGGCAAAGGATAAGCAATCCGCTACCCAAATGGACAGCATGCGTTTGCAAACAACCATGCCCAGTTTGTTTGGTCATAGGAGGCAAACAGCTGTGTAGAACACCAGTATGGACTGCTACACTTGAGATAGAAGGCCAGTGCAGAGGAAAGAAGGTGGGCAGTACCACCAACTGGTTGAGATGGAAGGCCAAGACCACTATGGGCAAGAAACATGAGTTGGTGCAAAACACCATCCAGTTATGGTGGAACCGTGTGTATGGCACTTGGGCCATTAGAGCCTGAAGCACCCTGACTTGACGAGCCAAAGTGAGTGCCACCAAAAAGACAACCTTCCAGGTCAAAAACTTCAAAAGGACAAGTAGCAAGTGGATCAAAGGCTCAACTGACCCAAGATCACATTCAGATCCCACACCAGCAGCGGGGACAGAATCAGAGACTTCGATTGTGACAGATAAAAAAGGGTAATTTAAAAAGGCCCCTTCTATCAAACCAAGGGCTGCATGAGTCACCCAAGAAATTGGCAAGTCTTTACCTTAGAAGCAAGCCAACTTTTAATAGTTCTTCATTCTCTCCCTCTCTCCCTCCCCACTCTCTCCCACCCACCCCTGGGATAATCGTACCTTTATAGGTTCTTAAATCTCTTTTAAGGGAAGGAGGTGCCCATATTCGCTCTCAGGTGCAGCCATTTAACCTCATCAAGCATACATATAGGACCTGAGATTAATTAATCTTGAGGTGAACAAAGTCTATTAAGCATATTAGATATAATTTTATGTATATTTGCTGAGGATATTTATACTAATAAGTAAAAAACTTAAATACATAAACACAACCTTAAAACTAAGATGCAGACAGCAGTCCAGCAGCAAAATGGAGGCTTTCCAGTCTTTTGCACTGAGTGTCACATATACGATTTTCTCCTAGTTGGTAAGGAGTCTTACATGTGCACTAGGCGCAAGGAGCTCTTTGCTCTTAAGGAAAGAGAGGGAGGCTAGACCTAGCAGACTTGCAGGACATAAGGAAGAGAGAGAGGTACATAGACGAGACCTACAGGGATGTAGTACGATAGTCCCACCTCTAGTCTGGCAGCATCCCTATTGCCAAGGAGGAGAGAAGTCATGCGATAGGAGAGAATCACCCTGGTGTGGCAGGAAGTGATCCTGTAACTGGGACCAGTCCTCCAGGTGATGTAAAATCCTCTCGCACTGAGGAGGTTTCTCCAAAGCCACGTGCGCACGAGAAAAGGATTAGGATGGCTGTTAAAGTGGCGATTTGATCATTAGGCATGTAGATAGCTGGGTGGCAGGTAGATGTGAGAATCGCCTGGTAACATGCCTGCCTGATGTGAAGGTAGCAGAGCTCATGTGCCACCTAGACAAGGTCTTAGATAGTGCTGGGGAGGAATCTGTCGTCTTGGTACATGATGGTACCAATGACATAGGTAAGTGTGGTAGGGAGGTTCTGGAGGGCAAATTTAGGCTTTTCAGTAGAAAGTTGAAATCCAGAACTTCCAGGGTAGCATTCTCTGAAATACTTCATATTCCATGTGCAGGGCCCAAAAGGCAGGCAGAGCTCCGGAGTCTCAATGCGTGGATGAGTGTTCTGGATTTGTTAGGAATTGGGCAACATTCTGAGAAAAAGGAGGAGCTTTTCCAAAGGGATGGGCTCCACATTAACCAGGATAGAACCATGTTGCTGGCATTAACCTTTAGAAAAGGAGGAGATCGAGTAGCTTTTAAACTAGATAATAGGGGAAAGTTGGCAGTCGCCGAAGAGCGCATGGTTCGGAAGGATGTATCCTTGAAGGACACTAGCAAAAGACTGAAGTTAGGGCCTATCAACAGAGAGGATCCAATAAAGACAAAAGTAACCAAAATGTCCTTAAGTACAGAGCACACAGAACTTAAAGAATCCATATTACCCCTGCCTATCGGTAACCTCTAAAATGCTTATATGCAAATGTTAGAACTCTGAAAAATAAGATGGGAGTGTTAGAATATATAGCACAAAACGAGAAGTTCGAGATACCAATCATATCTGAGACCTGGTGAAAGGAGGACAACCAGTGGAACACTACACCTGGGTACAAATTATATCGCAATGATGAGTAGATCAAATTGGCCGAGGGCTTGTGCTCTATATTAGAGAGGGCATTGAATCACACAGGATTAAAGTTTTGCAAGAAACAAAAATATACTGTAGAATCTCTATGGATTGAAATTCCATGTAAAAAGAGGAAGGCAATAGCAGTGGGGGTGTACTATCGACCGCCTGGCCAGAATGAACAAATGGATGATGAAATGCTCAAAGAAATCAGGGAAGCTAACAATATTTACAGGACAATAATAATAATGGGTGATTTCAATTACCCCAGTATCGACTGGGTCAGAGTCACGGCAAGACATGCTAGGGAGATAAAGTTCAGAGATAAAATAAATGACTGCTTCTTGGAGCAGCTGGTTCATGAATTGACAAGAGGGGAAGCCATCTTGGACCTAGTCCTTATTAGAACAAAAGAGATGGTGCAAGAGATAAGGGTGTTAGTTTTAAGGTTGTGTTTATGTATTTAAATTGTTAAACTTGGCAACAGTGATCACAGCAGGATAGTGTCTGATTTAATAAATAGTACATGGATTTCCTTGCCATCCTTCCTCTATCTTTTAACTTTCAAAAAAGGAGACTATAATAAAATGAGGAAAATGGTTAAGAAAAAAATAAAAGGAGCAGCTGCAAAGGTTAAAGATTTACATCAAGCATGGGTGTTTAAAAATACTATCTTGGGAAGCCCAGACCAGCTGTATTCCTTGCTTTAACAAAAGTGGAAGTCGTCCAAAAAACTGCCAGCATGGTTTAAAGGCGAGGTCAGAGAAGCTGTTGTAGCCAAAAAAAGCATCTTCGGGAAATGGAAAAAAAGAGCCAAATAATGAAAATTGGAAACATAAGCACTGGCAAGTTAGATGCAAGGCATTCATAAGGCAGGCAAAGAGAATATAAAAAAAAAAAGCTTGCTGTGGAAACAAAAATACACAATAAGAAACTTTTTCCAAATACAATCATAGCAAAAACCTGTGAGAGAGTCAGTTGGACCACTAGATGATAGAGGGGAAAAGGCCATAGCGGAGAGACAATGAATTCTTTGCTATGGTCTTTATTGAGGAAAATGTAGGGATGTTACCCATGACTGAAATGGTATTTAAAGCTGATGCAGCAGAAGAATTGAAAGAATCGATAAACCGGGAAGATGTATTTGATAAACTGAAGAGTAGCAAATCACCTGGACTGGATGGTATACATCCAAGGGTGTTGAAAGAACTGAAATATGAGACTGCAGACCTACTATTACTAATCTGTGAACTATCATTAAAATCATCAGTAATATCTGAAGCTTGGAGGATGGCCAATGTAATGCCAATTTTTAAAAAGGGTTCCAGAGATGATCCGCTAAGCCTGATATCAGTACCAGAAAAAATAATAGAAACCATTATTAAGAACAAAATTTCTGAACACAGTCATGGTTTAATGGGAGATAGCCAACATGGCTTTAGTCAGGATAGGTCTTGTCTTTCTAATCCGTTATATTTTTTGAAGGTGTAAATAAAACAGGTAAATAAGGTGGGTCAGTCAATGTAGGTTTATTTGGATTTTCAAAAAGTCTTTGGACAAGGTCCTTCATGAGAGACTATTGGCGAAATTAAAGTCATGGGATAGGAGGCAGTGTACTGTTGTGGATCAGGAACTGGTTAAGAGATAGAAAGCAGAGGGTAGGTCTAAATGGACAATTTTCCCAATGGAGAAAGGTGATTAGTGGAGTACCCCAGGGATCTGTGCTGGGTCCACTGCTTTTTCACATATTCGTAAATGACCTGGAAATGTGAACAAGTGAGGTAATCAAACTTGCAGATGACACAAAATTATTCAAAGTTGTTAAAATCCAAGAGGATTGTGAAAAATTGCAAGAGGACCTTAATAAAATGGACAACAGGACATTCAAATGGCAGATCAAATTTAATGTGGACAAGTGAAAAGTTATGCACCTAGAAAAGAAAACCCCAAAACTATAGTTACATGATGCAAGGTTCCACATTAGGAATCACCACCCAGGAAAAAAGATTTAGGCGTCATCGTGGATAACACATTGAAACACTCTGCCCAGTGTGCAGTGGCGGCCAAGATAGCAAATAGAATGCTAGGAATCGTAAGGAAAAGAATGGAGAATAAAACAAAGGATATTATAATGCCTCTGTATCATTCCATGGTGTGACTGCACCTCAAATCTTATATGCAATTCTGGCTGTCGTATCTTAGAAAAGATATAGCAGAATCAGAAAAGGTACAGAGAAACGCAACCAAAATGATAAAGGGGATGGAAGGATACCCCTATGAGGAGAGGCTAAAAAGGTTAGGGCTCTTCAAACGAAAAGATAGACAGCTAAGGGAGAGATATGATAGAGGTCTATAAATTAATGGAGTGGAACGGGTAAACGTAGATTGACTGTTTAGGCCATCAACATGTAGAAAGACTAGGGGACATGCAATGAAATTACAGTGTAACCCATATAAGACTAATAAGAGAAAATATTTTTTCACTCCATGCGAAATCAAACTCTGGAATTCGTTACCAGAGGATGTGTTACAAGCTGTTAGTGTAGCTGGGTTTAAAAACGGTTTGGACAAGTTTCTGGAGAAAAGGTCCATAAACCATTATTAAAGAGAACCCGGGAAATCCACTGCTTGTGCCAATACAAGCATTGTGCAACCTGTGTCTTCTGGGGAAACTGCTAGGTACTTGTGACCAAGATTGGCCACTGTTGGAAACAGGATACTGTGCTTGATGGACCTTGGTCTGACCCAGTATGGCATATCTTATGTTCTTATGAGCAAGCCCCACATGAAGCGGGCCACCAGCAGCTGAGCGGAAATAGGTTTCCTGTCCACATCCTAATGGTAGGCTGCAATCGCACTCAAGGGCATCCAAACAGAGTTGGACTTCAGGCCCGAGTTGGAAAGATGCAGGGGGTACTGCAGCAAGCCCTCCACCAAGCATTAGGAAGGGTCCAGCAACCTGTCTGCATACCACAGCAAGAAACTGCGCCACTTGAAGGCATAGAATGGTGGTGTAATCCCTGCGGGAGGCCAAGAGGACATCCGTCACCTCCCCCAGAAAATTGAATACCGACAGGAATACCTGCTCAGCATCCCCACCATGAGGGCCAGGAACCGAACATTTGGGTGCAGCAGAGTCCCGCCCCCCTGAGAGATGAGGTTTCGGTTCGCAACCCAGCCAGTTCAGCTCCCGACAGGAGAGCTCGAGCAGCAGGGGAGAACCACGACTGCCTGGGCCAGTATGGAGCAATGAGGATCATGGTCCCCTTGTCTGCTTGGAGCTTGAGAAGAATCTTTGCTATCAGCGGAATCAGGGGGGGGGGTGTAAGCGTAAAGCAGACCCACCCTCCAGTTCAGGAGGAAGGCATTAGTCGCCAGCCTGCTCATCGCAGCTATGAAGAACAAAACAGAAGCAGTCCACTTGTGCATTGTGCAATGAGGCTTATAGGTCCATTGACGGGAATGCCCCACTCCTGAAAAAGATGCGCTCCACAATCTTCATGTTGAGGGTTCACTCGTGGGATTGGAGGACCCAGATGAGATGGTCTGCCAGTGTGTTAAGCTTCCCAGGCAGGTAAGTCGCCCACAGCTCCATTCCATGCACCACCACAAATTTCCAAAGGCGTGCCACCTCCCAGCATAGGAGGTAGGAGCCCGTGCCTCCCTGCTTGTTGATGTTGAACATCACCACCTGGTTGTCTATCTGGATAAGGACCTACTTGGCCCTGAGGACTTCGTAATCGCCTGCAATTCTAGAATGTTGATCTGGTGCCAACTCTCCTGCTTTGTCCACAGGCTGTCCAAGTGCACGCCCCAGCAGAGTTTGGATGCATCCAGTGGGGCAGAACAGACCAGAAAAGGAGATCTCTAAGCAGGTGCCATGGCTCCAATCACCACCTGAGAGAGACTCCACTAAGGTGCCGTAATGGCCACTCAATCCTTGAGGCGGCCCATGGCCTGCTTCCATGGGTGGACACAGTTCATTGAGCTTGGCGCATCCTGAGCCAGGCCAAGGGGGTCGCATGCACGGTGGAGGCCATGTGGCCTAGCATTCACAGCATCCCTCGCATTGTAGAGTGATGCCTTTGGTGGACAGCAGAGACCACTTCCATGAGACGCTGTAAGCGGTCTTTTGGAAGGAAGGTTCGGACCCATGGGTGTCCAGAAGAGCCCCAATGAATTCTAGCTGCTGCGGCGACAGCTACAGATGAGACTTTGGGTAGCTAACCGCAAACCAGAGTTACTCAAGCACCTGTATCATCAGGTGCACTGACTGCCACACAGTATCAGGCGTAGGGTCCTTTATCAGTCAGTCATCTAAGTAAGGGGAGACAAAAAAAAAAAAAACAAAACAAGTTCCGGAGGTAAGCAATGACTACTGCTAGGTACTTTCTTAAGAACCTGGGGCGGACACCAGTCCGAAGGGCAGCACCTGGTACTGAAAGTGCTGGCCGCCCAGCACAAAATGCAGGTATTTTTTGTATGAGGGGTGGATTGGAATGTGTGTACATGCATCCTTCAAATCCAAGGAAAATAAGGCACCCAGGGAGACCATCTTGAACATTTCCTGGATCAGAAAGAGATTCAGGTCCTTTAAGTTGAGGATGGGCCTGAAACCCCCCTCCCCCCATCTTCTAGGGGACAAGGAAGTAGTGAAAGTAGATTCCCCACCCTACCAGGTCCTAGGGCACCAGCTCGATGGCCATATCAGCCAGCAGACTGGTGACCTACATTTAGAGGGGGCTGTGGTGTTGTGGGTCTAGAGATTACTCCCCGGGGAAGAATGGGGATGGGGCCTGGGCAAGGGTCAGCCAATACCCGTTGCACATTATCTGTAGCTCTCAGGTGTATGCAGTGATAAGAGGTCATCTGTGTGAGAAGTGGAGAAGCCGACTGCCCACCTGAGAAGGCACCTCTTCAGTGATAAGGCAACTGGCTATGTTCCTGAGAAAGGCATTAAAACTACCCCAACTTTGGCTGGGTCATGGGTTTGGTCTTCTGTGGCTTCGCCAGACGTGGCTGCCACTGGGATTGCGTCCTGGGGACTCTCAGTAGTGATGCTTGGGCTTGTCGAAAGAATTCTTCCCTTGATGTTTCTTTTTTGCAGGATCCACCGTCTTGCAAGACAGGCAGGAAATGACCACCTGCTCAATCTCAATTTTGGCAGCCCTCTCTTGCATGCGCTTGCCGAAGAGGTTCTCCCTGGTGTACAGCACATCTGCCAGCTTGTCCTGGACTCGCTGCTCCAGGTCCGAGGACTGGAGCCAGGCCAGCCGGCAGGCATCGATGCCCACAGCAGCCATCCTGATAACTGACTCAAACACATTGTAAATGGCCCGAACCGTATACGTAAACACATTTTTACCATGCCCAACCAGGGTGCGGAAGGCCTCCAGACACTCTGCTGGGATAAGGGAGCTGAGCTTGCTCAGGTCTCCCATGATGTCCTTTAAGAGCATACCCATGTAGAGTTGATATGACAGAACTCTGGCCACAAGCATAGAGCCCTGAAAGCAGTGCCTGCCAAACCAGTTGAGGGTCCTCTGCTCCATGCTAGTTGGTGGCTGATGTTCGGCACAGACATCGGGTTCTCCCACATGCAGAGCAGGAGCTGCTAGAGAATACGGTGCACCGGCACAGTGACAGCCTCCTTCGGGGCAGAGGGGTACTAAAGGATCTCTAGCTCATCAGCCCTCAGTTCATCCTCTGCCTCCAGGGAAAAAAAAAAAGGAGGATGGTCTTGGCCATATCCAGACGAAGACCAGGAAGGACATGTCCTCCGGGGGAGATTTCTGGCGCTCATATGGGGGGGGCTCCGAGGGGATGTCAAGGGACTCCCTTCTCCATAACCGAAGACGACTCCTCCATCTCCCAGACATTGTAGTCTGACTCCAAGAGGAAGTCGAAGTACCTCCTCATCTCTGCCCAGGTCTCCATCAGGACCAATGGCAGCTCCTCCTCCAAATTCCGGGACCCCAAACACCAGGAGACACTAGATAGGGAGATTCACAGTCGGGCCAGGGGTAGACTCTGACCAATGACCCGACATCCCCAGCTCAGCGAAGTTTAAGGGCTCAATGCCGACAGCAGCGAAAGAAAAACCCAGGAAAAAAAAAACAAGAACACAGACCGGGCAAAAAAGTCAAAAAGCAAGGGAAAAAAGCCTCACACAATGGCTAGCGCCGGTGAAACAGATGCCCTGGTGACAGGTGGAAAAAAAGTAAACTGAAGGCAGCAAAAAAAACGCAAAAAACAATACAGCAGGCCGAAGGGCAAAAAAACCTACTTTTTCCAGATCACACTGGAACAAGTCCATGGGGTTCCAAGGAAAAAGTAAACTGAGGAAAAGATGGCACCATGGTGGGCAGGAAGGCGGCCACACATGTGCGATGGAGGCTCCCAAAAGCTTCAGTGGAAGTTGGAGAGCGTTCCCACATGGGGCTCCTTTGGGAGACATCACCCTACGTGAGGGCTTCTTCCTGCTTGTTCACGGAGAATCTGCAATATAGAGTAGAGGAAGGAGTATATAACAGGAGAAGGAATCTCGCTAAGCTTGAAGAATGGTCAAGAATTTGGCAGTTGAGATTTAATGCTAAAAAATGCAGGGTCATGCATTTGGGCTCCAAATATCCAATGGAGCGGAACAGGATGTACTTCCGTCGACAAAAGAAAATTGGGACCTGGGATGATTGTTTCTGATGATCTTAAGGTGGCTAAACAGGAAGAAAAGATGACAACAAAAGCCAGAAGGATGCTTGGGTGCGCAGGGAGAGGAATGGCTAGCAGGAAGGTGGTGGTGATACTGCCTCAGTTTTGGTGAGACCTCATTTGGAGTATTAAATTCTGGAGACCACACCTTCAAAAGGATATAAACAGGATGGAGTTGGTGCAGAAGGTGGCTACCAAAATAGTCAGTGGGCTTTGTTGTAACGCATATGGGGACAGACTTAAAGATCTTTGGAGGAAAGGCAGGTGAGAGAATATATGATAGAGACATTTAAACACCTCCGTGGCATAAATGCACAGGAGGATAGCCTCTTTTAATTGAAAGAAAGCTCTGCAACTAGGGGGCATAGGATGAAGGTGAAAGGGAATAGACAGAGTAATATGCAGAAATATTTGTTTACAAAGAGTGGTAGATGCATGGAACAGTCACCCAGTGAAGATAGTTGAGACCAGGACAGTATCTGAATTCAAGAAAGCATGAGATCAACACAGAATATCTCTAAAGGAAAAAAAGGGACTATAGTAGTTGGTATGCAAGGGCAGACTGGATAAGCCATATGGTCTGCTGTCATGTTTTTATGTTTCACTGACTGTGTAGCCAGTGAGACTACCATCAGGAAAAGAACCTCCAAATAAGGAATTTCAAAGATGCAGGCTCAATAGCTTCAAAGGGAGGCTTCACCAGTTGAGTCAACAGCACATTCAAGACACAGGCAACAAGAGACTTCCAAAAACAGAGGTTTCACAAGCCACAATCCTTTCATGGATATGGCAATTGGGGGGGAGGGGGAGGGGATGGTGGAGTGACAATGAGTGACCCGAGAACATTACGCTCTTATATCACAGGTGAATCTTTTCCAAGGAGGTAGCCATGCCTTGTGGGACCATACGTTAAGGGGTTCAGACCTCCTTTGGACACCATGAACATCTTCCATTTGAACCTATATGATTTCCTTGTGGATGGCATCCTAGACATTATCAGGATGTCCTCCACCTCTTGGTGGGGAGGTAAAAGGATGACACCAGGCAGCACTCAGTCTCCAGGCTGTCAGTACATGGAATCACAGATATGAGTGTAAAGTGGATCCCTGATCCTGCAATAGCAAATCAGGCAAGCCTCTCATAGCTATTAGACATTCTGCTACTAGACTAGAGAAAAAGGAAAACAACATTTGCTGTGGCCAATAAGAATGACCGTGACCCGTCTTCCTTCATCTTCTGGACTGACCTGGAGATCAATGGAATAGGTGGGAAGGCAAAAAGGTAGACCAACTTCCTGGTGCAGATTAAAAAAACATCAGCAGCCAGCTACCACTTGCTGGCTTTCCTAGAACAGAAGTGAGGCCATTGAAAGCTTTCTCTCCAATATGAGCAGATCTATCAGTAGTAAACCCCACTGCTTGAATATCTGGATTATAACAGACTAGTAAAGAGAAGCTGCTGAGCTATCCACTATTCCATTCTGGACTCCTGAAATATATGCTGCCAATAGCCAGCTCCTGTGGACCATAGCCCAGTCTAAGGTTCCGAGTATCTATTTGCAGAAGTATAAGCCAGTTCTGACCTGCTTATTCATATAAAACATCAGTATTTTGTTATCTCAGTTTGGATTTGGACTCTCGGACAGACCCATCAAGAGGGAGGGAAAGGCTTTCAGAGCATTTAAGCATTTCAGAGCATCCATTGGAGTGGAGGAGTGGCCTAGTGGTTGGGGCAAGGTACTTCAGGCCGGAAGGTCGGGGGGTTCAAATCCCACTAGAGGGCAGCAACCTTGGGCCGGAAGGACTGGGGTTTCTAGTCCCACAGGTGCTCCTTGTGGTCTTGGGCAAGCCACTTAACCCTCCATAGCCCATGTTCCCTGTAAAATAGTTATCTCCAAGTTATAATGCCCTGTTCAATGTAATTTCAGTTTGTTCAATGTAAACCGCACTGATGCAGAAAAGCGCGGTATATAAGAGAATATAAATTTAAAATACCAATTCTAGCAGATATACCCACCACATGTATGAGGCACTCTTTATTTTATATATTTATTTATTTTATGCCTTTCAATAGTATTTCAACACAAAGTTACATTCAGGTGTAATGGATATTTCCCTGTCCATAGAGGGCTTACAATTGAGGGCTAAGTGACTTGCCCAAAGCACAAGGAGCCTCAGGGGATTTGAACTCTGGTATCCCTGGTCCTAGCCCACACTAGGATACTCTGTTAATCCCAGAGGCGTCCACGGTAAATACCAGTTGATGAAAGAAGAGTTCCCACCCGAGAGTTGTGGTATCACCCTTCCAAAGGGCTTGGGCGTAGCTGAGTAGAAGAAGAATGTAGATAGGATTTGATAAGGGCTGGAATAATTTACCCAGTGAAATTTGACCATCCACTTAAGTCTTAAGGTAAGAAATCAGGAAACCAAAAAAAGAAGAAAGCCGTCCGCAACTGTACACAGGTAAAGAACCAAGCAGAGGGCGAATACGCCCTCCGCTTGGTTCTTTACCTTAAGGTAAGAAATGTCATATCGTGTCGGGCCAAAAAAGGTCCATCAAGCCCAACATCCTTTCTTTGACATTAGCCAATCCTGGTCACAAGTACCTGCCCAAAGAACCAATATTCTTATTTATGCTCAGGGATGAGCAGTGGCTTTTCCAAATATATAATGATTAATAACAGTTTATAGATTTTCCCTCCAGAAACTTGTCCAAAACCTTTTTAAACACAGTTCATTTAAATTTGTTAACTGCACCTATGGACCCTAAAGTTACTGCTTGGGTTAGAAATTGGTTGGGTGGGAGGCGACAAAGAGTACAGGTAAATGGAGCTCACTCTGAGGAGAAGGATGTTACCAGTGGTGTGCCCCAGGGATCTGTCCTTGGTCCGATTCTTTTTAACATCTTTGTTAGTGATATAGCAGATGGGCTGTCGGGTAAGGTTTGCCTCTTTGCGGATGATACCAAAATCTGCAATAGACACCCAGGAAGGTGTAGATAACATGAGGAGGGATCTAGCTAAGCTTGAAGAATGGTCTAGAATTTGGCAGCTGGGATTTAATGTTAAAAATATAAGGTCATGCATTTGAGCTGCAGCAATCCAAGGGAGCAATATCGTATAGGGGGTGACGTACTTTTGTCCACTAAAGAAGAGCGGGACCTAGGCGTGGTTGTGTCTGATGATCTTAAAGTAGCTAAACAAGTAGAAAAGGCGATGACAAAAGCTAGAAGGATGCTTGGATGCATACAGAGAGAAGAATGGCTAGCAGAAAAAAGGAGGTGACAGTGCCTCTGTATAAGTCTTTGGTGCGACCTCATTTGGAGTATTTGTGCAAATCTGGAGACTGTACCTTCAAAAAGGATATAAACAGGATGGAGTCAGTACAGAGGGTGGCTACTAAAATGGTTAGTGGTCTTCATTATAAAGCATATGAGGACAGACTTAAGGATCTTAATATGTACACCTTAGAGGAAAGGCGGGATAGAGGTGATATGATTGAGATGTTTAAATACCCCCATGGCATAAATGTACAGGGGGAGAGCCTCTTTCGATTTGAAAGTTCTGCTACGAGGGGACATAGGATGAGGGTGAAGGGGGATAGATTCAAGAGTGATATGCGGAAATATTTCTTTACGGAAAGAGTGGTGGATCCGTGGAATAGTCTCCCAGTGGAGGTGGTAGAGATAGTAAGAGTAACATAGTAAATGACGGCAGATAAAGACCAGTACGGTCCATCTAGTCTGCCCAGTAAGATGGCAGGAGTAGGTGCACCTGCCACTCTGTGCAGGCCACCCCTCCCCATGTCTTTGTTTAGGGGTGAATCCGCCACTCGGTGTAGGACACCCCTATTTGTTGAGAGATTAGATGGTTCAGTTTATTTTGATTTTATCCTGTTGCTGTAAAAGGGACCCACTGTATCTGTCCCATGCCACTTTGAACTCCATCACTGTGTTTGCCCCCACCACTTCCATTGGGAGGGCATTCCAAGCATCCACCACCCCTTCAGTGAAATAGTATTTCCTGACATTGCCTTTCAATTTACCACCTTGCTGCTTCATGTTATGCCCTCTAGTTTTATAGTTTCCCCGTCTTTGGAAGAGGTTTGTTTGTTCATTATTTGTCTTTAAGTATTTAAAGGTCTGAATCATATCTCCCCTATCCCTCCTCTCCTCCAAAGTGTACATATTTAGGTCTTCAAGTCTCTTCTCATAAGGCTTCTGACGCAGGCTCCAAATCATTTTGGTCGCCTTCCTCTGAACAGTTTCCATTCTTTTTACATCCTTTGCAAGATATGGTCTCCAAAACTGAACACAGTATTCCAAGTGAAGCCTCACCAGTGACTTATACAGTGGCATTAGTACCTCTTCCTTTCTGCTGGTAATTCCTCTTTTTATGCAGCCCAACATCCTCCTGGCTTTTCCCACTGCCTTGTCGCACTGTTTTGCCACCTTGAGATCTACAGAAATAATCACACCAAGGTCTTTCTCCTGATCCGTGCACACAAACCTCTCGCCCCCTATCGCATACATTTCCCTTGTATTTCTGCTACCCAAGTGCATGACTCTGCACTTCTTCGCATTAAATCTTAATTGCCAAGCATTAGACCATTCTTCCAGCTTTTGTAGTTCTTTCCTCATGTTAACCACTCCCTCGGTGGAGTCCACTCTGTTGCAAATTTTTGTGTTATCTGCAAAAAGACATACCTTTACATTCAGTCTTTCAGCAATAATCACTCAAATACATTGAACAGTGCCTGGCCCAGGAGCGAACGCTGGGGCACCCCGCTAATCACCTTCCCCTCATCCAAGTGAACTCCATTTACCATCACCTTCTGTCGTCTGCCAGTCAACCAATTTCTGATCCAGTTTACCACCTTGGGACCCATTCCCAAACTACTGAGTTTATTGATAAGCCTCCTAATGAGGAACAGTATCAAAGGCTTTGCTGAAATCCAGGTAGATGACATCCATCGCATGCCTCTGATCTAGTTCTCTGGTCACTCAAAGAACTTAATCAGATTTGTTTGGCAAGATCGTCCTTCAGTAAAACCATGTTGCCTCAGATCTTGCAACCTGTTTGTTTTGAGAAAGGCCACTATTCACTATTTCAGGAGCACCTCCTTTACTTTTCCCGCCACCGGAGGTAAGGCTCACAGGCCTGTAGTTTGACACTTCTTCCCTGTCACCACTTTTGTGTAGAGGTACCACAGCAGCCATTCTCCAGTCCTGAGGAACTTCTCCTGTTTCCAAGGAACTGTTGAAAACATCCTTTAAACGGCCCTGCAAGAACCTCTCTGAGCTCTTTCAGTATCCTGGGATGTATCCCATTTGGTCCCATGGCCTTGTCCACTTTCAGTTTTGCAAGTTGTTCTAACACATCATCTTCTGTGAATGGTGTGGTATCTACTTCATTCCCATTTTTATATTTGGGAGTCACAGGTGGTCCTTCTGGATTTTCTTTAGTAAAAACAGAGCAGAAGTATTTGTTTAGCAATTTCGCTTTTTCAATGTCACTTTCCACGAGTCCGTTCCCAGCACTTCTGAGTCCTGAAATTCCACCCCTGATCTTCTTCCTTTCCCGAATATACCTGAAGAAAGTTTTGTTGCCACACTTCACATCTTTAGCCATCTTCTCCTCTGCCTTTGATTTTGCTAGCCTTATTTCTCTTTTTGTCTCTTTGAGTTTGATCCTTCTGTGTTCCTCTGTTTGCAAGCTTTTGAGTTTTGCAAAAGCTGTGTTTTTTGCCTTTATTTGAGCAGCCACTTCTTTGGAAAACCAAATAGGTTTCCTTCTCCTCTTGTTTTTATTTACTTTTCTTATATACAGATGAGGACAGTATCTGAATTCAAAAAAGCATGGGACAAACACAGAGGATCTCTAAAGGAAAAAAGGGGACTGTTGTAGTTGTTGATATGGAAAGATAGGCCATGTGGTCTTTTTCTGTCGTCATGTTTCTATGTAGTGTAATGTACTATCATCAATTACCAATATAATTTCATACTAACTACCCAAGGGCTATCTCAGTCTTTCCCTCTACACTGCACTACATGACACCAAAAATGCCTTGGTCAATAGGATCATCTTAAATAAATAAATAAATTAAATTTTAAAAAACCCCACATACCACACTGTATATATTGGAGGAAATATCCAAATGAGTAAATGCTCAAAAGACCTCCCACATCAGCTTTTTAGGACTATATACCCATATAAGGTGGTATACAAATCTAAATAAATAAATAAATACATATGAAGTGTAAGAGTAGCCTAGTGGTTAGAGCAATAGCCTACTATACAGGAGATCTGAGTTCTATTCCCTATGGCACTCCTTAGGCAAGTCACTTTACCCTCCATTGCCTTGGAAGAGAAGGCATGGCAATCTATTTCCGGTCATATCTTACCAAGAAAACCCAGGGGCTACTGGGTCGCCAGGAGACAACATTGACTTGAAGGTACTTTAACTAACCCATACACGTCCCCATAAATATATTTGAAAAAATTAAGATAAGAGTGAAAGAACCATCAGAATGCAGATATGGGAAAACTGCTAAAGATTATTTCATATAACAATGTTTCACCTAGTTCGCCCCTTGCTATATAAAGTAATCTTTAGCAGTTTTCCCATATCTCCATTCTGATGGTTCTTTCACTTAAATATACTTGTAAAAATTAAGAAAAAATAGTTAATTAGGACGTATATGGATATATAGTTCTAAACAGCTGAAGTGGAGATCTTTTGAACATTACTCATTTGAGTCAACAGGAAATCATATAAATAAAGCGTCTTTCCATTTATCAAGCTTATATCCCGCTTTATCACTACAGTCAAAAGCAGGTCACAGTGTACATTAACATTCAAATGTACATATACAAATAAGGACAAACAATATCAAGACATCAAGGTATTACAGCATTATCATTTGCTCGAAATTATACTGCAGCAATCCCACAGTATTCTCTTAATAAGTAAGTTTTTAACTCTTAATAAAATATAAAAGCATAAAACATTCCATAGCAATTGTGCATAAAGTGTGACTGCGCTCATACAAACTACCTCACTGCTCCTGACTCATAAACATGGTATGTTTATCGATATTTTGGGAACATGCCCTTGTAGATCTACTGGTCACATGTTTCTTATCTGTCAGCTGACTGATTTTCTACAGAATTTTTTATACCATTAACAAGGCCTTGTACACTCTGCAAGCAATGAAGAACTAGTGCAGTTGCCTCAATAAGGTGTGAAATGTGCCATCCTTGGTTGTTTCAAAAGTATGGGCCATTTGAAAAGGCTCTGATAGAACATGCCTATAGTCCCCAACAATAATTACAATAGTCTGAACAAGGTCACACAAGAGCCTGAAATACTGTACAAAAATTATTCTCATTCAATAGTAAGTGAAGTCTATGCACAATCCTCACCTTATTATAGACTTAAACAAACATATACCTCCCAATCTGCATCGCACCTAGCAACTCATTCAATTAGCAAGGTCCAACTCACTTACTCCTAATACACCCTGAACGTACCCATTTTAGAGAAGGGGAGAGGAATAGAAATCAATCCCTGGTTCTGCAACTGCAATACCCATGCTGGCAAATAATCATTTTATCAGTAAGATAAAGCCAGGGACTGGCTTTGGGTTAAGGTTGAGGTTTTGTTGTTGATGTTTAATTCTGACTGTACAGTCAACCAGAGAAGCTCTTGCAAAATAGGAGAATCATCATCCCTATCTGACAATTGTCTAACAATTCTAGTGGATGTATTCTGGACCAACTGCAATCAGACAGAAGTTCCAATACAGATTTGCAATAGTCCAAGTCAATACCCGAACTCCAACACAGCACAATCAAAATCCTAGTTGGAAAGGTAGGGATGCATTTGTCTAATGAGTCTCAGGTAACTCAGATAATTACTTCCCGTCTCAACTATTGCAACCTCCTTCTTGCTGGTCTCCCTCTTAGCCATCTTTCTTCCCTTCAATCTGTTCAGAACTCTGCTGCGTGACGAATTTTTCACCAGCCTTGATATTCTAACTCCTCTTCTCAAATCACTTCATTGGCTTCCCTTCTGTATCCAATTCAAGCTTTTCCTTCTGACCCATAAGTGCATTCACTCTTCTGCTCCTTTCTACCTTTGCTCTCTTCTCTCCCCCTACACCCCTCCTCGTGAACACCACTCTTCTTCTAGCTTGTTTCTCTCTTTGCCCTTTTCTTCCACTGCCAACTCCAGACTTCGGTCTTTCCAGCTTGTTGCTCCTTATGCCTTGAACAAACTCCCAGAGTCTGTACATCAGGCTTCATCTCTATCCCTTTTCAAGTCCATGTTAAAGGCTTACCTCTTTAAAGCTGCTTTTGGATCCTGAACCCGTTTTTCCTTGTGTCTCCTTACCTTCCTTGTCCCCTTATTCTTATCCTTTGTCTTGTCTGTATTAATTAAATTGTAAGCTCTCAGGTGCAGACAGTCTCTATCTATGTACGTTTGTATAGTGCTGTGTATGCCTTGTAGTGCTTTATAAACGATTAGTAGTAATAGTAGTAAAAAAAAGCGGAAGTAAGGATGTGCTTGAAAACAACAAGACAGTTAGTTTAACTTCGGTGGTGAGTAAATTATTGGAAGCGCTGCTGAAAGAGAAAATAGCGATGTTTCTGGAGTCCAGCAAATTACAGAATCCGAGGCAGCATGGATTCACCAGAGGCATGTCTTGTCAGACAAATCTGATTGATTTCTTTGACTGGGTGACTAGGGAGTTGGACTGAGGGAGAGCCCTAGATGTGGTGTATTTAGATTTCAGTAAAGCCTTTCACACCGTTCCTCACCAGCGACTTATAAACAAACTGAGCACCCTAAAGTTACTGCTTGGGTTAGAAATTGGTTGAGTGGGAAGCGACAAAGGGTACAGGTAAATGGAGCTCACTCTGAGGAGGAAGAGGTTACCAGTGGTGTGCCCCAAGGATTTGTCCTTAGTCCAATTCATTTTAACATCTTTGTTAGTGATATAACAGAAGGGCTGTCGAGTAAAGTTTGCCTCTGCAGATACCAAAATCTGCAAAAGAGTAGACACCCAGAAAGGTGTAGATAACATGAGGAGGGATCTAGCTAAGCTTGAAGAATGGTCTGAGATTTAATGATAAAAAGTGCAAGGTCATGCATTTGGGCTGTAGCAATCCAAGGGAGCAATATAGTATAGGGGGGTGAAGTACTTTTATCCACTAAAGAAGAGCAGGACCTAGACGTGATTGTGTCTGATGATCTTAAAAGTAGCTAAACAGGTAGAAAAGGTGACAGCAAAAGTTAGAAGGATGCTAGGGTGCATAGGGAGAGGAATGGCCAGCAGGAGGTGATAATGCCTCTGTAGAAGTCTTTGGTGTGACTTCATTTGGAGTATTGTGTGCAATTCTGGAGACCGCACCTTCCAAAGGATATAAACAGACTGGAGTCGGTACAGAGGGTGGCTACTAAAATGGTTAGTGGTCTTTATTATAAACATATATGAGGATAGACTTAAGGATCTTAATATGTACACCTTAGAGGAAAGGCAGGATAGAGGTGATATGACTGAGACGTTTAAATACTTCCGTGGTATAAATGCACAGGAGGAGAGCCTCTTTCGACTGAAAGCAAGCTCTGCTACGAGGGGACATGGGATGATGGTGAAAGGGGATAGATTCAGGAGTGATATGCGGAAATATTTCTTTACGGAAAGAGTGGTAGATCCATGGAATAGTCTCCCAGTGGAGGTGGTAGAAATGAGGACAGTATCTGAATTCAAAGAAGCATGGGACAAACAAAGAGGATCTCTAAAGGAAAAAAGGGGACTGTTGTAGTGGTTGATATGGAAGGACAGACTAGACAGAAACATGACAACAGAAAAAGACCACATGGCCTATGTTTCTAGTAGTAGATAACCAAAGGATATCTGTACTACCTTTGAAATAATGTCTCTGAAACTGCAACTCTGAAATCAATCCATACCTCCAACATTTGTGATACAGTTTCATGAGGTATGCACTTACCTCCAACCTGGAGTCCAGAACTTAGATTATTCTTTAAGTCCCTTACTAGCAATGACTTGGTCAAATATAAATCTGAGCTTATGATTATCAAACTACAGGAACACCCCTACTAAAGACTTGACAGTACACAAAATACATCCAGTTGACTCCTAGAAATCAGATATAAAATTTGATCATCATCAGCAAAAGTAAGTCTCAGTTCCAAAATCATACATCAATCTACAAAGAAAAACCCCAAATAGTTTTGCCTTGGAAATGTATAATGATACCTATGTGCCTGAATGCAACTTAGCTTGAACTACCATTGGAAAGGTGTGAGCTAAATACTAATAATAAATAAACCCTGGATCCAAGGATGAGAGCAAAAGCTTCCCATTCTAACTTGCTGGGACCTCCCCCAAGAAAGAACAAGAACCACTGCAATACTTCAACTCCCTAATCCAATCTCCTGTATCAGAGATACCAACAGAATACTTGTGATTTAATAAATGAAGGGACGACCGTGCACTAACATTTAACTTTCAAAAAGGAGACTATGATAAAATAAGGAAAAATGGTTTAGAAAAAAAATAAAAAGTAGCAACTGCAAAGGTTAAAGGTTTACATTAGGCATAGGTATTTTTTAAAAATACAATACTATTATCTTGGAAGCCCAAACCAGATATATTCCACACTTTAAGAAGATGAAACGAAGGCCAAAAAACTGCTGGCATGATTTAAAGGCAAGATCAGAGAGGATGTTAAAGCCAAAAAAATCATCCTTCAGAAAAAGTAAAGAGGATCCAAATGAAGAAAATAGGAAATATTTATATTTTGCAGTTAACCTTTATGCTAAGACAGGCAAAGAGTGGATTTGAAAAGAAGCCTGCCATGGCCACAGTAACATAGTGCATGACAGCAGATAAAGACTAGTATGGTCCATCTAGTCTGCCCAGCAAGGTGGCAAGAGTAGCTGCACCTGCCACTCTGTGCAGGTCACCCCTCCACATGCCTTTTTTTAGGCGTGTAGCCACAGCTCTATGCAGGTCACCCCTATTTGTTGAGATATAAGAGATAGTTAAGTTTATTTTGATTTTATCCTGTTGCTATAAAGGGATCCACTATGTCTGCCCCATACCATTTTGAACTCTTGTCACTTAATTTGCCCCCACCACTTCCATCTGGAGAGTATTCCAAGCATCCACCACCCTTTCAGTGAAAAAGTATTGCCTGATGTGGCCTTTCAGTTTACCCACTTGCAGTTTCATGTTATGCCCTCTAATTTTACAGCTTCCCCATTTTTGAAAAAAGGTTTGTTTGTTCGTTAATAAGTATTTAAAGGTCTGTATCATATCTCCCCTGTCCCTCCTTTCCTCTGGTGTATACATATTTAGGTCCTTAAGTCTCTCTTCATAAGTCTTTTGGTGCAGGCTCCAAATCATTTTGGTCACCTTCCTCCGAACTATTTACAGTCTTCTTATATCCTTTGTGAGACATGGTCTACAAAACTGAACACAATATTCCAAGTGAGGCCTCACCAGCGACTTTTACAGTGCATTAGTACCTCCTCCTTTCTGCTGGTAATTCCTTTTTTGTATGCAACCCAGCATCCTTCTGGCTTTGACCACCACCTTATCACACTTTTGACACCTTGAGATCCTCAGAAACAAATCACTTCAAAAGGTCCTTCTCCTGGTCCATGCACACCAACTTCTCGCCCCCTATATCTTACAATTCCCTTGAATTTCTGCATGACACTGCTCTTCTTCACATTAAATCTTAACTGTCAATCATTAGACCATTCTTCCAGCTTTTGTAGATCTTTCCTTATGTTATCCACTCCCTCAAGGCAGTCCACTCTGTTGCAAATTTTCATGTCATTTGCAAAAAGACAGACTTTTCCATTCAGTTCTTCAGCAATATCACTCACAAATACATTGAACAGTACCGGTTCCAGGACCGATCACTGAAGCACGCCACTTGTCACCTTTCTTTCATCCAAGTGAGTTCTGTTTACCATCACTTCTGTCAGTCAACCAATTTCTGATCCAGTTTACCACCTTGGGACGCATCCCCAAGCTGTTCAGTTTATTGGTAAGCCTCTTGTGAACAACAGTATCAAAGGCTTTGCTGAAATCTAGGTAGATCACATTCATTCGCATGCCCTTGATCTAGTTCTCTGGTCACCCAGTCAAAGAACTCAATCAGAATTGTTTTGCATCATCGTTCTTTGGTAAAATCATGCTGCCTGAGATCATGCATCCTATTGGTTTTGAGAAAATCCACTACTCTCTCTTTCAGGAGCGCCTCCATTACTTTTCCCACCACCGAGATAAGGCTTACTGGCCCGTAGTTTATCACTTCTTCCCTATTGCCACTTTTGTGACGAGGTACCAACATCAGCCCTTCTCCAGTCCTGAGGAACTTCTCCTGTTTCCAAGGATCTATTAATAACATCCTTTTAAGGTCCTGCAAGAACCTCTCCAAGCTCTTTCAGTATCCTGGGATGTATCCTATCCGATCCCATAGCCTTGTCCACTTTGTTTTGCAAGCCGTTCAAACACATCATCTTCTGTGAATAGTGTAATAACTACACCATCACCATTTGTATATTTGTCAATCACAGGTGGTCCTTCTCCAGTATTTTCTTTAGTAAAAACAAATCAGAGCAGAAGTATTTCTTTAGCATTTTTGCTTTTTCAATGTCACTTTCCACAAATCCATTTTTGGCACTTTTGAGTCTTGCGATTCCCTCTCTGATCTTCCTCTTCTCCTGAATATATCTGAAAAAAGTTTTGTCTCCATGCTTGAGATCTTTAGCCATCTTTTCTTCTGCCTTTGATTTTGCTATTCTTATTTCTCCTTCTGTCTCTTTTAGCTTTATCCTGTATTCTATTCTGTGTTCCTCTGTTTGTGAGCTTCTGAATTTTGTGAAAGCTGCGGTTTTTTGTCTTTATTTGTGCAGCTATTCTTTGGAGAACCAAATAGGATTCCTTTTCCTCTTGTTTTTATTTACTTTCTGTACATAAGTATCTGTTGCCCCTTTTATTGCCTCCTTTAGTTTAGCGCACTGCAATTCCACTTCCCTTACCTCCACCCACCCTGCCAATTCCTCCTTCATGCACTTGGCCATTTTACTGAAGTCAGTGTTTTTCAAATCTAGTACTTGGGAAGAAAAAAAAAAATCATGTAATTAAAAAGCAGCTTGTGAGGGAGTCAGCTGAAACACTGGATGATAGAAGGGTAAAGGGGGCAAGTAGGGGGAGGACAAGGCCTTAGCGAAAGCCTAAATGAATTCATTGCTTCAGTCTTTAAGAAAGGAGGAAAGATATGCCAGAAATGATGATATTTAGTTCAAATCTTTTTTTAACAAACAAAAACAGCAACATTCCCAGTATGTGGGTACTCTTACACATCACTGAGAGTATACAAGCACCACAACAATCCATCTTACATTTTTACATTTCCACCCCTACCCACCACCTTTATCCCCTTCAAGTATGTTTATCTTAAATCATGCTTATTCCAAGAAAAAATAACACTATAGCAATATACAAAAGGTGAGATAGCTCACCAACAGATACAAAAATACAAGGAACCTAAGATAAGATAAGAGAAAATGTTTCTGTCTGTATCTTATTTACCCTATTCCCCCCCCCCCCATCCCATTCCCCTCAAGATCTCCATAGCCCTCTCTTATAACAACATATATTGGGCCCTCCAGAGCAGCAAACAATTCCAGCCAACCCTATCAAAGGCCTTTTCTGCATCAAAGGTAACCAACTGGGAAGACTGTTTATGGTAGTGCACCCACTCCAAAGATGCCAATATCTTACATAGGTTTCTTACAGGGCACCATCCCTTGACAAAACCCACTTGGCTCGGATGAACCAACCCCGGGAGCCAAAGTACTAACCTATCCGCTAGTATCTTTGCCAGCATCTTTAAATCAAAATGTAGCAGGGAAATAGATTTTTCCCCGGCTTGGGAAGTATCATAATATAGGCTGTGTTGACATCATAAGTAAAGGACCCGCGCTCAAGCAGAGCATTAAAAACCTCTCTGGGGGGGGGGGGGGAAGAGGGAGGGAGGTAATGACATGCCCCTGAACTAATCTGTAAAACTCTTCCCTACAGCCATCCAGTCTGGGTGCCTTGCACTGCTGTGCTCCCTTAATTATCTGCTGTACTTTTTCCGCCGTCTCCGGTGCCCCTAGTTGCACAGCTTGATAGGCAGTCAAACAGGGCAGCTTCACCCTGGCCAAATGCTGCACCATTATAGTTGCAAATATAGCTTCACCCAGATACAAGGTTTTATAATAATCAACACTTCCCCAATCTCAGGCATTGTTCTATGCAGTATCCCTCCCCTATCCCTCAATGCCGCTATGAAGCACGACCCCTGATGGCCCCTCAAGCAACACACCAAAAGGTTTACCCGATTTGTCCCCATACTGATATAATTGAAATTTGTGATACAACAAAAGGCTTCGCTGCTCACTGATGCAAGAGAATATTTAGGGCTACTTGCTTTTACAGCAGTTGAGTCTGGATCCTAATATATATTATATATCAGTAACTGAATGTACACCACTTTGACTGGTAGAAAAGCTGTATATAAGCCTAATTAAATACATGGCTCCTTCAAGTGTCTTCATCTCGGGGGCTATTGCAGCAGGGATGGTTCGTCCTGGAAGACCCAACTCCCTTCTCTCTTATGGCCTGGCTCTTGAAAGGAGACTGCTAGAGTGTATGGGCTACTGTCCAGCTGTAATCTTTACTATACTTCGTAGATCTGGAGGCGGTCTACTAAGCTAGCATATGTATGGATATGGTGCCTCTTTGAGCGCTGGGGTGGTCAAGGTGTCCTCTCTGTTGGCTTTTCTGCAGGATGGCTAACATAATCTATGTTTTTGTACCTGAGACAACAGAGGGTTAGGTGGTTTGCCCAAGGAGCACCTATGGGTCTAGAAACACCAGTCCTTTCGGCCCAAGGTTATTTGCCCCAACCACTAGGCCACTCCTCCCTCTTTTCAGGTTTCCGAACCATGCTCTCCATGGTCAATCCGGTGCCAACAGAACAATCTTGCCCAGGTAGCACTCTCTATGTTGAATCACACACCCCAGCAAAAAACAGAACAGGTGCACCAAGGTGATGTAAATGCAGCTTTATTAAGAAATCCCAACGCATTTCGGCTTGACACCTTTTTCAGAGGATATATGCCTCAAGGAAATACAAATTAATTAATTAACAAACAAAATCAAATCCAAAACCAAATACTAGCAAATAAATAAAGGACAGACATAATATAATCACAAGACATCAAGGCGGCGAATAGTGTCTGGCATCCAGCAATTCTTGGTAACCTGGGCCCATTCCTGAAAGAGGCGGTGAAGCCTGCTGTCCACTGGAAGTAGCAGGGAATGGGCCCCCCAAGCGCACCAGGTCATACATGGCAACAGAAAGGAAGACTGTAGCAGACTCTAAGAGAGAAGTCGTATCAGGCAGAAGAGGCTGCCACCATGACAAACTGGCTCTTCAGCAAGGAATCAATCTTGTGGAGTGGGATGAGCCCCAGTCACACCGGATCATATCTTTGATCACCTCTGGGAACGGGAAGACAGTAGTGGATTTCCACACCCCCTTGAAGAAGTGGGTGTACTTTTGGCTCCATGCCGGAAGCATCTATCCAAGTTCAAGGTGGATGAAACCATGAAAATCAATGCCGTTAGCTCCTCCTTCCAGAAGAAGCGACCACGTCAGCCTCTGCATAATCTTCTGAAAGCGAGAGTAGGCACTCATCCACTTCAGTGGCCAATACTGGGTCTGAGGCATAGTCAACATCTTGGATACCTCCCATCTGTTTCTCATCTTCAGGGAGTATCCTACACCGGGGACAACTAGCCAAACATAATTGAACAGGGCTTCTACTTTCAGCCTGCCCAGCACGAGTCTGAATCTGGGGGCACCTAGAACCTGCAGTGTCTAAATTTCCATGCCAGAAGAACCAGGCCATTTGCATAAAGGAAAAGAATTCCGGGGAGGACAATTAGACACCAGGGAGCATAAAGGATGAAGAGTGGCTTGCAGCACGGTCGCCTGAGCCTCTGGCTGGCTGAGCATCCTTACCCTTAGCACCACCCTGCACCTCCCGCCCTGAGGCGGCTAAGGATGGACTAACTGTATCCCCAGCTAAGAGGAGGAAGGCATGCCCTCCAGGGGCAACTCAGAAGTTGCCATACAGGAAAGGCAGAGTGCAGAATCCAAGGATGAGGCTCCTCGCTTGCCACAGGTCAAACAACAATTTCCTGAAAGAGGACAGAGAGTTAAGGTAAATATCACAAGAGTGCGAGCTAAGGCTGCATCAGCCCGCAAGTGCGCGTTAACTCCATTTTTATGTAACGCATATTAAAGGCGCTAGGGAAAGAACACACGTTGGAGTCGCTTGGGCAAAACACTCGTTAGGACCACATGACTCCCGGGCGCACAATAGGCAAAAATGTTACTAACGCATACAGAAAACGGCAGGAAATCAACACACAGCACCAATGGCTGCTAGCAGTCCACCCCAAATTGCATCCTTCAGAGATGGAACCGGGATCACACAAGGACATAGGATCCATGCCAGGCTCAGCTCTACTCCCTTGGAGCTGGCTGGGTTTATTTTTAACAGCACTGTGTGAAAGGTGGCTGGCAGGCAGATCTTCATGAGAGAGCAGGGAGAAAGGAGGAGGAGGGGGGAGATTGTGCAAGTCTGCTGTACTCTCCCAGATCCTTCCAATATGTGACTGCTCAAAAGACCCTTATGTTAAAGGCATGGAGCTGAACCAATTTTCCCTCCTCCTATGACTACCAAAAAGACCAAAGTCTACTGAAGCCTCCTACATCACACTCAAGTGAGTGTCTCACCCCTTGAGATGGCCGTTCATGAGTGTTTCCACATTTAGTGTCTCAACTTTAGGTCTCTGGAACAGACTTCAGAAACTTAGAGCTCTGCCTCTAATTTCTTCCAGTGTTGACAGTATATCAAAAGAGCCAAAATCAGGCAGTCACAAGGTCCACTGCAGAAGCAGGATCTGGGAGGAAGCGTCTCAATACAGCTCCTATCTGACTTTCTGCCACCACCCAGACCTGGTGAGCAAACAAGCCAACTTGCCACTGGAAGTGAAGCAACTGCAGGTACAGGGACACACACTTATTCCTATTCCTGGTGCAGGCCATCAAGCAGCATCAAGAAAGTAAAGCAGGAGCAGAAGAAGAATAGCTCCTATATATAGTACACTAACATGTTTGTGATCAGATTTGCACCATTTTTTAAAATAAATACGTGAAGTAGTATTAGTAGGAAACCTGATTTAAATCAATCCACCCTGTCTGAACGTTCCAATACTTGAAATTATGGCATGTAAATTATTGTATTTTATCTATGTGCATATTCGTGCACTCGGCCCATGCTCAACTTAAACTCCACCCATGCACACACCCATCTGCAAAATAAACGCTATCAAGCAACATGTATACTTTCAACGCTGGTTTAAATTTTATGGAGGTTATTAAAACATATATAGGCACAGTAATGACTAAAATACCTTCAAATCAGGACACATACTTGGCATCTAAAAGTGCACGTCCCCTTATAAAAATTACCCCCAAAATGACTCCATTATTGATCACAGTGAAGAAATGGTCTTGTGGTGAGAGTAGCGAGTTAATAACAAAAGCAGCAAGTAATCAAATCTCACTTTGCAAACAGATATTCCTTGCGACCTTCAGCAAATCAGTCACTTTGCCCTCCATTGCTCCAGATACCAACTTAGACTTTCTGGGCAGTAAGACATGCCTCATTTGCACTTCATTAACACTGGATGTTAATACACGTGTTAGCAGTCAATGTTAATGCATTTTAGAACACAGATTAAAATCTTCTCAAGGGTCAAGGTATAATGTGCAAAAAAATACCATTAATAAATTAATAACATAGGATTTAAACATTACATAAAAACATTTGCTCATGTTCAATATAGGTTTATTCTTACCTGCTGTCTGAATCTGAAGCAATCTCTCTTCTTCCTCCAAATCGGATCTGGCACTAGATGTAAGAGTTAAAACATAAAATTAATACTGAAGGATAGAGAATACGGTAATTTAAAAAAAAACTACAAAAAAGGTACAGTATAACAGTTTAGTACTGGTGTCAACATAGAAAATTAAGTTAATCCTTTTAGGAAAAAAATAGCTTTCACGATTTAAATTTATGCCTTATAAGTTCCTAATAATTTTTTGGCAAGTTTTGCACAGCGATCACGCCTACTGGGGATAGTTTGTCTTTTTCTGTCCATATGCATAGGTTCATTTACACTAGTGCATACAAATCTATGCATGCCAAATATAGCAGATGATGTGAGGACCCAACCCACCACCAACAGAATATTGGAAAAGGGCTGCAGCTGTGGCTGTGAACAGAAGCTGATGCCGGTGAGGTCGTGGCAGTGAACAGAAGCAGATCCAGCAGCGACTCCATCCCCCACTAATATAAAAAATATGCAGAGATGTTAATGTGGCCTCTGGCAGAGATGCCAACAAAAAAAAGAGTAATTAGGCCTTAACTGCTAATTAGCGTTCATGAAGGAACTCCAGTCCAGCCCCTTTCCTCTGGGTTGTGCTCCCCTTCCAGCAGAATAGAGACTGAGCACGTCGTCTTTTTTGATGACCTTAGGATATATATAGCACTGGCACCTCCCACCAGATCCAGTATCCTATTGACAAAGCAGACTTTATCTTTATTTGGCACACTTGATATACCGCCTAATACCGGAGTGTTAAGGCAGTGTACAATAAAAAAAATTTGAACTGCTTAAGGAAAGGTAGAAAGGAACGCCAGTAAATGGATAGGAAAGTAATGGAGAAACAGGGAGGAAAAAAATAATGCGACAGATCAAATGACGGACAACCGGACGAAACAACGGACAACATAACACCGATAGACGAGAGAGACAAAATTAAACAGCTATAGAACTATAAAATCACCAATGTCCACCTCCCCCAGAAGGGAATTCCCACCTCCCGAAGAGGAGGTGGCTTACCTGAGATCGCCATTACCCATACCTAGGCACCTCGCTCATCCACACCATCTCATTACCGGCTCCTCCATTCACTTTGGTTAGCCCTCATATAGCTTCGGGTCGGTGAAAACTGTTAGGAAACAACAAATCTGGGTGGGATCAGGGACTGGACTGGAGTTCCTTCAGGAACGCTAATTAGCAGGTAAGGCCTAATTACTCTTTTCTAAGCATCCCTCCAGTCCAGCCCCTTTCCTCTGGGATGTAACAGAGCAGTTCAAGCCTGGGAGGGACCTGCAAGGCCGGACCAAAGCACCAAGCCACCAAATCCCGCATCCCCTGCGGCCTGAACGTCCAACTGGTAATGCTTGGCAAAAGTGTGCAGTGAAGACCAGGAAGCCGCTCTGTAGATCTCCAGCAGCGGAACCAAACTAAATTCCACCCACAAGGCCACCTGAGGTCAAGTAGAATGAGCCCGGAGCCCGGCCGGAACCTGCCTTCCCTTTAGGATATATGCCGAAGAAACGGCTTCCCTGATCCATCTAGAGATGGACGCCTTGGTTGCCACCTCACCTTTACGCGGCCCCCCGAACAAAAGCTCGGACCTGCAAAAAGAAGCTGTCCAACTTGGGTAACGCTTCAAAACCCTGCTCACATCCAAAAGGTGCATTCCCCCCCCTGTTCCGCCCCTGAGAAGGAAAGGAGAAACCATCTGATTCACATGAAAGGATGAAATCACCTTAGGCAAAAAGGAAGGGACAGTCCGAGGGACCACCTTCTCTTTAAAGAAGGAGAGAAAGAGCGGACGACAAGACAGGGCCTGAAGCTCCGAAATACGCCTAGCCATACAGATGGCTACCAGGAAGACTGCCTTAAGAGTCACATCCTTCAATGACGCATGCTGCGTTGGTTCGAAAGGCTCCGCAGCTAAAGCGTCTAACACCAGGTTGAGATCCCAGGAAGAAATGGGCGACCTCTGCTGGGGCCGCAAACGCCTCACTGCCCTCATAAATGAACTTACGTCGGCATGTTCACTCAAGGACCTTCCCTGAATCCTGCCCCTGTAACAAGAGATAGCAGCCAGCTGCACCCACAGAGAGATGGCTGCCAGACCCTTATCGAAACCTGCTTGCAAGAAATCCAAAACCTCTGGAACAGACACCGAAAGAGGCCTTTTTTGATGCTCCGAGCACCAGCCCTCAAAAACCTGCCAGACCCTCACGTAGGAAAGACAGGTTGAACGCTTACGGGAACTCAGCAAGGTGGAAATCACTGCTCCAGAGTAACCCCACTTCCGCAGCCGTGCCCTTTCAATAGCCAGGCCATAAGCGAGAACCGATCCACCTGTGGCATGCGCACTGGACCCTGAGTCAGGAGATCGTCCCTCACCAGAAGGCGCCAAGGACGATCGGCCAGAAATCGCATGAGGTCAGCGTACCACGGGCACCGAGGCCAGTCCAAGGCTATAAGAACCACCTAACCCGGGTGTGCCTCTATCTGCTGGAGGACCCTGCCTAAGAGCGCACAAGGAGGAAACACAGAGGAGTCCGTTGGTCGGCCACCTCTGCACCAGAGCATCCAGGCCCTTTGACATCCTCTCTCTTCTTCGGCTGAAGAATCGACTCGCCTTGGCCGACTCCCACCGCGCCATGAGATCTATCATGGGAGTTCCCCCAACAGCACACTACCTGTTCGTACACCTCCTGGCAGAGCTCCCACTCTCCGTGGTCCACTCTGTTTCTGTTTAAGTAATCTGCCATTATGTTTTCCACTCCAGCTACATGCTGCGCTGATAAGGCCATTAGATGGACCTCGGCCCACTCCAAAAGGCCCTCCACCTCCTCCTCCAAGGGAGGACTGCTTGTGCCACCCTGATGGTTGATGTATGCCACTGCAGTCACGTTGTCGGACAGTACCCGGACCGCCCTCTGCAGAAGAATCAGCTCGAACGCTCTGAGGGCTAGAGCTACTGCTCGCAACTCCAGCCTGTTGATCAACCACTGAGCCTCCTGAGCACTCCAGAGACCCTGACCCTCGCAGTGAGCCCCCCAGTCGGACAGAGAGGCATCCGCCGTCAATTGCACCCATAGCAGGGACTCGAGAAGCATACCGCTCTCCAGATTCCCTGGCCGGAGCCACCACTGCAAGGCCTCCTTGGTCACTGAAGGACAGGAGAGTGTCACGGGCATGGACCGACACTGATGAGACCAGCACCGGAGCAAGGCTTGCTGAAGAGGTCGCATGTTTGCTCTGGCCCAAGGCAGCAGTTCTATCGTCGCCGCCATGGTTCCCAGAACCTGCAAATAATGCCATGCTGAGGGCGCCTTCATGGATAGAAAATGCTGCACCAGCCACCTTAGCTCCTTTGCCCTTAGATCCAGCAAGAACACCATGCCCTTGGCCGTGTTGAACCTTGCCCCCAGATACTCGATCTCCTGCGAGAGCAAGTTGCGGCCCTTCGCCAGGTTGGAGGGAGGAGTAGGGAGGGAGGAGTAGCCTAGTGGTTGGGACAAGGTACTTCAGGCTGGAAGGTCGTGGGTTCAAATCCCACTAGAGGACAGCAACCTTGGGCCGGAAGGACTGGGGTTTCTAGTCCCGCAGATGCTCCTTGTGGTCTTGGGCAAGCCACTTAACCCTCCATTGCCCATGTTCCCTGTAAGTATTAGTGTATGTGTCTCAAATCCCCACGTGTTAAATGTATCCCCCACTTGTGTTGTGACCGCTTTGATTGAAGGATAAGGCGGTATATAAATACCATTAAATAAAATAAAATAAATAAATAAACCACCCTGGATGTTGTCTTCAGATCTCTTCTTCGGACTTTGCCCGGATCAGCCAGTCGTCTAGATACGGGTGAACTAGCACCCCCTCCTTGCGCCTGAAACTGGAAGTGTCCCTCTGGTACTACAAACCTCAGAAATTGCTGGTGTGCCTCGCGGATGGGAATATGCAAATACGCCTCCGTGAAGTCTAGAGATGTCAGAAACTCTCCCTGCCTTACTGCTACTATCACAGACCTCAGAGTCTCCATTCAAAAATGAGACACCCTGAGGCAACAATTGACACCCTTCAAGTCTAGGATCAGCCGGAAGGAGCCTTCTTTTTTGGGTACCACAAAATAGAGTATCAACCGCAGCCACGTTGGTCCAAGAGAAACAGCATGACCGCTCCCAACATCTGCAGTCACGTCAGAGTCTCCTCCACCGCTGCCACCTTGGCCAGTGACTTGCAAGGGGAGAGCACAAAGGAAGAACGGGTCTTGCAAATTCAAGAGCATAGCCCTCTCTCACCACCTCTAAGACCCATTGATCGGATGTGACCCAGGCCCATGCTGAAGAGAACTGCCAAAGACGTCCCCTGCCGGCAGGACTCCCTGCTGGGTCCCCGTTGTCTCATTGCGCTTCCTAGGTCCCAAGATGGCGGAAGAGGGACCAAACCCCTTACCTGCCCCTCGAAACCCCTGGAAGCCCTGCCCCCTAGAGAGGAAGCGGCCTCTCTGAAAAGGCACCGACCGAGCTACCTGGAACCTTCACGACTCCCGAGGCTGCGGACGTGAAGGAGCGGGGGGGAGGGGGCAGCCCTGCTTCGGTCTATCCTTGGGGAGCCTGCCTCCCTTAGACTCCCCCAGCTCCTTCACCAACTTATCCAGGTCCTCCTCAAAGAGAAGCTTTCCCTTAAACAGGAGCCTGCTGAGGCGGGCCTTAGAAGAACCATCCACAGCCCAGTTGCGAAGCCAGGAGGTAGTGACGGGCCACCAACACCGAAGCCATGTTCTTAGCTAAGCTCCTGATGAGATCATACCGACTATCTGCCAAGTAAGCAGCCCCAGATTCAATTCTTGCCGCCTCCCCAGGCGACTCACCCGAAGGATCACCAGCTAGCTGGAGCTGCTGAGACCACCTTAAGCAAGCATGGGCTACCCAGCCTCCACACACCGATGCCTGGAGGGCAAGGGCACTTACGTCAAAAAGGCTTGCTTCAACAGCGTGTCCAACTTTCTATCCTGAGTATCCTTGAGGGCAGCACTACCCTCCACTGGTATTGTGGTCTTCTTTGTCACTGCCGAAACAGCAGCATCCACTCTAGGAGAGCGGAACAATTCCTTCTCCCCCTCCGGCAAAGGGTACAACCTCATCATAGATCGTACCCCCCTTAGCCCGGATTCCGGCTGATCCCATTCTTCTTGAATCATCTGCCTAACTACCCGGTGCACTGGGAAAACTTTGTGATTTCCTGACCGCCTGAATCAGCGGGTCCTCCAGCACCTCTTCTGCTGCTGGAACCCCCGCCAACATATTCAAAACTTTCAAAGTTTCACCAATCAAAGCCGGCAACTCCTCCCGGCAGAAAACTCGAACGATCCTAGTGCGCTCTTCTTCAGGTAGCTCACCTTCTTCGAGCTCTTCCTCATCCTCCCCCAACTCCCTGTCTGAGATCTCTCCTTCCAGTGTCTCAGACAGAGGGGAACGGAGAACCTCCTCATGGGAGAGCCTAGCAAACTTAGGAGGAACCCCTGTTTCTTCCTGACCCCTGGACTCCGACGGACGTGTTACCACACCCCCCCTGCAATGAGCCCTCTGTCCCCAGCTGACACAGGCAAAACGCCTTATGCATCAGGAGGACAAATTCAGGGGAAAAACCACCTCCTCTCTCTGGCTCCAAACCTCCCAAAGAGGTGGAGGGGCTAGGTTGAGGCAAAGGAAGGGCGGACTGTTCCTGGGGAGAAGGAAGGCCAAACGCAGACTGGAACATGGTCTCCAAAGGCTCCACCGACTCCTGAGAGACGGGCGGCAGCGGGTCTTGAGAGGTACTTGCCTGAATGTCTTGTTCCACCAAGGCTGCCTCAGCTGTGCAACCTCTGCACACGCCGCTCTCTGACACGGTCCCCCGACAAGTCCCGCAGACTCAACACTGCGGTCTAGCCGGCATGGTGTCACCCCCCAAAAAAGGCCCGAAATGTATCAAGGGATCAGATAAACTAAAAAGAAAAGAAAAGGAAAAAAGGCAAATTCCATTTTTTTTTTAATCTTAACTAAGAAAATTGAAGCCTACCAGCCAACACAATAGGACCTGAACGCAAAAAAAACATGTATATAGCTGTAAAAAGCACATGTTGTAAATAGCTCACACCAATCATCCCACCCATACTCATACACCCTCACTGTACATAAACATACCTAACACAAACACCAATGCTATTGACCGTTTGCTGTGATCACCGCCTTGATTAAAGGATAAGGCGGGATAAAAATACCCTTTAAATAAAATAAATAAATAAAAGAAAAAGAAACCCGCATTTTAGCTGAACGGGCCACTTCAACCCGGGCGCGAAAAGCATGCGAAAGAAAGAAAGAGGGGGGTTACCTTATCTGCTGCTGCCTTATCTGCCGCTGTACAGAGGGAACCGCCAGAGGCCTCTGCAACGCGCTGCCGACAACCGCGTGGCCGCCTCGGAGCCTCACGCGGTTCGCCACAGTGCTCCTGTCCCCAGCTGCCTCAGCATCTCCCGCGGCTCTCCACTGCAATACAGCTCACCACTGAAGATCTTTCTCTTCACCCGGAGCCTCCGAATCTGGCGGCTGTGCGTCTTCCCGCCCTCGCGCTCAGCTGCCGGGAGGGCTTCGGCAGCGAGGCGGGAAGACGGCAAAGGGCTCCTGCACAAGCAATGCTGGATTCCAGGCAGAATGCTTTCTTTACTCTTTCCCTTACAGAAGCAGACTGCCTGAAGCCTCTTCCTCCTCCTCCTAACCCCCGAGGCACCAAAGGTGGGGGGGGGGAGGGAAACCTTAAAAAAAACAAACCTTTTCCATTCCGTGTGATCTGGTATGTTGAAGCCCTCTCACCATCCTTCATAGGCAGGGAGAGTTTTCGAGCTGGGTGGGGGGAGTGGTGAAAGGAGGGGGGGAGGGGGGCTTAGGGGGGTAATTAGGGTGGGTGGGTAGGGTGGTTTGGGGCCGCTATATGGCGATAACCGGGGAGTAAGAGGCTAATTATAATTCAAAAACAAAAAAACGGCCGTGAGAATTTTGCCTTTGGAGTTCCCGGTTGTTTTGATTGGTACTGTATTTGGCTTGTAACTCATGCTATTGCTGTTTTATTGTAATTTTCTGTTGCCTTTAAATTAAAAAAAACAAAAACAAAAAAAAAAAAACAAACCTTTTGACCTAAGGAAAGAAAGAATAAAGGGAAAAGGAGCCCAAAGAACTCCAAAATAAAACCCAAATTCCCCCACTAACACTAAGGGGCTTGTTTACAAAGCCGCGGTAGCGATTCGCGATCGTTATCGGAGCCGCAGCCCCATTGAAATCAATGGGGCCGCGGCTCCGATAACGATCGTGAACTGCTATCGCGGCTTTGTAAACAAGCCCCTATGTCTCTCCAGTAAGCCTATCCTCTGGATTACTGCCTCCCTACAGCTGCTTGGAGACTGAGCAAAACTGGATCTGATGGGAGGTGCCAGTTCTATATATATATCCTAAGGTCATCAAAAAAGATGATGTGCTCAGTCTCCATGCTGCTTGAAGGAGGGCACAACCCAGAGGAAAGGGACTGGACTGGAGGGACGCTTAGGAATAGGCAGCATCACAATTGCAGATGCCAGCAGGGACTCCATCCCCTGCCAGAACAAAGCAAGGCTTCAGCTGCTTTGTGGAAGGCTGAGTATTTCATGGAGGCAAATTTTAAAAAATATTTAAAGCTAGGAGAAGGAGTGGAGGAAATGGTGGTTAGTGGGCCAGGGTGAAAGAGGTTGGTGTGAGGGGAGGAAGAGAGACAGAATGTGGGGGAAGGCATGGGAGATAATACAAGTTGGAGGAAGTTGAGAACTAGAGAGCATGAGTGAAAGGTGGTTACAATGACTGGATGCCAAGAAGACCTCACTATACATTCCCCCATACACCTTCCCAACACCTATGCAAGTGCACACCCACATCCACTTTCCATATGAATGTTGTCACAAGCACAACGCCCGAAGCCACTTGCCTCTAGTGGTCGAGGGGCGTGGTGGTTGAGGATTCCTTCTTCTATCAGCTCCTAGCAGCCTATTTTTTCATGTTGGTTTCTAGGAAGTGTAGTACTGCTAAAAATATGTTGGTGCTTTAAGAAGAAGGTTTGTAGTTGAGGTAACCGAGGGTAAGGCTTATAACAGAAAGTTTATTTCCATAACACAAAACACAGCAGGTTCAAGGTATCATTTACAGGATTACAACTGTAGGATTTGCTTAAGGTACAGCAAATAATGGCAAACAAACCAAAAGAACTCAGAAATGGCTTTTTAAAGTACTCTTACTTGCAGAAGCAATTCCCTTTAGAAACTAGGCTGCCACTTTCCTGTTTAGTCCTTGTTAATCAGAGCATAAAAGAAAAATTCAGGCTTAATTCTTCTACAGCAGTTTGGTTTCTGCCAGCCTCAAAAAACCTCTCTAGGCTGCATTTCTAAGTGAAACCAAACTTAGAACAAAACAAACATTCTAAGCTGTTATCAAAACTCTTAGCAGGCTTTTCATATAGGAGTGGAGCAAGCAAAAAAACTCTTATAGCAGCTAACTTGGCTTTTCTTGCCATTGCACAGTTCAAACACAGGTGACCAACAAGCATGAATCAGAGTTTCCTGATCAGGCTTATGCTGCAGTAAATTTCCCTTTTAAAACAGACAGGAATTTACCTCCACACTGCTTCTGTCATATGGTTAACTTCCAAGAATTACTTCTTTCAGGGCTAGCTTTTCCTCAAGACCTCCTGTCTAGAGCTTGGCATAGAGAGCAATCCATAAAGCAATCTTCTTCCCCCAACTCTGACACTGGTTCTCCCAACTGCATGTGTTCTGACTCACCGACCTGGTCAGACTGCTCAGCTGACAACCTCTCTGGTGGTCTGAAAGCGTCTCCACTTCCTGGCCCCCACCTCTGTTGCCAACCTGTTGCAGGAAATTCAGCTCTCTCAGCTCTGGGTAGCTCAGCTCTTCTCCAAGAATCCACTCCTTCTCTCTGCTTCTGTCTCAGCTGCTCTCCTGGCTGCTCTCCTTCTAGTCTCTCCCTCTCTGCATAATCTAACCCAGGCTTATACCTCCAGGGTCTTAACCCTACCTCTTTCTTTCCCAGGTGTTGGTAATCCCCCTGCCTTCTGATATTAGAATAATCAGTGCACTTGTTAAAGTAAGGGCTTTGGTCCTCATGCTTGCAATCCCTCTTTCTTACTTTATCAGTCATTGGCTGAAACCTGTTCCAGCTGGGGGTTTTCTGTCTTTGAAACCTGGCTGTGGCTTTCTCTCCCTGCACTCCTAGAAGGGGACCCTTAAACTAGGGTGAATTTGTTATGCTTCTCACCTCCCCCACTCTCAGGATAGCTGACTTTGCCACAATGTGCACATGCATGCACAGCCCCACGCCCCACCACTTGCCCCCCCCCAGTCTTTTAGCACACTCTCCAGTCCCTCCCATGACACACAGCCTATCCCTGCACTCCTCACTGTCATGCAGACACAACCCTTCAACCCCCACTCCACCCCTACCCCACACACACACACAAACACACACAATGAAAAAAAGAGACAAACATACATACAAAACTATTCAAAGAAGAGTTCCACAGCCACTACTACCCTAACAAGAGAGGCTTTGTCTCTTTACACAGTTCCCCTACAGACATGC
This sequence comes from Ichthyophis bannanicus, assembly GCA_033557465.1. NCBI lineage: Eukaryota > Metazoa > Chordata > Amphibia > Gymnophiona > Ichthyophiidae > Ichthyophis > Ichthyophis bannanicus. The sequence continues at coordinate 153,525,112 of CM066044.1, forward strand.
AAAAGTTTGCAAATGGAGGAAGAGAAATGGGCCATTTCGTGACATTATGTGTGCACTTTTCAACTTGTTTATATTCCATCAACTAAGTAACTGTATTTTACTTCAAAATGTATTTTATTTAAATATTACCAATAACAAGTACATACTCATAGAACAAAGCCCACACTGAGGCATGTACACATTCAGAACAAGGCTTGAACATATACAGAGCAACACTAGGTACATGCAGAGAAAAGTAAACAAGAAATGCAACAAGCAGTCAGCTAACATAGGTTGACAGTTGAGAACATCATGGATGGGTGTAGCAGTATGCAGAAGAATAAAGAGCAGCTAAGTGCATTGAGAAATAATGGTAAGTAGGCATCCCCCTCCCGCTCCTGCCCACCCTGTCCCGTACGTGCCCCAGTGCCCACCATCCCCCCCTACCTCCTCCCCCATCTGCCGCTACCCCCCCTCTGCCTCTACCCCCCCAACCTCCCCCCCCTTCTTCCCACCCCAAATCAAGCCAATACCCAAACCCAAACCAGTCCAAAACCAAAAGTAGGCCTCAAACCTCCCTGAGACCCCGATACCCTCAGCACCCCAAAGATTAGATACAAGAGGGGGTACACTGGTCCCTTATCTAAAGGCCTGTTCATGGAAACACTATAAACCGCATGGATCAAGCTACGGAAATGGAGCTATAGAAGTTATATATTCAGCACCGCGCTGCGTTCTGGCGGGGACAGTGTATTAATAAAGGGCTGCCAGATTCCCAAGAAGCGATCCCAGCCAGACCCCCCCACTTGTTTAGCCGTGAGCTTTTCCATATACATCAGGTTCAGCAAAGTTCTCCTCCACATCACATAGGGGGGGGGAGAGCTCTGAAGCCAACATTCCAGCAGCACCTTCTTGACCACCAGAACACCCCGGTCCAGCAACGCCCGGTGAGTCGCCGGGGGTAAAAGCCCGACCTCACCCCAACAATGGAAAAGGCAGAGTTGCCAGTGACCCACTTCCCCCACAGGCAGCCACTGCTCTAGGGAGGACTGCACCAACTTCCAAAGGGATTGTACAGCGGTGCACAGCCAAAATTTGTGAAGCAAGGTGCCCTCAGCCTGTTGACACCAACCGCACGTAGAAGTATCCCGCAGCCCCACCCGATGGGCCCAACTATCACTCGCATATGCCCTCCAAAGAAATTTAAATTGCATCTCCTGTAGATAAATCCATACTGCCCCCTTAGGAACGCGGTCAAAGGCAAGTTGCAACATGCCTACAGTCAGATCAGACAGCCCATCAGCGACCCATCTACCGGTGAGAATCTGGAGGTATCCCGAGTCAACCCAAGGACAGAGCAGTGTCTTACGCTCTGCCCGGTCCCGAAGCTCCTTCCCCACCCAGCCACCTAGCAGTTTACGCGGGTCCCGAGTAAGTAAGAGATTGGGGATTTGTTTCTTCAGCTGATCAATGTAGTGGCGAAGTTGAAGGTAGCCATAGAAATCCTTCGGGTCCAGATGATAATTATGGCTCAAGGATTGAAAACTCTCCAGGGCGCCCCCTTCGGTCCTACCAAGGTCCCCCAAACACACTATCCCCTTCCGACGCCAAACGTGAAAAATCGAGGAATCCGCACAACCCGGCACAAAATCCGAGTTTCCAACTAAGGGCAATAGCAAAGAACATGACGGATCCCACCCAACACGCCGGCAAATCTCCCGCCATGCCAACCGCAGGGTCCGCAAATAAGTGGGGATCCTTCCGGCCCCCAGGCGATGACCACTGGCCCGATGAAGTATGAACAGACTGTGTAGAGGGGGCGAGAAGGCCTGCAGTTGGTGAATAGGCGCACAACTCTCCTCCACTTCCAATAGGCCCCAAATATGCCTTGCCAAGAAGCAGAGATTATAATGGGATAACGAGGGAAGCTCCAATCCCCCTTCCTCTCGCCGGCGTCGCAGAGCACGAAGGGGTATACGAGGGCGACGGCCTCCCCATAAGAAGCCGGTCAAATACTTATCAAAAGTTTCCAATCTTTCGCACGTACCCATAGTGGTAGGAGCCGCAGCATATACAGCCATCTAGGGAATTCCACCATCGTAAATAGTGCAATACGTCCACGGAGAGACAACGGAAAGGCCCGCCAACGCTGAAACACACGTTGCGTCTTACCCAACATACCAGGTATATTCGCTTGATATAAGCGCCCCGGATCGGCCGGCAATTGTATGCCCAAATACTTAATAGAGTCCTCAGCCCACGCCAAGGGAAAAGTCCCCTGCCATACTGTCCACACCTTTCCACCCACATCTAATGCCATAGATTTAGACGTGTTAATCTTCAGGCCTGAAAACCCGCCAAAATCCCGGATTAGATGTAAGACCCTCTGCAGAGAGTGCAGCGGCTCCGTCAGGCAAAGGAGCATATCATCCGCAAAAGCACTGATTTTCATTTCCTCCCCCCCCATCCGAACACCGACCACGTGAGGATCTTGTTGTATGGCTTGCAGAAGGGGTTCTAGCGCCAGAACAAATAATAGAGGCGATAGCGGGCAGCCCTGCCGTGTACCACGTTCTAAAACAAAAGGGACTGAATAAATCCCGTTTACCCCCACCCGCGCCGCCGGGAGATGGTATAGAACCTGAATCCACCGAACAAAGTCTCCCCGAATCCCAAAACGGGGGAGCGCCTCCCAAAGATACTTCCAAGCCACTCTGTCAAACGCCTTCTCAGCATCTAGACTGACGAGGAGCAGGGGGGAGCCCCGTCCAATACAGTGTTCCATACCCAAAAGGAGTTTAGCTATGTTCTTAGTGGCATCTCTTCCCATGACAAAGCCCACCTGTCTATCCCCTATTAAAGATGGAAAGGGTTTAAGCGCTGAGCGAGCACCGCAGCCAAGATCTTAGCATCGGTGTTGATTAAAGAAATAGGACGAAAAGAGGCCGGATCGAGCGGGTCCTTACCCGGCTTCGGGATAAGTGTAATATTAGCACATCGCATGTCCCTAGGAAAACTGCCCTTAGACAGCGCCTCCTCATACATAGCGACCAGACTAGGGACCAGCTTAGGCGAAAGCATCTTATAATATTCCCCACCAAACCCATCCGGGCCCGGGGCCTTATGCGGCTTCCCACGCTTTATGGCCGCTTGAATCTCCGCTCCTGTTAATGGGGCATTAAGGGATGTCAGAGCCTCCTCGGCAAGCTGGGGCAGGTAACCCTATCCAAAAACACCGCACTCGAGCTCGCCGCAGCGTCCTCTGCGGTATAGAGGCGAGCGTAATACTCACGGAATATATTCGCAATCTGCTGGGGCTGATGACACACCCTTCCCTGCGAGTCATGTAACACCGGAATGAAACGCGCCCCACCCGGGTCCCGAACCAACCGCGCAAGAAGCTTCCCAGATCTGTTACTGAAGCGATATAGCTTGTGTTGGTAGTATTGCAGGGACATTCGTGCCCTCCGTTGAAGTAACTCATTAAGGGCTAGCTGGGCCCTAGCGAACTCCTGTTGCTTAATCGTAGCCCCGCGTCCGTGCAAGGTGGTTAGTTTGGATTGTAGGGCTCGGAGATTGCGCTCCAGGACCACAATGCTGCTGTCAAGGTGACGCTTCCTGCGAGCCGTGTACTCAATAATATAACCTCGCATAACCGCCTTACTGGCCTCCCAGAAGAGTACTGGGGAGCAATCAGGGGTGTCATTGAAAAGCACATACTCCGACCATCGCTGCTCTAAGCAAGAGCGGAAAATCGTCATCCTCCCACAGATGGGCCGGAAAACGCCATCCCCCTGTGCCCATCCCTTGGCATTCCCAAGTGATCCAAACCATGCCGTGATCTGAGATGGCTATGGGTTCTATATCGGCTCGCTCTACCTTAGAAGTCACCTTCTCCCCACCAGTATGTAGTCTATTCGGGACCACGTGAGATGTGCCCTCGATTGGTGTGTGTATCCACGCTCGCCTGGGTGTAAAAGGCGCCACACGTCCACAAGGCCTCCCAATCTACACAAGTAACCAACTCCCTTATTAGTCCACGCCCCCTGAGCACTCGCCACCGATTTATCGAGGCGGGGGTCACTAGGGACAATTAAAGTCTCCCGCCAACACCAAATCACCCTCCCCCGCCTTCTGCACCAGACTCAGCAGACACTTAAAAAAATCATGATCATATACATTTGGGGCATAGACATTGCCTACCCAGAATTCCTTATTATACAGTTTGGCCTGGAGGAAGATGTACCGCCCTTGCGGGTCTGATTCAACATGTTTCACCTCAAAGGGGACTCCTTTTTTCACTAAAACCACCACCCCCGCTTTTTTGCCCCCAGCAGAGGCCCCATACGCGCCCGCCACCCAATCCCTCACCAACTTCTGATGCTCTAAATCACTCAGATGGGTCTCCTGTAGTAGTGCTAGGTGTGCCCCCTTCCTCTTGAGCGCCTGTAATATTTTAGTGCGTTTAATGGGGGAGTTGATGCCACCTACATTCCAGGAAATCAATTTAATCTGCTGATTAAGGCACCCTCGTGTTGTGAGCCTCCACTGCAGACACTCCCAGACAGACCCCCGGAGCCGCCCAGCCTCGGCATCCAGAAGGAGCTGGACCCCAGTCACCTGAGGATCGCAGGGTGCCAAGGTCTCTAATTATGTGGATACTGGCTATCCCCCCCTTACCTCCCTTACCCCCCCACCCCCCTTCTCCTCTCCCCCCCCCCTCATAGACTCTAACCCCTCTACTATCTCCCCCCCTCTCCCCTCTAACCCCCCAACACCCAACCCCTTAAAAAACACACATCCTTCGTCAGCCAGAGAGCTGACCAGAAGTCACTAGCGGGCACCTCGGGGCTGCCCCGGACACACAGCTAGACCCGTATCCATATACATGGCTGCCCCCCCTCATTTACAGTGTCCCGCCCCAAAATAAACATAACAGATTCAACTACTCCAGCCAACATGGTAGGCGGGAAAACAGATATAGGCAAACGAAGGGAGATTAGTACAATTTACAGCGTTAGAAGGTATATCATCCCCGTGAAGGAAGACATACCAGCTTTTAGGCAGGATAGACCGGCACACAGCAATAAGGCCACATTAACAGACAGTAACATCAGAACCCTGCAGGAACCAAACTAGAAGAAAGCAGATAGCAGGTAGATGGTAATGCACTACGTCCCAGGGGGGCTGAGCCATGTCCTCCCAAGGCACCACTAAGCCACATATACACAGTGAAGTGGCCTACAGGAGGCCATAGGTGAGGCCCACAGAGTATATTTGGGTGGACTACTCAGTGCCCCGTTGGGACGGCAGCTCCCTCACTGGCCCAGTACATGCAGCACAATATGCACATGTTTACCGCCTAATTCGGGCAGCACAGTGTCAATTACGGCTCCATAGCCGCAGCCGAATCCGCCGCTCGTTGTGGAGACTCCGCAGGCAGACGCTCCAAGTACGCGGTAGCCTCCCCCGCAGTGGAGAACACCAGGTTTCGTCCCAGGTGGTGGAGGCGGAGAGTTGCAGGGAAGGCAAGGGTGAAGCGAATCTTCTTCTGGAACAAGATCGAGCAGACAGCCGAGAACTCCCTGCGCTTAGCTGAGACTGTCGTGGAGTAATCCTGAAAAAGGAGTATTTTGGAGTTTTCCAACACAAGGCCCTCATGCTGTCTGTACGCACGTAGCAGCCTGTCCTTATGCGCGAAATTCAGGATGCGCGCGATCACCACTCGGGGCTTTAATCTGTTATCTTGTCGGGGTCCGATTCGGTGGGCCCTCTCCACCTTAAGTTCGCCCACCATGGTAGGCAGTCCCAAGGTCTCCGGGAGCCATTTTTTCAATGAGGGGCAGAATTTGCTGGTCATTCATAGATTCCGGGACTCCCACCAGCCGAATGTTATTGCGGCGGGAGCGATTTTCTAAGTCATCCAACTTAGCCTGGCATGCTGTAAGTTGTGCACGAAGGCCATCATGTAGCCTTTCTTGCCGTCCCTCCTCATCCTCTATGGCGGACACGCGGTGCTCCAGCTCATCTATCCGCTGCCCCTGTGCTGCTATCACCTCCCCCATCTCCTCCAGCTTAGCGAGTATTCGGTCTAGTTTGGGGTCAAGCTGCCTAGCCACCTCCTTTGCGAGCTCTTCCGTGGCTGAATCCCCACTCTCCGCTCCGGGGGACGAGGGCTGCACCAACGCCGCGGCGGAGGTTGAGGCCCTTGATTTTGGTGCCTTCTCCTTCTCCTTCTCTCGGCGTACCGGGGGTGGCATACCAACTACCGGAAAACACCGGGCTGCTGCACAATGCTGGAGTAAGCACCCCCTCCACCGGTTATCACCTCTGGGCACTTAAAATGCCGATTTTATCTCTTTATCGCCGAGGCAGCCCCGGAGCTAGCGAAAACACGTCCTCACTCGCTCATGTGCCACGTGACTCCCAGTAACTGTATTTTAATTTTAAAAAATTATTAATTCACGAGTAGGTGCAGATTCCATACCTTCTACGGAGGCACTAAACTTCAGGCAGAAAGAGACAAATATATTTTTTCACTAGTATTGGAAAATAAAAACAGAGAGTTGCTCAGTTGCTAAGACTGAAAAGGGATTTATTCAGAACACCTGTTAGTCAATTGTGGCATTTCTTTCAATCTGCCATAAGAACTCACAAAACTTATTTCAGTACGACTTAAGCCAGAACACACAATGCAATACATTAAGGTGTTGCTTTTACTATTTTTATTTTATTTATTTAACTATGGCTCATAATGGAACAGGCACATCATAATTCTCAGACTTTCAAAAGCTGTGTGAAGCCAAAAGGTCCAGATGTCTACAGGGCAACATTATAGCAAGAAAATATCAGTGTTCATAACCCAATCCCTTGCACCCAAAATTTTTCAACATCATATACAGTTTTAAAGTTTAAAATATTATACCTTCCATCCACACAAACTGGTTATAAAAACTAAGGGCCCAATATTCAGCAGCGACTAGTCATCGCCGCTGAACTAAAGACCCAGATATTCAATACTGGGGGCCTTATCGGGCCGTCAGCCAGATAACTACTACCACTTAACTTCTTTGCTATCCTTTGTGCAGAGCTACAAGGCACAAGCAATGCTGTACAGAGACATGTAAGAGAGAGACCCTGCTCATAAGGCAGTCAACATAACAACTGGGAACTAGGACATATCTAGGGGAATGGTAAGGAAACACACTGGAGGTGAACAGGCGGCTAAGGGGTTCGGGATCCAAAAGCAGTCTCAACTCACTTGTTTGAGACTGCTTTTGGATCCCGAACCCCTTAGCCGCCTGTTCACCTCCTATGTGTTTCCTAACCATTCCCCTACATATATCCTAGTCCTCAATTGTTGTGTTGTCTGTCTTGACTAGACTGTAAGCTCTTATGAGCTGAGACTGTCTCTTACGTATCTCTGTACAGTGCTGTGTATGCCTTGTAATGCTATAGAAATGATTAGTAGTAGTAAACTGGGCAGCAATAATATTCAGCTGCTGCCCAATTAGCATGGACAGCGAAAGTTAAGCCAGCCTTTCAGGTGCTTAACTTTCATCACTTAATGATAACTGGGAATCAGCTCAATATTGCCACTGTTTGGTTATCACCAGGTGCTATCTCCACTCCGCCCCAACTCCAGAACACCCTGTTGCTAGCCGGCTAGTATTGACATGTGCAGCGGCAGCACTCACGGATATTCAGCAGCACTAATTGCCTTACTGACGCTGAATATCCTGGTAACCGCGTTAATTATTTTGAATATTCCCACTAATTAAAATACTTCTCTTACCTGTTTAACTGCATCCAAAAGGCGTTCCAGTAGATACTGTCTCTTACAATCATTTTGTGGCCCTAGAATACAAAAATAGGCAGCAGTAAGGCTTGGAGACTTAACCACTACAGCTTGAAAATTTCAAACCTGTGCTAATTTAATCTCCTTTATGAGGGTAATTTTATAAACTCCCATGCATGTATTTGAAACCTCTTTTATAAAGTGAAGCACACACATAGTTTACTTTATAAAATAGGAGCATACTGACACTCAATAACCTAGCCACGGCACTTCTGCATGCATTTTGGGTGGTTGCTATTCTGTAAGCATAGCATAAGAGCCCATTCACATGAGTACGTCCATGAAAACAGGGACTTAAAAATGTGTAAATACTGTATAACCTTTCACATGCCCCTTATAAAAAAAATCAACCTCTATATGTATGCAACTATGCATTGTTTATTGTTTGTTTGCTACCCCACTCTTCCTAGAGAAAATGTCAGAGCGGCTTAATATACATTTATTTTATTTTATTTACTTACATTCTCTTATATACCGCGCTATTCTGCATCAGTGCGGTTTACATTGAACAAACATAGCATGCACTAACGTTTGGTAAACATGACCTATCTGCTGCGGATACCATGTTATTCCTATGGGCATGGTAGCAGATACAGCATACTAACATTTAGTAAACATTGCCCATAGTCTACAATGGCAAAAGAGAGAAAAGGAAAGAGCAAAAGAGGACAAATTAGTAAGGAACTTGATTAGCAGCATTTCCATCAGTCCTGGAAACCTCCATAATTTCCCAAATGTCTAATCATTAAAGGCAAAGGAAAAATAACACCTCTTGAGTTCTTTTCTAATCTCAGCGAGAAAAGATGCCAACCTAAAATATTGAGGAAGAGGTGTCTATAATATTAGAGCCAAGCAGTAAAGGGCCGACCGTCTCATACATTCTAAATTGGCCAAAACTAAATTAAGAATGGCAAGGTGATTTTGGTTTTGGGATCTAAATGTTCTGGAAGGAACATATAGAATAAATATATACTGATTGAGACATCACATGTGCGACAACTAACAAATGACCGTAAACTACAAGTAAATAACCTCTGCCACCTTCGCACAGAATTTCTCCTCCAAGGATTTCCATAACAAACTCTGCACCACACCCAACCACACAAACCATGGCACCCATCACCTATATGGTAATTCTCTGCCTCTACGTATCCCTAGCCGCATACGCATACTTACCACACTTGACGCAACACCAGGCAATAGGATGGCATCCTTTCCTTATCCATGGCCAAATACGGTTACCCCTACTAACTCCGCTAGGGCCAACATACATAGCCCATGATGAAACCCTACTCAACCCAGGCCTGAACACTGCGTTAAAGGTCACTGAAAAACCCCATAAAAGACGTAGCTCCAAAACAAAAACTAATAAACAAAGGAAAACGACAGCCACAAAGAACAGAAACAAGCAAAAGAAACCACACCAATTATAACAATCACCCATCAAAATCTGTCTCATCAACGCCAGATCCATTAGAAATAAACCCACATCATACACGATATCATTACAGACAACAAACCCGATATCCTCTGTGTCACCGAGACTTGGATCACTGACACTGACCCAGCAATACTAAACCAATTACCCCATCCCAACTACACAGTATTTAACTGCCCCCGTCACAACAGGAGAGGAGGAGGAGTACTTGTCATTGCCAAAACCTCCCTCATGTTCTCAAGCCCCTCCCTAACTGAATCCAAAGGCATTGATATACTCAAGATCGAAAACAAAACATCAATACTTTGCTTAATCTACAGACCCCCCTCAGCCCATCATGAAACCCTGGCCACCGCACTAGAAAATATCTCAACCTCTGCAACCAAAAAACTGCGCATCATTCTGGGTGACCTAAATCTCCCATCGATTCCCCCTGTACAGGCAGACGCATTCTTTGAAGCCATGCATCAGCTCGGCTACACACAAATCATACAAGAACCCACACATAACAAAGGTAACACCCTTGATATGGTGTTCTTATCACACAACATCCAAAATACACCAAACCTCGAGTAACCCCAGTCCCATGGTCCGACCATTTCCTAGTCGAAATTGAAATCCACCTACCTCCACAAAAGGTAAAGCCTCAAGCCGACCCAAAAACACATCAACAGAGGAAATTCCAAAAATTCAATAGCGAAGCTTTGGTAACTTCTATATCTACACATTTTGAGTACACCACCACAGACCTAGACAAGCTGGTAGACCAATGGAACTCAGGGATCGAAGCAGCTGCAAGTCCAACATGGAAGAACACAAACGCTGTAACAAAGACAGGAACCGAACCATGGTACTCTCCCACGCTATCTAAAATGAAGAGAGAACTACGCAAACTCGAAAGGAAATGGAGGAAAAAGCAAACCGAAGAAGGCAAGCAACTATACCTAACACTCCTCGCAAGATACAAGAATGAGGTAAACCTCGCTAAAAAGACACACCACACTAATCTACTCAACAAAGCGCTCAACAGACCCAGAGAACTTTTTGAACTCGTAAAATCTCTGACCAAATCTTCACAAAACTCTATCTCTGCAGACGATATAAAGGCCCAGACGCTTGCCGACCACTATGCCAAAAAGCTAAATCCGAAACTTCCCACAAGCATGACCAAAGGCATGCCACTAGCTCTCACCACTCGAGAAACCACAACTGCCCCTCAAGCAGACCCAGAAACAGAATGGAACACCTTCCAGCAATTAGGTGAGCAACAAATCTTAAACATCTTAACCAACTTAAACACCACTACCTCCCCCCTCGACCCATGCCCAGCCGCTTGGATGAAAGCAACCAAGAAAGACAACGCAAAACCCATCGCGCACATTGTCAATCAGTCTCTGAAACAAGGAATCATGCCGTCTCATCTCAAGAAATCAATTATTAGACCCATATTAAAAAACAAGTCGCTCAACAAAAGTGACCCTGCATCATATCGCCCAATCTCAAGCATAGCTTTCCTAGCAAAGATGATTGAAAAAAGCGGTCCAGCACCAACTCCAGGACCACATGGACGAGATAAAAGCCCTAGATGAACATCAATACGGATTCCGTCAGAATCACGGAGTGGAAACACTACTACTGGCACTCCTTGACAATCTACTTAGGGGCCTCGAGAACAAAAACTCCATGTTCATACTCATATTCATCGATATCTCAGCGGCATTCGATACAGTACATCACACCACCCTTTTGGACCGCCTGGCCTCGCTAGGTATAACAGGGACCCCCCTGAAATGGTTCACATCATACATATCCAATAGGATGCAACAAGTGCAATTCAACAACGACAGAGCTGATGCTTTCCCCCAAACCCAAGGGATCCCTCAAGGGTCTGCCCTCTCATCCCTACTGTTCAATTTGTATATAAAGCCGGTATGCAGTATTTTCCAGAAATACAACATAAATTACCACATATATGCCGACGATGTGATGTTATACACACAGCTCGACATAACACAGCCTAACTTCAGTCCACTAGAAGAATGCCTTGACATGCTCCAATCATGGCTTCAGCAAAACAACATGTCAATAAATCACAAAAAAACAGAGGTCATGTTCATGTCCAAGAAAGCCAATTTCATCCCGCCCACCACAGTCACACTAAACAAAAACATATACGATACAAAGCCTGTAATAAAGTATCTAGGAGTCCTACTTGACAGCAACCTCAAGATGGACAAACACCTCAGAACAGTTAACCGAGCCATCTTTTACAAACTCAAAATCCTTCAACCACTCCGCAATATCCTCGAGAAATCCGACTTTAGGTCTGTTGCTCAAGCACTAATCATTCCCCACCTGGATTACAGCAATGCCATTCTACAAGGGCTTCCAAAGAGCACACTAAGCATCCTGCAAATGGCTCAGAACGTGGCTGCAAGAGTCATCATGGAAAAGAAAGTCACCGACCACATAACCCCAGTTCTAATGGATCTGCACTGGCTCCCAGTGGCCGCCCGCATCATCTACAAACTACTCATCACAACATTTAAACTCATCAATGGCATCGCACCATCCTACCTCAATAACCTAATCACTATTCAACCTAGCAACAGGAGCAGGAGAACTATGAATCTCAACACCCTATGTATCCCGACCAGCATAAGATCTGTCAAGGCCGAAACAAGCAATAGGGCGTTCACATACTCAGCGCCAATCCAATGGAACCAACTACCGCATGAATTAAGGCTCACAAACAACCTGAACGAATTTAGACGAAAACTGAAAACCTATCTGTTTCAAACCCACTACAACTTGATCTAACTGCGATACCCTACCTCACACCGATCTCCTCTGCCGCACTCGGCAGCATATAATCTAATAGTATATAGTCATGTATAACTTGTACACCTTGGCAACTAATTCCGTACAAATTGTATATAACCATGTATAGTCTGTACACCTTGGCAACTAATTCTGTACAAATTGTATATATGGGGCCCTCCCCCAATCTACTGAAATCAAATGTATACCTTGATCTGTGTGCTTTAATCAAATATGTATCGTATCCAAATGCTTGTCCCGTGTTACGTAATCATTGACTAATCAAAATGTAAAACTGAAATCTCAATGTACCGTACAATACATTATGATTCTGTAAAGTAAACCGCTGCTGATCGTAGGAAGCAGCGGTATACAAGTGTTTACTAAATAAATAAAAATAAATAAATAAATACATTTGGCCAGGTAGGAAGTGTAAATACCTTAAGTGCAAGAATCAATACTTTATACTTAATCCTATAGCCTACCAAAAGCCAAGGATAATCTTTTAATAAGGGAGAAACATGGTCACATTTCCATAAGTAATTAATTTAATAACTGTATTCAATATAGAGAAGATGAGTTTAAACCATTATAAAGTGCATAACAATAGTATATGCGATTCATTACTGCCATATGAACCAGAGTACAAATAGATATGGATGGATCACACCAATATTTTCTCATCACAAATACAGTTCTGACAAGTGAAGAAATCTGTGCTTTAAAACATGAGTTAAGGGTCAAAAGTCACACCTAGAACCATAAAAGTCTGTACCACAGCTAACGCCCAGCCCACTAGCATATGAGCTATATCAGGCGGATGCACAAACAGACAACCATACAGCTTTAGATTTTTGTAAATTCAACTTCAGCCAGTCACTGTCTGACCAAGTTGCCACTCCATTTCTACAGGGAGGCCAGTCATGTATCTAATATTTGTGCATGTGTTTTTTCCCCCTTTTGGGTAACAAACTGCTGTCTCTTTCAAACTGTGTGCTCGTTTTGATACATTCTACAAGAGATTGAAACATTCCTATTTTCTCACCTGAAATTACCTTTTAATAGTTCACAGGTATTGGCACGGAACTCAGGTAATAGCATCAATACCTGTTATTAGATGTTAACAAAATAGCTGTACATCTTTTGTAGGCATTCAGAATTTAATTACATTAAAAAAAAAGAAAGGACAAAAGGTTTTCATCCAAAGTCATAAATGGGTCAGATGGATACTGGCTCATTGATAGCTAATGTACCTAGCCCTTATTTGATCCAAGCATAAGATGTGCCAATTCATCCTCTTTGCTCAACAAATCTGAAACAAGAATATGTAGTCCCCCTACGAAAGCATCACAAAGCATCAACAGGGTTCAACAAACCCCAGGAGCCAGGTTGTCAACGCAACAACAAAAAAATCTGACCTGGTGCCTGAGGATCAGAACATCTGTGCAGTGCATGCAGCATTTCTGTTCACGGGGGGGGGGGTGCAGGGGATCATCGCAACAGCAGCAGCTAGCACCAGTCCTGGCCACAGAAAAAGTGCTGTCTTTGCAGCTAAGACTGCATGACAGCTGGATGGCCTGCAAAAAAAACGGTAAGACTGGAAGCAGGGGGAAGGGGGATATGCTCAAAAGGCTCAAAACATTTAAAGGAGTACTAGGTTTAATAGAATGGTGAGAAGAATGAAGGGTAGAGGCAGTGTAAGAGAGGAGAGAGGAGGGATGTAAGACTAGGAAGGGAGACAGAGTTGGGGGTGGGGGGACAGTAGTAGAGGAAAGAGTGCAAGGGATTGAAGGGCAAAGAGATGAATTCATGGGAAGTAAAGATCACAGTACGTAGGTGCAAAAGGCACACCACACCAACCCCACACAGTCACCACACCCCAGCATCACACACACACACACAGGTGTAGCTAAAAAGGGTCAGTGAAGGTCATGGGAGAGGAAAGAGGAGAAAGGTGGGGCCACTGCCTTCTTTTGGCACTGTGCAATGGCCCATTAAGAATCTGATTTATTAAGCTTTTTCCCATAGAAAATGGGAATACAGTCTTAGTAAATCAGGACCTAAAACCTAAGAAAGTAACTGTGATACACTTTTGTGGGGGGCGGGGGCGTGTACCGTGACCTAAGTTCAGCAGCCAGCTCTTAGATTGTTATGCTGGTTCCTAGATTCCAAGAAAATTTGTCAAAACCTGAGCATTAATATGTACTAAAAATAAGTGGCCCTGGAAACCCATCGATCTTGCTACATTGTTTCAAAACATCAACCAGCTGATGGAGACGCACCATAAAGAATACACTGGCAGGTTCCCCTCTCTTTCTACTACTGATGTGGTCACAAGAAAAAGTGTGTTTCTCTCTCCATCTGCCGGCAGGGTGGAATAAACTCATGTCTGGACTGGTGCAACAGGATGAAACAACTACTGCAATTTAAAGATAAATTTTTCCCCTCACAACATGCTTCCTGCAGCCCACCCCACCTTCCCCTCAATCCTCCTTGAGTGGCACAAAATTCATTGGGCCATAGTAGTTTTCAGCTGCGATTCTTTATTTATTTATTTAATGTCTTTTTTTATACCGCGCTCTTTGGAATCAGTGTGGTTTACAGTCAACAACATCTGAACAGTGCAGGCAGGCCTACACTGGACTTAAAATGAACAAGGGATGATAACTTGGGATTAACGGGGGTAACTATGTACAGGATATATACACTTAGCATATATTACCTGGTGGTCTCTTTACAGTATTACATCAATATTTACAGCAGTAGGTCACTATGTACACATTCGGTAGACTGGGGGTATTGTTGAACTAGAGGGTGGGGCTGCAATCGTGTGGCGTTGGTGCACTGGGGGTGAGGGTCTGGTTGTCGAGTGTGTCTGGTTGAGATATGTCGTTTGTATGAGAGTAGTACTGGAGGAAGAGGTGGTGCTTTAGTACCTTCCTAAATTGGGCGAGGTCGGTGATGGCCCGGAGGGCAGGCGGAAGCGCGTTCCAGCATGTGGGTGCGTAGAGGGCAAAGGCTCTGTTTCTGGATGTTTGTGAACATTTTGTTATTGCCTTTGGGATTCTCAGGGTGTTGGCAGCAAATGATCTCATGGCTCTGTTGGAGGGGGTGGGGTGGATGAGGTCTATGAGGGAGGTGGAAGAGCACTTGTTGATGGCCTTGAAGGAGAGTCTGCAGTGGACCGGCACCCAATGCAGGTTCCTTAGTATTGGGGTTAAGTGTTCCCTCCTGGAAGCTCCGTGCAGTATTCTTGTCGCTGCATTCATTGCAAGCTGCAGTGGGTTCAGTGGGTTCTTCAGGAGCCCTTGCAGAATTGCATTGGTGTAATCAAAGTGAGGGATTACTAGAGCCTGATAGATTGTTTGGAAATCATCTGACTCAAGCAGATGTCTTAGGTGTCGGGTTGTCCTTATCTTGTGGTAAACTGCTTTGACCATGTTGCTTATATGGACCTTCATATCCAGCTGTTGGTCTAGTGTGACCCCAAGGTACTGTACCATAGGCTTGCTGAGGAGTTTGGCGTTTCGTACTTTCAGTGAGGTGGGCAAGGTAAATGCTTGGTTCTTTGGAGACGAAGAGGACCTCTGTTTTGTTGAAGTTTATTCTGAGCCTTTGTGTGTGGAGCCAGTCCGTAACAGCATTGAAACAGATTGTTAGAGGTGTGACGTCAGGGTGGACGGTTGAGAAAGGCATGTAAAGCAGTACGTCGTCAGCGTATACCAGGCAGTTGATGTTGAAGGAGCGGATGAGAGCACAAATGGGCTGCATGTATACATTGAACAGTAAGGCCGAGAGTGAGGATCCCTGCAGTAAGCCTTGTTCTTGTTGGAAGGGTTTGGAGGCATTTAGTATTCCCGTCTTCAGTCAGAAATCCAGGACTGGCTTAAAATATCACTCCTGGAACTGGGCAATTTGGCAACTCTGAGAATAGGTAATATAACCCTGCTGATAAGCACAGATGCAACTCTATAGGGGCAGTGAACACCCCCAATATCAAACAAACCCCTTCACTGAATAACAAGAACAATAAGATATGCCATACTGGGTCAGACCAAGGTCCATCAAGCCCAGTATCCTGTTTCCAACAGTGGCCAATCTAGGTCATACGTACCTAGCAGTTTCTCCAAAAGACACAGGTTCACAATGCTTGTATTGGCTCAAGCATCGATATCCTGGGTCCCTTTTCAATAATGGTATAGGTGAAGGCTGGCCCATCCTCTAGGCAAACTAGGTGGCCATCTAGGGCAGCAGCTTCTGAGGGGCTACAAAGAGCAAGGCACTCAAAGCTAAACAATAGATTATGAAACAACTTCAAAAAAACCCCACCAGTGGAAAAAAATTAAACTCAACCAAAACAGCATCCACCGAAACAAACAAAATCCCACAATAAAACTTTTTATACTTGTCGGAGCCAACCGAGGGAGGGCTGGGATTGCACACCAACCCCCTCCAGACGGTAACCTCCTTTTTATTATTTTATTTCACACCCCAAAGAGTAAATGTATTGCTCAGTCACTTATCTTATCCATTCCCATAGAAAATCATGTTCATGCCCAAAAAAAGGGGGAGTCGCCATATATGAAGCTGCACGACGTGCACGTTTCGGATAAATTCCTGTATCAAGTGCAAAACACTTCTCTTTCCGGCAACAAAAATGCCGTCCTCACGGCTTGGGATCAACTTTTACAAATGGCTAAAAGGTGGCACCTGATTCTTAAAGAAGGAGTGAACCAATCAGAGGAGAACACCCCACTGACAGAGGTATCTCCTCAACTATTGGTTAAAAGTTTAAAGAACGGGGACTGACGTCACCAGCACTTCAAAGGATCGTATTCCACTCAATTTCACGATTTAACCCATAAGGTCGGACAGATTTTAATGTAAATATCCACCGCTGCTCCAGACGTTGCAAACGCAACTCTCGATCACCCCCCCGTGGATCATGGGGGACGTGATCAATAACAGTCCATTCAAACATATCAAAGCTGTGTAACATGGAAATACAATGCTCCACAATCGGGGCTGATAATACCCGATTTCGAATCCGTGAAGCATGTTCTGCCAAGCGATGTTTCATAGTCCGTATTGTGCGCCCCACATACAGAAGCCGACAGGGACAAATCAAAAAATACACTACATAAGATGTAGAACAGGTAGTCTTCCAACGACGAATAAATTCCCTATGAGTAGCAGGATGTCGCCAAAGTTCTCCCGAAAGGGTCTTTTCGCAGTAGATACAGTTATTACAGGGATAGTGTCCTCCATCATAACCCGATGGTATCGGTCTATCCAAAGGTAATGCAGTCCGTACCAGTTTATTACTTAAATTGGAACCTCGTGAGAACGCCACCCGTAAAGGCTTATCAAAGCATGTATGTAAACTTAACATAGACCAATGGGTCCGCAAGATCCGTACTATAGCAGAACTATTTGTGGTAAATGGTAACACCCCCACCACAGCATCAGTAGATAAAGACGCGTTAGCTGAATAATGAGGGTCCAGCAGCCATTCTCGATGGACATAAAGTGCCCTCCTGTAAGAACGGGTAATCACCTGAGACGGATACCCCCAATCCGCAAGACGTTTTCGTAACTCAGAAGCATGTATTTTAAAATCGCAAGTTGAATGGCATAATCGACGGAGGCGCAAAAATTGCCCAAATGGTAAACCATTTTTTAAGGGGCCGGGATGGCAACTACGGTAGTGTAGTAAACTATTGCGCTGAACAGCTTACGATACATCGAAGATACCAGTCGGTCCCCTTGTATACATATCCACATATCAAGAAATTCTATTCTAGCAGTGGCAATATGTGCGGTAAACTTGATGTTAGGTTTTAATTGATTTAACCAAGCCACAAATTCATGAAGCATAGGCAAATCCGAAGTCCATACAAAAAAGACATCATCGAGGAATCTTTTCCAGAACACCACATGTTGATATAGCCGAGATGTTTTTATTAACTGTTCTTCCATTTCCCCCATATACAAAGTGGCTACAGATGGTGCTAGAGTAGCCCCCATGGCTATGCCACTTATCTGTTGGTAAAATTGCCCATCCACCAGAAAATAGTTCCTAGTTAAGACCAGGTGAGCCAACGCTAATAAAAAAGATTTTGGAAGTCGTGCAGGAATAAACCGAAAAGCTTTCCCCAACAGTAGTAAAGCCTCATGCTGGTCAATATTTGTATACAGCGATACAACATCTAATGTTACTAAAAAGCTCCTAGTGGCAATCTAAGATCAAAAACGGATTGCAAAAAATGTGTGGAATCCCTCAAAAAAGACGGAACTGCAGCAGCCTCTTGTTTAAGAAAAAGATCACAAAAAATAGAGAGAGGCTCAAGAACTGAATTTCGACAAGAAACAATCGGTCTTCCCGGGGGTGAAAGCAAAGACTTATGGATTTTTGGCACCATGTACAACGTAGGAACCTGTGGACGTAACACCATCAGAAATTTTTTCTCCTTTAAAGTGATCCAACCCTGTTGATATGCCTCGTCTACCAAAGAACGAATGGAAATTTTTAATTCAACCAGAGGATCAGTATCCAGCAATCTATATACCGAGGTATCCTGGATATGAGCTTGTAATTGTTGCACATAATTCGCCGAATCCATCAACACCAACGCACCCCCTTTATCTGCTTTTCGAACTACCAGATTAGAATCGGCAGACAACTCACTAAGAGCACGCCAATGGTTTTTATCCAAATTAGAGTGATGTTTTAAAGGAGTCCGCTCCAGAATTTCAACATCTCGTAAAACAAGAGCTTGAAAGGTGGAAATAGGTGGAGAACTTTAGCGACATCCTGCTACTCATAGGGAATTTATTCGTCGTTGGAAGACTACCTGTTCTACATCTTATGTAGTGTATTTTTTGATTTGTCCCTGTCGGCTTCTGTATGTGGGGCGCACAATATGGACTATGAAACATCGCTTGGCAGAACATGCTTCACGGATTCGAAATCGGGTATTATCAGCCCCGATTGTGGAGCATTGTATTTCCACGTTACACAGCTTTGATATGTTTGAATGGACTGTTATTGATCACGTCCCCCATGATCCACGGGGGGTGATCGAGAGTTGCGTTTGCAACGTCTGGAGCAGCGGTGGATATTTACATTAAAATCTGTCCGACCTTATGGGTTAAATCGTGAAATTGAGTGGAATACGATCCTTTGAAGTGCTGGTGACGTCAGTCCCCGTTCTTTAAACTTTTAACCAATAGTTGAGGAGATACCTCTGTCAGTGGGGTGTTCTCCTCTGATTGGTTCACTCCTTCTTTAAGAATCAGGTGCCACCTTTTAGCCATTTGTAAAAGTTGATCCCAAGCCGTGAGGACGGCGTTTTTGTTGCCGGAAAGAGAAGCGTTTTGCACTTGATACAGGAATTTATCCGAAACGTGCACGTCGTGCAGCTTCATATATTGCGACTCCCCCTTTTTTTGGGCATGAACATGATTTTCTATGGGAATGGATAAGATAAGTGACTGAGCAATACATTTCCTCTTTGGGGTGAAATAAATAATAAAAAGGAGGTTACCGTCTGGAGGGGGTTGGTGTGCAATCCCAGCCCTCCCTCGGTTGGCTCCGACAAGTATAAAACGTTTTATTGTGGGATTTTGTTTGTTACGGTGGATGCTGTTTTGGTTGAAACAATAGATTATGGCAGCCAGGAGAGGTAAAGCAGGGTTTCCCAAATCTGTCCTGGGGCCTCACCAACCAGTCTGGTTGTCAGGCTATGCAAAATGAGTATGCATGAGATAGATCTGCATACAATGGAAGCAGTGCATGCAGACCTATCTCATGCACACTCATTGTGAATACCCTAAAAACCCAACTGAACTAGGGGTTCTAGAGGACTGAGTTGAGAACCACTGGTGTAAGGTGCCAACACCTTGAATGAACTCTGGGGCCAGATCTAGGAAGGGTAATTCGTGTTAAGCTTAACCACCCCCAACCGTTCTGAAAAGCTGGCCCCTAAGATGGGAAGTAGCTGACAGTGAGTCTTCCCCTCAATTTGCTAGTCGGCGAGGCACAGACAGCATGGCTATCAGAAGGCAAGAGGGCAGGGGAGGAAACAGCAGGTTATTAGCATACATAGAGAGGAAAGAGAGCTCTTAACAGAAAGAAGCTACTCTAAAACCCCACAGCAGTGCACTAAAGAGGAAGTGGAAGAAACGTTAGCAGTCACTGGAAAAACAGCAACAAAGCAAACCCTAAAAGGAAGTTACTTTCTAAAGCAAGTCGGCGAGAGGGATTCTTGCATACTCACCGCTCATAACGCTCCAGAGCTGTGCTCACCAGTGGGGAAAAATAAAATAAAATAAAACAAAACAAACAAGTACACCCCGAGCCGTGTCACCCCGGAAGAGAAAGCCTCTGCACCGGAATGAAAATACACGCTGGAGGATAGGGGAGCGCGCGCGTCAGGGTTAGGGAGAGCGCGGCGCAGTTGTTTTTGGGCGTTCGTTGTCACTATTGGTCTCGTGACGTTGGAAGTTCTACAATACGAGCACCTGCTACATTTTGCCATGCCGGAACCACAGGCAATAGTTTTGTGTGAGGCTGTAGGAAAAATATCTAGCATACCCTAAGGGAGTGCAGTGTCAGCTTATTTGAATGCTTGAGCAAGTACCGTTATGGCATAAACTCACTCACTGTCTCCAGGGAAGGGTAATTTGCGCTGCATTTACTGCCCCTAGTCGTTTCGGGAGATTGGCTCTTCTGAATTATGCACCACATCGGTTTCGTTTATGTTTTCCTAAGGGCATAAAAACTAGAGACGCCCTCAAATCAGACTCAGAACATCTCATTGAATAATTTTCCTACAGAACTGATAAATGCTAACTCAGTCATTAGCCGGACATTTATAGTGCAGCCAGGATGAAGTGGGCACTTCATGGTACCCACTTGTTTCCTTGAAACCAAATTTATCTGTAATCCCGCCAGTGAGAAATGAGGCATGTGTGCAGGCTGCATAAGTGCCATTCCCAGCAATAGGTGCCATATCTCTGTTACCTACTGTAGTACAGTGTGGTGTGCGGTGGCAAGGGACTTTTAAAATATCAGGCAACAACAGTTCAGGGCCAAAGAAAAACTACTTTTATTCCCTTCGGATATCCAGTAATCACTCCTCAGCTTGTTACCTTCCCAAAGCTGGTTCTCAGTGCCCGTCCCCTGACCCACAGTATAAAGCTCAGAATTAAGGTCAGCACAAAGTCCACTCAGTCATAGAACATAGAAATATGATGACAGAAAAAGACCACATGGCCTATCTAGTCTCTCCTGCAAACACAAAAAAAAGAGCAAAATCTCTTGCAATAGGAACCAGGAAACACAAAAAGCAAGAGACGAATGAAGGTCACAGGAGCCTTTATTGGATGAAACCCCAACGCCTTCCTCAGGGGGTATGCAGCTTGTAAAATAAAATATAATTAACAAGTGAAACTATATATATCATAGATGCAATAAAACATTGAAAAATGATACATAGATACATCATTTTAAAACCACAAAAAAGAAGAAAGAAAAAAAACGCAGGGCAGCAAATAAAAGACATTTGTAAACAGTAAATATGAAA
Organism: Ichthyophis bannanicus; assembly: GCA_033557465.1. Lineage (NCBI taxonomy): Eukaryota > Metazoa > Chordata > Amphibia > Gymnophiona > Ichthyophiidae > Ichthyophis > Ichthyophis bannanicus. The sequence continues at coordinate 153,546,794 of CM066044.1, forward strand.
ATGTGAAGAAGGCACTGCCAGGGATATGAGGACAATAAGAAAACATTGAATTATGAATATACAAGACAGTACTCACTGAAGCACCCTGTGGTGAATCTCATGTGGAGGATAAGAACATAACATAAGATATGCCATACTGGGTCAGACCAAGGTCCATCAAACCCAGTATTCTGTTTCCAACAGTGGCCAATCTAGGTCATATGTACCTAGCAGTTTTCCCCAAGGGACACAGGTTCCACAATGCTTGTATTGGTTCAAGCATTGATATTCTGGGTCCCTTCTTAATAATGGTTTATGGACCTTTCCTCCAGGAACTTGTCCAAACCTTTTTTAAACCCAGCTACACTAACAGCCTTTACTACATCCTCTGGTAACAAATTCCAGAGTTTGATTACACGTTGAGTGAAAAAATATTTTCTTTTATTAGTCTTAAATAGTTTACCCTGTAGCTTCATTGCATGTCCCCTAGTCTTTCTATATTCTGATAAGGTAAACAATCGATCTACGTTTACCCGTTCCACTCTGTTCATTAATTTCTAGACTTCTATCATATCTCCCCTCAGCCGTCTCTTTTCCAGGTTAAAGAGCCCTAACCTTTTTAGCCTTTCTTCATAGGAGTATCCTTCCATCCCCTTTACCATTTTGGTGGCTCTTCTCTGAACCTTTTCTAAAATCGCTATTTCCTTTTTAAGATACGGTGACCAGAATTGCACACAATATTCAAGGTGCGGTCTCACCATGGAACGATATAGAGGCATTATAATATCTTTTGTTTTATTTTCCATTCCTTTCCTTATCATACCTAGCATTCCATTTGCTCTCTTGGCCGCCGCTGCACACTGGACCGAGGGTTTTAACATGGTATCCACAATGACGCCTAAATCTTTTTCCTGGGTGGTGGTTCCTAATGTGGAACCTTGCATCGTGTAACCATAGTTTCGGTTGTTCTTCCCTAGGTGCATAACCTTGCACTTGTCCACATTAAATTTCATCTGCCATTTTGATGCCCAGTCTTCCAATTTATCAAGATCCTCTTGCAATTTTCCACAATCCTCTTGGGTTTTAACAACTTTAAATAGTTTTGTGTCATATGCAAATTTGATAACCTCACTCGTTATTCCACTTTCCAGGTCATTTATGAATATGTCAAAAAGCAGTGGACCCAGCACAGATCCCTGGGGTACACCACTATTCACCTTTCTCCATTGGGAAAATTGGCCATTTAGCCCTACCCTCTGCTTTCTATCTTTTAACCAGTTCCTGATCCACAATAGTACACTGCCTCCTATCCCATGACTCTTTAGTTTTGCCAAAAGTCTCTCATGAGGGACCTTGTCAAAGGCTTTCTGAAAGTCCAGATAAACAATATCAACCGACTCATCTTTGTCCACCTGATTATTCACTCCTTCAAAAAAACATAACAGATTAGTAAGACAAGATCGTCCTTGTCTAAAGCCATGTTGGCTGTCTCCCATTAGGTCATGACTATCTACATGCTGAGTAATTTTATTTTTTATGATGGTTTCTACCATTTTTCCCGGTACTGATGTCTGTAGTTTCCCGGATCACCCCTGGAACCTTTTTTAAAAATTGGTGTTACATTGGCGATCCTCCAATCTTCGGGTATTAGAGATGATTTTAATGATAGTTCACAGATTACTGATAGCAGGTCTGCAATCTCGTATTTCAGTTCTTTCAACACCCTTGGATGTATACCATCCGGCCCAGGTGATTTGCTATTCTTCAGTTTATCTAATAGTTGTAATACATCTTCCCGATGTATCAATATTTCCTTCAATTCTTCCGCACCTTTAAATACCACTTCAGTCATGGGTAACATCCCTACATCTTCCTCAGTAAAGACTGAAGCAAAGAATTCATTCAGTCTCTCCGCTATCGCCTTGTCGCCTCTTAGTGCTCCTTTAACCCCTTTATCATCTAATGGACCAACTGACTCTCTCACAAGTTTTTTGCTACGAATGTACTTGAAAAGGTCTTTACTTCGCGTTTTTGCTTCCGCAGCAAGCTTCTACTCAAATTCTCCCTTTGCCTGCCTTATCAATGCCTTGCATTTGACTTGCCAGTGCTTGTGCTGTTTCAAGTTTCGTCATTTGGCTCTTTTTTCCATTTCCTGAAAGATGCTTTTTTGGCAACAACAGCCTCTCTGACCTCACCTTTAAACCATGCTGGCAGTTTTTTGGACTTCCTTCCACTTTTCTTAAAGCGTGGAATACAGCTGGTCTGGGCTTCCAAGATAGTATTTTTCAACAACAGCCAAGCCTGATGTACATCTTTAACCTTTGCAACTGCTCCTTTTAGTTTTTTCTTAACTGTTTTCCTCATTTTATCATAGTCTCCCTTTCGAAAGTTAAAAGGTAGTACTGTGGATTTCCTTACTATCCCTCCTCCACTAATTAAATCAAAGGCGATCATGCTATGATCACTATTGCCAAGTGGCCCCAACAACCTTATCTCTTGCACTAGATCTGGTGTTCCACTAAGGATTAGGTCTAATATGGCTTCCCCTCTGGTCGGTTCATGAACCAGCTGCTCCAAGAAGCAGTCATTTATTTCATCTAGGAACTTTATCTCCCTAGCATGTCCTGCCGTGACACTGACCCAGTTGATACCGGGGTAGTTGAAATCACCCATTATTATTACTGTGCTGTAACGTTTGTTAGCTTCCTTGATTTCTTTGAGCATTTCATCATCCATTTGGTCATTCTGGCCAGGCGCGCGATAGTACACCCCCACTGCCATTGCCTTCCCCCTTTTACATGGAATTTCAATCCATATAGATTCTACAGCAGATTTTGTTTCCTGCAAAACTTTAATCCTTTCTGACTCAATGCCCTCTCTAACATAGAGAGCAACCCCTCCACCAATTTGATCAGCTCTATCATTACGATATAGTTTGTACCCAGGTATCACAGTGTCCCCACTGGTTGTCCTCCTTCCACCATGTCTCTGATATTCCAATCATATCTAACCTTTCATTTAGTGCTATATATTCTAACTCTCCCATCTTATTTTTTAGACTTCTAGCATTTGCATACAAGCATTTTAGAGAATGTATTTTATTCATATTAATTTGGCTATTGTTAGACATGGGTAATTTAGGATCTTTAAGCTCTGTCTGCTCCATACTTGAGGGCATTTGGGCTACTTTACTCTTTTGTGGAACCTCTCTGCTTTTGGTAGTATCCTTCAAGGATACATTCTTCCGAACCATCCGCTCTTGGGCGACTGTCGGCTTTTCCCTAATATCTAGTTTAAAAGCTGCTCTATCTCCTTTTTAAAGGTTAATGCCAGCAGCCTGGTTCCATCCTGGTTAAGGTGAAGCCCATCCCTTTGGAAGAGCCCCTCCTTTCCCCAGAATGTTCCCCAGTTCCTAACAAATCCAAAACCCTCATCTATGCACCATTGTCTCATCCACGCATTGAGACTCCGGAGCTCTGCCTGCCTTTTGGGTCCTGCACGTGGAACAGGAAGCATTTCAGAGAATGCTACCCTGGAAGTTCTGGATTTCAACTTCCTACCTAAAAGCCTAAATTTAGCCTCCAGAACCTCCCTACCACATTTTCCTATGTCATTGGTACCGACATGTACCAAGACAGCAGACTCCTCCCCAGCACTATCTAAGACCTTATCTAGGTGGCGTGTGAGGTCCGCTATCTTCGCACCAGGCAGGCATGTTACCAGCCAATCCTCATGTCAAACAGCCACCCAGAGAGCTACATGCCTAATGATAGAATCACCAACTATAACGGCTGTCCTAACCCTTCCCTCATGGGCACATGGCCCTGGAGAAACTTCCTCGTGCGAGAGGGTTTTACATCACCTGGAGGACAGGTCCTAGTTACAGGATCACTTCCTGCCACACCTGGGTGATGCTCTCCTGTCACGTGACCTCTCTCCTCCATGGCAACAGGGATGCTGCCAGACTGGAGGTGGGACTTCAGGACTATATCCCTGTAGGTCTCGTCTATGTACCTCTCTGTCTGTCTTATGCTTTCCAAGTCTGCTACTTTAGCCTCTAGAGAACGGACTCGTTCCCTGAGAGCAAAGAGCTCCTTGCACCTAGTGCACACGTAAGACCTCTCACCAACTGGGAGAAAATCATACATGTGACACTCAATGCAAAAGACTGGAAAGCCCCTATCCCGCTGCTGGACTGCTGTCTGCATCTTAGTTTTAAGTTTGTGTTTAGATCTAAGTTCTTTACTTACTAAGGGTTGCTATGGATATTTATACTAATAAAACTGTACCTAATACGTGTAATATACCTTGTTCACCTGAAGCTTAACTAATCTCAGGTCCTTAGCAATGTTCCCTCTAATTTTCTGTAGGCTGTGTGCGCATAAAATATCAGCTGTGCAGCTTTTGAAGGAAGGTTAAATTTTTGTGCGCCACATAATGACACTCGGAGTTATATACTTTAAAAATTTGACTACACGTCAGAATACAGTATGTATACCACATTGATTGCACTAGAAAATATTGTAGAACTTGTGAGAACCATAAATACAAAATAACTTTTAAATTTTAAGATGTCTGTGTTGTTTTCTATCAGAATCAGAACTGTAATTTTTGTGCGCTCTGTTGTAAAGTATGTGCGCTCGCTCAGCAAGGTGTGTGCGCGCGCACACGCGCACAGCTTAGAGGGAACAGTGGTCCTTAGTGTATGGCTGATTTGGGTAATGAGCTTCACCTGAGAGCACCTCCTGTCTTGTAAGATGTGTAAGTACCTATAAAGCTACGATTATCCCAGGGGAGGGAGGGAAATAACACTTATTAAAAGAGGGCTGCTATACAGTACCCTGTCTTGTGCTGCTGAGGTAAGCTATATTCTGATTTGATTTAAATTATAGCTCTTAGCTGCTGCTAGGCTCTAACTTCTTATGAAATTTAAACTACAAGCTCTCTGCTGGGTTCTAAATTTAACCAGAAAGCTCTCTTCTGTATTTTAAATTTAAGCTAAAAGTACTTTGCTGATGCTAGGCCCTGAGTGACTATTAAATTTAGACTACAAGCTCTCTGCTGGGTATGAAATGTAACCAGAAAGTTCTGCTCTGTGTTTTAAAACTAAAAGTACTTTTCTGATGCTAGGCCCTGAGTGACTATTAAATGTAAACTACAAGCTCTCTGCTGGGTTCCAAATGTAACCATAAAGCTCTCTTCTGTGTTTTAAATTTAAACTAAAAGTACTTTGCTGTTACTAGGCCCTGAGTGACTATTAAATTTAAACTACAAGCTCTCTGCTGGGTATGAAATGTAACCAGAAAGTTCTCCTATGTGTTTTAAATTTAAACTTAAACTGCTGCGACTACTATGCCCTGACTGATTTAACAAAAATAGTGGGTTCACAGATTAATTAGCTTTAATACAAAGAATTCCTTTTAGAAAATTACCAGAAGTATATACTCACAGTTGCAGATCTCTCTCCAGAAGTAACAGTCCCTTTTTCTAGTCCTTCAAGACATAATCTTAAGTGTTCTACTCTAGCTATAGAATGAACAACAGAACAGAGTAATAATCTCAATATTTGTCTTAATAGTGCATTGTATGTTTCAGAAAAAAATTGTAACTGTAGATAAGATTTTTGACAATCCAGCAAACAATAAAGAATTAATTTTAACCAATGACCATATGTAGGAAGCAGAAATTTCAAATACTTTAATATGGTATGGAACATTTTGAAAACATGGATACTACCAAAACCAAAAACCATTTTGAGGACTGATAATGTAAGGAAACTGTATCTAATGGGTGTTCCTTGGTCTCTGTGGATCTCGCAGGGTATTCCCACCCGAGAAAAGACTTCCCAGAGGACATTCACAATTGTAGTAGTCTTCATATTTCTCAGAACGATGGCCTCTGGATATCTGCTGTGTAGTCCAATATGACTAAAATATACTTGTTACCTCGGGTGGTTCATCCTAGGGGCCCTACCAGATCCATGGCCACTCTTTCAAATAAGGTTTCAATAATGGGCATAGGCACTAGAGGGACAGGTCTGACTCTGGTGGGATTGTGAAGCTGGCAGGTGGAGCGTGACTGGTAATACAACTGCACCTGCTTATAGACCCTGGGCCAGAAAAATTAAGCTAAAATACACTCTGGTGTTTTCTCCACCCCCAGTTCTCACCCTAAAAATGTGCTAATGATAGCACCTGCTGATGATAGGGTTAGGGAACTATCAGTTGTTCTACCTCCTGCCTCTCTATCCTTGGCCATTCTGTATAACAAATATCCCTTTAACACAAAATAGGGAAAGGTTTTCCTAGGGGAGTATCCACTGCCTACTGGAGCCCCATTTATTTCCAATACCTGCTCTCAGGCATGTTTAAGGGACTCATCATCTTGTTTCCCTCTGGCCTCCACTTGGGGAGAGGGACAAGTTACTACTGCTGGGACCTGAGCTATCCCCAGGGATTTCTTCATAGGGCTTTTCCTCCCTGGACCCCTCCTCTATAGCCGCACCCAGATTCTGGTGAAAGTGTAGCTTCTCCTGACAATGCTAAATGTGATTTAGCAAGCTTGGGATTCTTGATTTAGAGATCTAGGGGGAAAACATCCGGGAAACTTTCCTGGTTCGACTTAGTGAAGTCATCAGTTAGCCGGACCCATACCGCCCAGAAGTTTGGGAAGCTTGGGTAGTCTTGGCCAATCACTATTGGGTATGGGAGCCAGAGCAGCACTACAACCTCGAACCTGTCATGCCCTGCCGGAGTCTTGAGTGAAAACCTGTGCCGTTGGATACTACCTCTGGACTCCATGCACACAGGCCAGTGTTACAGTCTTTGCATAATCAATCTGAAATCAGTTTATGGTTCCTCTGCGAATGAGAGTCCACATACTCCCTGAATCTATCAAGGTCTGGACAGGTGCCCTCAAGCTCCACTGGAATCACAAAGTTCAGTACACTTGGATGAGGAATGTCCACAAACGTGCAGGTGTGAGGGGTAGTTAGACTGACATCCATTGGTTACTCCATACCCAGTGGGCATTCCAGGGCAAAATGTCCCTGGGCTCTACACATCAAACAGGTGAAGGGGTCATGGCTGGCCCATGCCTTCCCCTAGGAGGTGACTTCAGGGTTTGGAACATGGGAGCCAACATCCACTCTCCCAGGCTAATGGGTGGCTTCTTCACCTTCTCAGTGTCATAGAAACATAGAAATATGACAACAGAAAAAGACCACATGGCCTATCTAGTCTGTCCTTCCATATCAACAACTACAACAGTCCCCTTTTTACATTTAGAGATCCTCTGTGTTTGTCCCATGTTTTTTGAATTCAGTTACTGTCCTCATCTCTACCACCTCCACTGGGAGACTATTCCACGGATCCACTACTCTTTCTGTAAAGAAATATTTCCACATATCACTCCTGAATCTATCTCCCTTCACCCTCATCCCATGTCCCCTTGTAGCAGAACTTGCTTTCAATTGAAAGTGGCTCTCTCCCTGAATATTTATGCCATGGAGGTATTTAAACATCTCAATCATATCACCTCTATCCCGTCTTTCCTCTAAGATGTACATATTAAGATCCTTAAGTCTGTCCTGATATACATTTATAATAAAGACCACTAATCATTTTAGTAGCCACCCTCTGCACTAACTCCATCCTGTTCACATCCTTTTGAAGGTGCGGTCTCCAGAATTGCACACTATACTCCAAATGAGGTCGCATCAAAGACTTATACAGAGGCATGATCACCTCCCTTTTTCTGCTAGCCATTCCTCTCCGTATGCACCCAAGCATCCTTCTACCTTTTGCTGTTGCCTTTTCTACCTGTTTAGCTACTTTAAGATCATCAGACACAACCACGCCTAGGTCCCGCTCTTCTTTAGTGGACAAAAGTACTTCACCCCCTATACTATATTGCTCCCTTGGATTGCTACAGCCCAAATGCATGACCTTACATTTTTTAACATTAAATCCTATCAACTTCCATCACCAGCTGGGCTTCATAGTACCTTTCTGCTATTTCCAGTGCACTCTCCAGTGTAGACTTGGGGTACTGATGTACTCACTGCTTCATCTGGGAGGTCAAGCCCTCTAAAAATTACTCCAGGAATACAATCTTGGCTATCTTGGGCCCAGTCTTTCCTCCAGTTGCAGCCACTTTCATGCAAGCTCCTTCAATCGACAGAGGAAACTTTGAGGGCTCTCTTTTATGTGGAGTTCCCCCTCTGGTGTACAGACAGCCTGTTCCAATATGGTGGCCTTGACAGCTACATATGTAGCTTGCCCATCAGGGTTAGCATCCTTGAATACAACCTGACTGCTACCCATCAGCAAATTCCCGAAGTCCAAGTTGCTTCCAGTCACCCAGCCATGCAGGAAGTTCACTAAAAAGTAATCAGATTCATTATCTGCCATCATTTTAAGTAGTGCTCGCGCTGGAGGATGGAGTGATGGTCTCTGTAGGGCTTGAGTCAACTCCTCTGTAGTTCCCCTTGTGCTTTAACAAGATTTTGTAGCTGCTGCTGACGTTGTTGTTGCTGCTGATACTATTGTTGCTGCTGCCCTTCTGCCAGATTCTGGAGGAGCCACTCCATTCTGGCATGTCACTGTTTCCTTGCAAAAACATACCCACAGCTTGCTCTTCAGCAGCTGAGTTAACTCTGCAGTATTTCAGCTCCAACAAATTCTTAGCGGCCTTAGTGGCCAAAAAAAAACACTTCCTGTTCGGCACTGACTAGAATTTTCTTCAAGCTCCCTAGTTAGGGTGAGGCTAATCCTCTTAACTCACACAACAACAAAAAAAATATCCTGCCCTGCTGCAGAGAGACACAGCCCTGGAGGTACATGGATTTTTCCTCTGTCACATGGTTAGAGTAAATCCTCAAGCTACCACTGCATGTGGTATAGCATGGTATGCGGTGGAAATGGGCTTTTAAAATATCAGGCAACAATAATTCAGGGCCAAACAAAAACCACTTTTATTACCCTTCAGATATCCAGTAATCACTCCCCAGCTTGTTACCTTCCCAAGACTGATTCTCAGTATCCTTCCGCTGACCCACAATATGAAGCTCAGAATTAAGGTTGGCATAAAGTCCAGTCAGTCACTTGGGCTTCAGTATCTTAAATATGGTTCCCACCTCCTGAATAGCCTACCTTACAGCCGGACTCCTTTCCCAGCCCTTCTTGAAAGGAGCTTTCTGTCTCCATGGGACTCTCTTCTCCCTGGTGCACATAACTAGCTTCTCAATCTCTCTGTCTGAGTTATGCCCTCCCAGCCCTGAGTTCTGAGCTTTAGACCCTTTTAAGGTGGACTGCTGATAATCCCTTTGGAGAGGGATGGGTAACTTCCTATATACCCCATCACACTACCTTTTACACTTGTATACCCCTGGACAATTTTATAAGAGCCTACTTGAGTGTTCTACATGCTCACGTCCCTTATAAAGTTACCCTTAAAATGTTTGGGCATATAGTCAAGCCTCACTTTTTTCTCATTGATACGTTATAGACATCTTAAGTCTTATTTGCTACTTGATCAGCATGGTGTTCTCTTTTCATTGTTATTCTTTCCACCCAAGGGAAGTTAGAAAGAATTACACAAAAGGGGTTGAGAAGCTCTGTTCGTCTGTGTGGGGGGCAAAATAAACAAGGGCAGCCCCACCTGATATGGATAAAATCCCCTTTTTCATCATTCCCTCCAGCAACGGTCAGACACTCTTGCCTACTTAGCCCTCAGCCTTTCAGGGGTATAATACCACCAGTACACAATTTTGTAAGTATTTTATCAATGTGCTTATGGAAGCTTTCCCAGCTTCTGTAAAATTCTCTTCCATCCCTGCTCTGACCAGCAGTCTTCTAAATTATGTTCCAGCTGTTGCATGAATTTATATTTCTTGAAGTTCTATTTCCCCCAAATAGCAATACCATTTAGTAATGGTCCCCTTTGGCCCCTTCATAGAACTCCAAAGTTCTTCTATCTTGTCCACCCTTTCTTTCTCTTCCCTACCCATATCACATTTTTTTCATATAGTGTTGGGCTTGTGCATATAAGAAATCCTCTGCCCATAGCTGAAATTTCTCTTGCAACTTCAAAAAAGGGATCCCTTCTCCATCTTTCATAAATTGACAATACCAGATTAATCCAGCTTCTCCCATCTTTTGAAGACCCCTGGCAAACCCCTGATTATACCTGCTAGACACAGGAGAGAGTGGGACTCTAGGGAGGGGTAGGGGGAAGGGGTGGGCCAGGGCTTTTATGTGTTTTTTTTAGCTATGTATATATCTGCACAGCAGGGTCCCTAGCCATTTTTAGCCTGTACAGTGTAGAGGGGAGGGGGGCTGAATGTAGTAAAAACTGTCAATGTAGTGGGTTTAAAAAAGGTTTGGACAAGTTCCTGGAGGAAAAGTCCATAAACCATTATTAAAGAGGATCCGAGAAATCCACTGCTTGCCCTGTGACAAACATTATGGAACCTGTGTGCCTTTTTGGGAACCTGCCAGTTACTTGTGACCTGGATTGGCCACTACTGGAAACTGAATACTGGGTTTGATGGACCTTGGTCTGACCCAGTATGTCATTTCTTATATTCTTATGGAACCAACAGCAGATGACCTTAGCATTTGCTACCAGGAACAGACTCATCCGTGAAACCTTCTAGTACAAGTGATCAAATTTATTGTATAGCAGTGAGACAAACATTACTGAAATGGTACTCTTTTCCCATCCCCACCCCCAGCTCATGGTCAGGCTCTGGACGCTTTGCCACCCAGGCACTGCGTCTCAATGCAGCAGTCTCTGAGGCATTACTTACTGTGTCCTCGCCCTCCACTTTGATGTAGCCTGTCTCTGGAGGTTCTCTGCCTTCTGATAGTGCTGCAGGAGGGGCCCCTTGCTCAACATCAGCATCCTGGCCCTGGTGGGATGCCAAAAACTGCCGACATATGCTGAAAATGGAGGTCATGTAGGCTGCCATTTCCCTGAGAGGCCAAAGCCAAAGCTATGTATATATCTGCACAGCAGGGTCCATCATGTGGTGGTCCAGCATCATTTGAATACTCGCTTACAGCTCCTGACGGGTGGTGCGCAACTCCAAGTGGATGCCCTCCATGCACTCAAGCATACATGCCCCCTCCCAGTGCATTTGTTGCTCCACTTTGTCCAGGTTACTCTCACTAAGGTCCTCCTGGATGGGGAAGAACAGTTCCGCTGCTCCAGGTTGTGCAGGGTCATGCTCCTCATCCCTGCTTGACACTGCGCTGCTCTACAGTACTGCAACTTGGGCATTCTAGCCTGCCACTCCCAGGGTAAATGCCATCGCCTTGAGCAGGCGCAGGCTGCTATGGTCCGGCCACTGGCTGGTCTGTAGGAGAGCAAGAGTAACATAGGTCTGACCTCTGTAGTAATCACAGGAAACAGGGAGGTCTTGAATTGAGTGTTTTTCAGCCCTGATAAGAGAGGGGTTGGTGGACCCAATGAGGCTCTCTGTCCCTGTATCTGTCTCCCGACACCAGAGAGGTGTCCGAGATACAGTCTCAGTGTGCTGCAAGCAGTGGAGAGGTGCCACACATCACTAGTATATCAAGCAGATCTGCACACATTGTAGGTTTCTGCAGGTTTGGAATGTGGCCTGCAGAAAGCCACTGTACAAAGGGTGGATATGTTGTCCTGTTCCCCCGCCTAGGGCCGATGGCTCTATGGCAAGGGCGACCTCTTATATGTTTTCAAGCGTCCTTATTAACTACTATAGCAGCAAGGGTTGCTGGGAGTTGTAGTTTGAGTAGCTATTCAACAAATGTGTTGTGGCACGAAGGTCCTTTTTTTGAACAGATAAATTTTTATTTGGGGTTTCTCCCCTTGCACATGGGTTCAATGGCTCAAAACATGGCACGGCAAAACAATAGGAAAATCAGGAGCAAATTAAAGTCAGAAAACAAAGCAGGTAATAAACTGTTTCTTCACAGCAAATAAACAGGCAGAACAACTTTGTATTTTCCTCATACAAAGTTGGCTTTTAACGTAAGTCCAAATGGTCAATCTTACACAGAGAACAGTCCGTCTCACAACTCTCCGATATATCAGACTTGTTTTCTGGGTCAATAATCATATCTTCACTGTAATCATTGTAGCGCTGCTTTGGGGAACTTTGAGACTGCAACTCGTGGATAACTTCTTGCAGCTGCCCTATGAAGTCGTCCCTCTCATTAGCAGTGTCTTTTTCTAAGGCAGGAAACTGGTTCTTACTTAAACTTTTCACTACAGCCTTTATGTCTGGTTCAAAGCATTTATTTGGTAAGAATATTTGGAAATAATGCAGACGTACCTTCTTTACTGGCAATGGCTTCTCTGTACTCAGAGCTTTCTCCCCTTGTGCAGGCAAACTGTTTTACCTTTCCCTCGGGTAGCTTCCACAGAGGCTTTGCTTCCAGTGTTTCAGGGTTAAAGGAAATGGACCTTCCAGAGTCTTTCTCAACTTGACCTGGGTTCCCAAGTTTCCCTTGTTGCTGCTTTCCTGTGTACCTTTGCTGCTTGAGTGGCTCAGACTGCTGTCGAGGCTTCTCGGTGCCTTCTTTTCTCTTTCCTCCTTCTAATCCTGAGGTCCTTGAACTCCTTGAACTCCTCGAGTTTCCTGAACTCCTCCAGTCCCTTGAGCTCCTTGAGTTAAAGTCTGACTCTGAAGCCAGTTTAAAATGGCTTCCTCCTGCACCCACACCCCTCTGGTTACTCAGGTGGAAGTCATCAGAGCTGCATTCAGCTTCTACGTCAGCACTATGGCTGAGCTCCGTTCTAGCTGAAAGCATTCTGTTGCTATGGGAACCTGGCTTACTCTTACTTTTAAAGGCAGACTGCTCACTATTTTCCCATTCCATCTGATCCGTAGTGCTGTCACTATCACAATGTATATTAGCAAACAGATCCCCAGCACAGGCCCACAGTTGCAGTCAGTAAGCAACCAGGTACACCTCAACGAACAGGATACATGCAAGAAGGGTTACAGTACACTGTACGCTCACCTCTTTGTACATGACAGGTACCCAGGACACAATAAGTAGACACTGTATGTAGCCCTGCTGTCCCTTACACTTATGCATACAGAAACACACCATGATATCTACTGTGGGGGGTGTAACCCTCTATCTTAACTCTCTACAACTTTACTTTGCAAGTATGAGTCACATTGCCTATGAGTGAAGTGCCCTGATGTGCTTCCAGATGCACAGAACAGAGTCACAGACATAGCTGGAGGAAATGCCATTATCGGACAAGAAACAGCTGTGGTGTATCTATGATATACAGTGTCACCACACATGCTACAATATAGCACCACCATACCCCACAATGGTATACTAGCACACACATATGAACCTCTGTCAATGGAAATTTGGGTGAGGGAGGGCAGAGGCAGCTGAAGCAGCACAATGCCAGTCTTGAAGGGGCATGGGAGGGCACATGGGACAGCATGCTGGGTCCTGGAGTGAGGGAGAGGGAAGACAGTGATGGGAGCAGGATGTCAGGCATTCAACAGTAGTAGGGATGACAAACCAGCAACCTGTGCCGCATGTCAGAACATTCTAGCCTGGTACACATCAGCCAGGGAGCAGGAGCTACTCACCTTGCAATTCCTGTGATGACGATGTCCATGAACTGCAGCACCTGCTCTTCAAGGGGGCTCAATCGCTGCTGGCGTTCTGCTGGAAGCTTGCTGTTTGCTGCCCTCTTTTCTTTGGTACTTTGCCGTACAACCCATCACTTTTTCTTAAGGTCCTCCACATCATGGTTGTGGTGGTGCACTGCATTGACCTTCCAGGAAATCTCCTGCCAGCTTCGTAGTTGGGTGCTGGCATCCTCAGAGGCAAATACTGTAAGATAGCGTGTTCCTTAATGATTTATCCCAGGGCCATGGAGGTCTCTGAGGGTGTGAAGTTTGCCTTGCAACTGCGCTTCATAGCCTTCTGTGCTGCCTGTGACATCCCAATGGTTAACTACGATGGAGATGGAAGGCTACCCATGTAAGGATTTAAAATATGTGGTTATGACACCTCATCTAGGGCATGCCCCGACCAACATGATAAGAGAAACCCGTGTAAGATTCTCACACAGGAAGTTCAAATATTGGCGCTAATGGATAGCACCGGAAGCCGCCATATCTGTGCAAGATGATAACCAGCGATATTTGGCGTTTTGCCTGGTTAGCAACGATATGCGGGTAAGTTAAATATGCATTACTGCATGCAATTTTAGTAAAAATGGGTAAATGGGAAGTCAGCTTCGGCGGCCACTTAGGAAATATAGCCAGGTAAATTGGATATCACACTTGCTATGCAGTTAATGGCTAAAATGGCCAACTGGACTGGTCTATGGTGCGCTACAGGCTTATAACTACAGCCACCGCAGGGTTACAGTATACGCTGCTGTGGAATGGTCCAAGCATGTGGCAGTTACACCATGCTCCGCTACACTGGTATGGGTGCATGTACACTGGCCAGTGGGCCAATTTTGTCACAGCAACATATCTGTGGTTGATGAGGTATGTGGCTGCTGGTAGAGGCACAGTAGTGTATGGCTGGAACTCCAGTCTTGGATGATGGAACAGGGAGGGTGATTACAATGTGCACTCTCAGCACAGTACACCACATGTGTGCACTGCAGTGCTATGTGGGGATGGATATGAGGTGGGGTTGGTGGGGAGGCCATTCAAAAATGTCATATGACCTGTAGGTTGGGTACACTCAGATATGGGTATGGAGTTGTTACTCAGTTGGCCCCCTAGGTAAACCACACTCCCTTGACTCCTTATGGTTTGGAGAGTCTGCACTGTTGCTGTGAATGGCCTGCCCTTGCTGCCCTCCAGACAATATAACTCTCACAAAACACACAGTTTGCCATGCTGCTAGTCAGGCACTGGCACAGTTGCTATGCAGTTCGAGAGTACCTATGACATCCACAGTCCCAGACCTGACATAGCATACTGCTATGGTAGTGAGTAAATCATGCCCTCCTGACACAGTGGCCATACCCTCACATCCAAGATACCCTGGTGATCTCTTGATGGCACTGTAAGTGCTTCCTGCCATCCCCATTGTCCAACATGCACAGTCTTTGCAAGGCCCAATGTGGCCGATGCTCAGCAGAAGTGACATGGGGGACTGTTCCCAGTGTAAGAGGCAGCACCACCTCTGCCACACTATTAGCAATCATCATCAGTATGGTCAGTCATGCCACCTATATCACCCATTGGTGGCTGTAATGCACGTGCTATGTGGCAGTAGATACCCAGGCTTATGGAAAAAGCAATACCCACACCTCACTTGGCCGCAATACTTTTCCTCTCCCAGCATTTCTACCATGTGAGTGATGGCATGTACACCACCTTGGCCTGTGCCAGCGACATACAATGAGTGCAGTCCCAGGCCCCAACAACCACCCAGCACCCCACACATGCCATGCCACCCAGCATCCCACAATCACCCATGCCTATGGTGGCAGACACTCAACTATGCTGCTGGTGACAATGATGACACAGTGAGGTACAAACACAGAACCTTTATTTGGAATATCACAGCACATAAACAGAGAAACAAAGTAAACACATCTCACTACCTAGTCATTACAACAAACCCCCATCAAACGTTCCTCATATGCCACCCCATCTCCCACACCCATGCCTCTATGGGCCAAGGGGACCCTCCTTGCAGCTCTGCATGGCCTGTATAATGGCCTGTAGGCCTGTGCAGATGGCCCCTGCAGACTCCACCACAGCCTCCCTCAGGATGCGCAGCTCCTCTACTACACTAGCCATGATGGCCACGTGCTCTGGGACTGTTGAGAGGGGCTGGGCCTGTCTGCACAGGACATTCTGGCCCCTGCTGATGACAGTGGATCTGGGAGTCTGCAGTGCTTCTGACTGCAGCCATCACCTCCCCTGAGGGTGAAGGATGCCCCAGTGGGAGAGCAGAGCTCAGCTGGGGAGTAGGAGGCACTGAAGATACCCCTTACTCTTCTAGGGCCTCCTCTTTGATGGCCATTGCTGGCACCCTTGTCCCTGACACACCTGTTGGCTCGGTTGGGGCTTGGACACCCCCCTTGCCATGCCCCTCCTCCATCACATTCAGGTCCCCATCCCCTTGGCTGTCATGGGGCACTAGCTACTCCTCCTCCTCCTTCTCCTCTCACTCAGCCTCTTCGGCCTCTTCCCCTGCCTCCTCTGGGGCCTCCTCCAGGGCTTCATCTTCCCCTTCCCTCTCAGAAGTGCTGGTGGCGGCGGACATGACAGCTGTGGTGGTCGTGCTTGTGCCAGGCCTGGGCCTGGATATGTGGGCTGGTGCTGCAACTACTGCTCCTGCAGGTGCTGGGGCATCTGCCTGGCTGCCTCTCCCTGCCCCTGTTCCTCAGCTTCTCTGGCTGTGAAGAGAGTGATAGTGGCCCATAACAGGTGGAATGTCATACTCACAGGAGATGGACAGAGCAGACACTTGGACACACACACACACAGGCTACTGTGCATGCATACTCCATGGGTCCCCAACATGACCATACATGTGCTCCTCTATGAGCTGTATAATATGTCTCCAGGACATGCTGCTGTGTGAGTGGTGGGTCCCCTCACATGCTGACTGATCTTTCATGGTTGGCTGGGTGGCCAGGTATGTTCAGTGTATATACGTCTACTGCATGGGATGTGTGCTTCTGTAAGTTGATTCCACTGAGTGCACCCATACACACATGGCCTCCAGTGGGTGTTGTTATTGCTTGTAATTCTGCCTTGTCCTTTCAACCATTATAATGGGCCCTCTGCAGCACTCAGTAGGGTATTCTCATGTGTTTTAAACAGTCTGCCCCTGCTCAACAACATCACAAAAGCCCTTAGGGACACATTTGCCACCATGACTATGCTCCATATGACCCAGCTGTCTGTGTGTGAGCCATGTGGAAGGCATTTACTCAGACAGTATTCACCATGTGGACCTCTGTGCAAACAGATCTCTGCACTATGTGCCAAGATTCTTTTGTAGCTCTCAGTCACCACTATGTGGCTGATGACCCTTGTGGTGAACCCATGAGGCATATAGCAGGCCTATAGTGCTAGGCAAGTTACATATCTGATGTTATGAACAAGTGTAGCCTACATTCCATCCTGGTGGCATGTGGGGACTGCCATATGGCTTGCTTACCTGCATCTGCTGCAACCTCCTCCTGGAGGCGCTGTATCAGCTCAGGCCTCTGCTGACACATGGTCCTGAAGTAGCATTTCAGTGCCTCCAGTGTCCAGCGTACACCAAACTCACTGTGGAAGAGAGGATAAGGATTAGATTTGTGCCCTTTTGTGCTCACATTTACCCTACAGTGCAATCACATACACAGCTGTTTCCAGTTGACCTATGCACTCTAGCAGTAGGGGCATGTGCATCCATTCTCAGTGGGCAGTTCACCATATTTGTCAGTTGTTATACCTTTGTGTACCCTGTACCAGGGTCTGCCCACACCCTTGTGTTGACGTGGTGTTATGGTAGTACTCGCAGATCAGGCCATGTACAGGTGTTAGAGAATGAATCCAGAACCTTTGACAGCTGTGCAGATCTTGGCCCCTGGCAGGCATATGTTGCTGCTCTGTATGGATCTCAATAGGTAATGCCAATCAATGTGGGGTGTCAACGACACTATCTGGTAGCTCTCACTAGCATCTTCACATCGTCCTCAGCCTTCCCCAGTCCTCTGGGTATCAGTACAGTGTGGTTATCAACTTAAGAACATAAGACATGCCATACTGGGTCAGACCGAGGTCCATCAAGCCCAGTATCCTGTTTCCAACAGTGGCCAATCTAGGTTATACGTACCTAGCAATATCCCCAAAAGACAGGTTCCACAATGCTTGTTCTGGGTCAAGCATTGATATCCTGGGTCCCTTTTTAATAGTGGTTTATGGACCTTTCCTCCAGGAACTTGTCCAAACCTTTTTTAACCCAGCTATACTAACAGCCCTTACTACATCCTCCGGTAACAGATTCCAGAGTTTGATTACACGTTGAGTGAAAAAATATTTTCTCTTATTTGTCTTAGTTTACCCTGTAGCTTCATTACATGTCCCCTAGTCTTTCTATACTCTGATAGCGTAAACAATTGATCCACGTTATCCGTTCCACTCCATTCATTAATTTATAGACCTCTATCATATCTCCCCTCAGCCGTCTCTTCTCCAGGCTAAAGAGCCCTAACCTTCTTAGCCTCTCTTCATAGGAGTAGCCTTCCATCCCCTTCACCAATTTGGTGGCTCTTCTCTGTACTTTTCTAATAACGCTATGTCCTTTTTAAGATACGGTGACCAGAATTGCACACAATATTCAAGGTGCGGTCGTACCATGGAGCGATACAGAGGCATTATAATATCCTTTGTTTTGTTCTCCATCCCTTTCCTTATGATACCTAGCATTCTATTTGCTTTCTTGGCCGCCGCTGCACACTGGGCGGAGGGTTTTAACATGTTATCCACAATGACTCCTAAATCTTTTTCCTGGGTGGTGGTTTCTAATGTGGAGCCTTGCATTGTGTAACTATAGTGTGGGTTGTTCTTTCCTAGGTGCATAACTTTGCACTTGTCCACATTAAATTTCATCTGCCATTTGGATGCCCAGTCTTCCAATTTATCCAGATCCTCCTGCAGTTTTCCACAATCCTCTTGGGTTTTAACAACTTTAAACAGTTTTGTGTCATCTGCAAATTTGATAACCTCACTAGTTATTCCCTTTTCCAGGTCATTTATGAATATGTCAAAAAGCAGCAGACCCAGTACAGATCCCTGGGGTACTCCACTATTCACCTTTTTCCATTGGGAATATTGGCCATTTAGCCCTACCCTCTGCTTTCTATCTTTTAACCAGTTCCCGATCCACAATAGTACACTGCCTCCTATCCCATGACTTTTTAGCTTCGCCAAAAGTCTCTGATGGGGGACTTTGTCAAAAGCTTTCTGAAAGTCCAGATACACTATATCAACCGACTCACCTTTGTCTACCTGTTTATGCACACCTTCAAAAAAACATATCAGATTAGTAAGACAAGGGGGCTTGTTTACAAAGCCGCGGTAGCGGTTTGCGATCTTAATCGGAGCCGCGGCCCCATTGATTTCAATGGGGCCGCGGCTGCGATCGCGATCGCGAACCACTACCGCGGCTTTGTAAACAAGCCCCAAGATCTTCCTTGTCTAAAGCCATGTTGGCTGTCTCCCATTAGGCCATGACTATCTACATGCTGCGTAATTTTGTTCTTTATGATGGTTTCTACCATTTTCCCTGGTACTGACGTCAGGCTCACCGGTCTGTAATTTCCTGGGTCACCCCTAGAACCCTTTTTAAAAATTGGTGTTACGTTGGCGACCCTCCAATCTTCAGGTATTACAGATGATTTTAATGAAAGTTCACAGATTACCAATAGCAGGTCTGCAATCTCATATTTCAGTTCTTTCAACACTCTGGGATGTATACCATCCGGTCCAGGTGATTTGCTACTATTCAGTTTATCAAATAGTTGTAATATATCTTCCCGGTGTAGCGATATTTCTCTCAATTCCTCTGCAGTATCACCTTTAAATACCACTTCAGTCTTGGGTAACATCCCTACATCTTCCTCAGTAAAGACCGAAGCAAAGAATTCATTCAGTCTCTCTGCTATAGCCTTGTTTCCTCTTACTGCCCCTTTTACCCCTCTATCATCTAATGGTCCAATTGACTCTCCTCACAGGCCTTTTGCTACGAATGTACTTGAAAAAGTCTTTATTTCGTGTTTTTGCTTCCGTAGCAAGTTTCTTCTCAAATTCCTGTTTTTGCCTGCCTTATCAATGCTTTGCATTTAACTTACCAGTGCTTGTGCTGTTTCCAGTTTTCATCATTTGGCTCTTTTTTCCATTTCCTGAAGGTTGCTTTTTTGGCAGCAACAGCCTCTCTGACCTCACCTTTAAACCATGCTGGCAGTTTTTTGGACTTTCTTCCACTTTTCTTAATGCTTGGAATACAGCTGGTCTGGGCTTCGAGGATAGTATTTTTAAATAACACCCAAGCTTGCTGTAAGTCTTTAACCTTTGGAACCGCTCCTTTTAGTTTTTTTCCTAACTATATTCCTCATTCTATCATAGTCTCCCTTTTGAAAGTTAAAAGGTAGTACTGTGGATGCCTTTACTATCTGTCCTCCACTAATTAAATCAAACATGATCATACTATGATCACTATTGCCAAGTGGTCCCAACACCCTTATTTCTTGCACCAGATCTGGCGTTCCACTAAGGACTAGGTCCAGTATGGCTTCCCCTCTGGTCGGTTCATGAACCAGCTGCTCCAAGAAGCAGTCATTTATTCCATCTAGAAACTTTATCTCTTTAGCTTGTCCTGCTGTGACACTGACTCAGTCGATACCGGGGTAATTGAAATCACCCATTACACAGGTACACTACCAAAAAACTGCCTCCAGTTTTGCAACTGATTCCTATAGATTTTGGGGTGCTGAATCCAGGAAAGATAGCCAAAATGTTCCATCATGTCACGTTTTCTTGCAAAATTAGATTTCTTACCCATATAAGGAATGTTCACATAATTTCTTTTTAGCCGACTGCAGTTTATTTTCTTGGCCCAAAATAGAGGTTGTAATGGTTAACTAACTAGAAACACTCCCTCATGATATTTTAGAGTGTTTTGTATTCATTTTATACATTAACAGGACAATTGGGAGGCGGGGGGCTAAATCCAGTACTCGCGCTGGCGCATGTTCTTTCCTGTTCGCCTCGCCTTGTTCGCTCGCTCAAACACGGTGGTTGCGACATGAACGTTTCCTGTCAAATTTCAGTTTCTTGCAAGGTTCATTATTACCTTTTGTTTGCTCAGTCGTAATCCAGCTTTATTCCGAAGTGGTTCACTACAGTTGTAGTTTGCAGTGCTGTGTATTTGTGATGGCTCACAGAGCCAGAGGTTGTGTCAACTCTCCGTACAGTTTTTGCTTTATTTGAGGGGAATATACCGTGAAAAAGCGGTAGAGTAACATTTCTGAATTTATTTTATAAGTATATTTCGCCTATTTCGGTTTGAAGTTAGGCGATCAAGACAAACCGTGGGCTCCTCACAAAGTGTGCAAGACATGTGAGGAAGATCTACGCTTATGGATGAAAGGTAAAAACAAGCATTTTGTTTCGGAATACCTATGATGTGGCCGTGAACAAAGAGACCACAGCAGTGACTGCTATTTTTGCTCTTGCATTGTGAAGGGATACAACTTAAAAAATAAGAACGTAATAAGTTACCCCAACCTTCCCTCAGCAATTAGGCCTATGCCTCATAGCAACGAAGTACCTGTGCCTGAACCACCAAAATCTTTGGATCATATTTGTGTGGACGGTTCTGATCATGATGAGACTCATCAGATGGCTTTTCCCGATGAGTCCAGTACTTCCGAGTTTGAAACTGAACCAGATCCGAAACCTGAACTTTTCTCTCAAGCTGAATTGAATGATTTAGTCCGGGATTTAGGACTCCCAAAAGATGCTGCCACTGCTAGGTTCTCGGCTTAAACAGAAAATCTATTGTCACCAGGAACAACTTTTTATTGGTACCGCAACCGCGAGACACAATTTTTGAAGTATTTCAGCAAAGAGGAAGATTTGGTATTTTGCAACGATATATACGGAGTGATGGAAAAGTTTCAACTCAAGTATGATCCTGCTGAATGGCGGCTGTTCATTGATTCGTCAAAAGACAGCATAAAAGGTGTTCTTCTTCATAATGGCAACACATTCGCTTCAGTTCCTATTGCTCACTCTGTTATTCTCCAAGAAAAATACGAGAATTTGGCCCTGATTCTTCAGAAGATTCGTTATGATGAGCATAAGTGGATGATTTGTGGAGACTTTAAAATTCTATCCATGCTATTAGGGCAGCAATCCGGTTTCACCAAATATCCCTGCTTCCTTTGCTTGTGGGATAGCCGGGCCCACGACCTACACTGGGGGAAAAAAGACTGGCCAATTCGGGAGTATTTGAGACCCGGTGAGAAAAATGTTCTTCATGAGAGCTTGGTACCTCGTGATAAAATTCTATTACCACCTCTCCACATTAAGTTGGGTCTCATTAAGCAATTCATCAAGTCCCTTCCAAAAGATGGTGAGTGCTTTCGGTACCTTTGCTCAAAGTTCCCCCGACTTTCTGAAGCAAAGCTAAAGGAAGGAGTGTTTGTTGGCCCTGATATAAGGAAACTCATTTCAGATGGAGCATTCGCTGAAACGATGTCTGAGAAGGAAAAAGAAGCCTGGGATTCCTTCAAGGATGTTGTTCTCAAATTCTTGGGGAACAGGCGGGATGAGAACTATAAGGATATTGTTGCCAGGATGCTCAATGCCTTCAAAGAACAAGGCTGTAACATGAGCCTGAAAGTCCATTTCTTGCACTCCCATGTGAACTACTTTCCCGAAAACTTGGGGGCGTACAGTGAAGAACAAGGTGAAAGGTTTCACCAGGACATCAAGGACGCAGAGAGAAGGTACCAAGGAAGATGGAACACCACTATGATGGCTGATTTCTGCTGGTTGCTGCTGCGGGAAACCCCAGATGAAAAATACGCCAAGCAGCGCACCAAGAGAAGCATTCGGGGGAAGAAGAAACGGGCCCACCAGGAGATTGATTGACCCAAGAATGACTTTAAAATCTAAACTGTGTTGACAAATATCGTGTTTTTACTAAACTTTGAAATAAAAATTTGCTAGTTATTACCACAGTGTCAGATCTCATTTATTAGAATTTTATTTTCACACCATCGGGTGTTTGTCTTCATGTATTGCAATGGTGCGGTTTGCGTTTTCTATTCTTACATACATACCTGTACAGCATTTTTTGCACATTTCTTTGCTTTGCTTTGTGTCTAACCTCGCTCTTATATGCTCAATGTTTGTGCACATGTATGTGGCTGTTTTAAGTGCAGACAATTTTGCTACCATCACAGTGTGTTTTGTTGACATTACTCTATTCTTATGTGCTGCCTTGTTACAATTTTCTTTATTCTTATTTGAATAACTACTAAACAATTAGTATAAAGAATTCATCCAAGAAACTTTTATCTCGATCGCACTCAATCTGAAACGTTCACCTCAAACTGCTAACCCAATGTAGCAAAATATCTGTACGTGATGGAGCAAATTGGTTACCAGATTTGGATTCAGCGCACCAAAAAACGTAAAAATCAATCGAAACATTAGAGGCAGTTTAAAAAAAAAAAATCTTTAGTGTACCTGTGTTATTACTACTCTGTTGTGACTTTTGTTAGCTTCCTTGATTTCTTTGAGCATTTCATCATCCATTTGTTCATTCTAGCCAGGTGGTCGATAGTATACTCCCACTGCCATCACCTTCCCCTTCATAATGGAATTTCAATCCATAGAGATTCTACAGCAAATTTTGTTCCCTGCAAAATTTTAATCCTTTCTGACTCAATGCCCTCTCTAACATAGAGCGCAACCCCTCCACCAATTTGATCAGCTCTGTCATTACGATATAGTTTGTATCCAGGTATCACAGTGTCCCACTGGTTATCCTCCTTCCACCATGTCTCTGAGAGTGCAATCATATCTAACCTCTCATTTAGTGCTATATATTCTAACTCTCCCATCTTATTGTTTAGACTTCTAGCATTGGCATACAAGCATTTTAGAGACTGTATTTTATTCATATTAATCTGGCTATTGGTAGGCAGGGGTAATTTGGAATCTTTATGCTCTGTCTGCTCCTTACTCAAGGGCATTTGGGCTACTATACTCCCTTTTGGAACCTCACTGCTTTTGGTAGTATCCTTCAAGGATACCTTTGTCCCGAACCATGCACTCCTGGGTGACTGTCGGCTTTCCCCTATTTTCTAGTTTAAAAGCTTCTCTATCTCTTTTTTAAAGGTTAATGCCAGCAGTCTGGTCCCATCCTGATTAAGGTGAAGCCCATCCCTTCGGAAGAGCCCCCCCTTTCCCCAGAATGTTCCCCAGTTCCTAACAAATCCAAAACCCTCATCCTTGCACCATTGTCTCATCCACGCATTGAGACTCCGGACCCTCCATATGCTTCCTCAGATATATGTGTTTCTCCTCTGGACCCCATTGGCCCATATCCTTTCTGCACCTGTCCGCTCCTGCCCCTACTAAACATCCTATAGGCCCATACACACTGCTATGTGCCTCCACTTCTTCACTGTTTCCAACCCCGCACCCCACTCTGTCCCATCTCATCTCATTCATGCAGGATCACACCATCCCCCCTCACTCTGCTGCCCTGGCCCTCCTCTCACCCCTTCACTTTCCCTAACCCCCCATGTACTCCCTATCTTGTCAATGCCCCTTCTGTACTTCCCTCTTGTGACACCACTCTTGACGCTTCAGCCATGCTTTGTGGTTTTTAATATATGAAATGCGATCAAAATGTATCGAGACTTGTACAAAAACACAAGAAGTATGACACTGACAGTTACTGCACTCAGTCTCCTTCAAAGTAGTCCCCTTTTGATTAAACATACTTCCTCCAGAGTTCTTGCTGCTGCTGGAAATAATTTTGAAATTCCTCTTTCATTATGCTGTGAAGCTGCTGTGTCAAATTTTCCTTAATGGTCTCCAAGTCATCAAATCTCCTTCCTTTCAGTGGTAATTTCAGTTTTGGAAACAAGAAAAAATCACAGGGTATGAGGTCAGGTGAGTACGGAGGCCGATGGATGTGCTCGATTTGGTGTTTGGCCAAGAACTGCTGGACAAGATGTGATGCGTGAGCTGGAGCGTTATCGTAAAGAAACAACCATTCACCATTCCTGTGCAACTCTGGTTCTTACGACAAACTGCATCTCTCAAATGCGTCAGAACTTAGACATAGTACTCCTTATTGATGGTTTGACCTTTTGGAGCATACTGTCATGAAGCGTGTGTCAATAAAGATGAGTGGTTGAAAAGAAATCCTGTTTCTTTTGAGGAACTAGGTGTGCAATTACCTCCAGGCACAGCTAGAGGGAGCAGGAACAGACATTCAGGAGTTAATGAGCCTAGGAACTCTGAGGACTTGCACCTGGGAAGAAACCCGGAAGTCAGCTCAACGGAGTTACTTACCTGTAACAGGAGTTCTCCGAGGACAGCAGGATAAGTCAGCCACACCTGGTGACGTCATCCGACGGCGCCGAGACGGAAGTACTCTCCATAGCTCAGAAGGGTTTTTGCCCTTCTGAGCATGGGCCAACTGGCCCTGCCCCCTGGCCCGCCCCTAGCTAGCCAGTTCGTCACTAGCTGAGCCTTAGCCGCTAGGAGGCGGGTACTGGACAGAGGCCGAGGCCTTTTCCAGGGGAGGAGGGCGGGAATGTGTGGCTGACTTATCCTGCTGTCCTCGGAGAACTCCTGTTACAGGTAAGTAACTCCGTTTTCTCCAAGGACAAGCAGGATGAGTCAGCCACACCTGGTGCCTCCCAAGCTGTAATGCGATGTGGTGGAAAGGGGGGAGGCCGAGATCAGGTTCTGAGACATGATATCAGGGCTGGATGTTTCAAATTGTGCCCTGGATACCTGGTGGTGGCGTCAGCACGCCATGTGCCAACCTGCCATGCGTACACAGAACAGTGTGCGTGCGTAGTGCTAATGGTGTGCGCCCATGAGAAGTGAGCTAGTAATCCTGAACGTGTACGTGGAGTCCAATTCGTGCCTAAAGTAGTGGTTGTGAGGGACTATGGTCGTCACTGGGCATCTGCCGAGAGGGTTCAATGGCAGATATGCAGAAGCAGAGGGCGCCCCCGAAGCTGAATTACCCCTGCGAGCGGGGATAATCATGGTATCAACGCTGGGAGCGTGGCAAGAGCGCGCGAGACTGATGCCTTGATGCAGTTACGGCAGCGAGGTCGTCGATAGGACCAGAGGTAATAGCACCGTGCTACCAGAGTGCAATACTGCCAGAGTGCTTGAATAGAGTGTTAGCACCATTCAGGTCTTGATTCATGACTAATGTAATGACTTGGTTAGGGGCGTTCGGGCCGATGCATCCCTTGAACGGCTGTCGGAGGTGGATCCTTTGGCACAGCTGGACCTGTGCTCACCTTTAGCATGGTTTGCACCTCTCTGAAGTGCAGCTGGACCTGTGCTCACCTTTTGCATTGTTTGCACCTCTCTGAAGTGCCATGACCATTCCTCCTATGGTGGGCATTGCGGATTATTAGAGGTGGAGGACTGCATGACCGATTGGCAGGAAATTTAAGGTCACCTGCGATGACGGTTGGTCCCCTTGCTGTTCCTGGGCAGGGCTGAGCAGGAGCAGGGTGTGATGATGCTTAGGCTGGGGTAATTGCGGCCCTACGTGTGGTAGGTACGCCATGTGGCCGTAAGGATGTTGGGCGCAGCCCTCGGGTGCTGACGCAGTCATAGGGGCAGTCATCGAGGAAGCTGGTGCACTCGTCAGGGCTGCTACCACCTTGTCTGGTTCATGGCCTGTGTAAGCGCGACCGTCCTGTCTGGTTCCTGGGGCTTGTGTAAGCCTCGCGGGATTGATTACCATTGTATCAGAGAAGGAGACGACAAGCCAGGTCTGAATTGGTGGTTGTCAACCGTGTCAGCCTCTGGAGCTACTCCTTGCCCACCCCCACGTGGTGGGGTGGAGAGGAGTACCCAGGGATCCTAGAGGCATGATTTAGGGAGAAGCGCACTGGTGCTGATGGTCCAGCTCTGACTGTTTGAATAGCAGCCCTTCCTGCAAGGCGGGCAGGGCGCTTAGTGGTCAGGCCGCCGATGGGAGTAGGCCCTTGGTCTCTTAACTACTAGGCTACTCCTCCGCTCTTGCAGACCTGGTCATTGTGATCTGATTTGCAGGGGTTGCAGTTTTGTACCTGCAGATAGTAAGGATGGTTTAGTGCCTGCAGATAGTAAGGCTGGTTATGTTGACCCATTTCAAGTTCCCAAGGAGCGTCAGTGGACCTTGGTCTCTTGCTAGTAGGCTACTCCTCTACTCTCGCAGTAGAGTCGGGAGCCTGCCTGGATGGATAGGGTTTGAGTGTGACTACGTCTGCCTTGCGGCTATGTGTGTGCGTGGCCTTAGAGTGCAAGGTCATAGCTGTGCGTTGGCCGTGTGCTCGCATTCCAATCGGGCCTGCAGTCCGGTATTGAAATGTGATCTTTTAGCAATGGTGATCCCATGACTGGTCTCGACCTCACTACCTTGCACCCATACCCACAGAAAAACTGGGTTTAGTGCCGCAGGACTCTGTCACCCTGCACTGATGGACCAGTAGCCTGGGTCCAGTGCCGTAGGACTCTTGTGCTCAGGGCCCCAGATTCCCTGGTAGGCCTGTGTAGTGCAGGTTCCCTTCCGCAGGGAAGCAGGTGGTGAAGTGGTGGCAAGAGGTCCGGGAGGACTTCGACCAGAGCCCGGTGCTCTAGAAGGTTTTATGCTGGTGCCCAACTGCCCAGAGTGCAAGGGGTCACCCCAATGGGCTCCCCACCCAAAAGGGAGGTATTCCGTTGTAAGGATCCCCTACTGTGTAGGGGTCTGGAAGGGGGTCCCAGTTGGTACGAGCCAAGTGGTGTTGATGTTGTTATTATTGTGTTAGCCAGGGAACTGTGGACAATCACCCCGTTTGCAGGGACATTATGGTCCGGGACCACCGACAGCGGAAAGTCCACTGAACTACCCGTGTGGGCATACGTCCGGGGTGATGACTACTCTGATGTCCAGTAGAAAAAGCATGTGTTGGGCAGATGCTGGGCGACAGTGCCCTCTGCAAGTGCATGTTAGGTATTTATACTGCACTCTTTAGAATCCGTGCACTGGTGGCTTACATGTATACGATCTGTCTTTTATTTATTTTTTTTTATTTTATTTTTTTTGAGGAATCACAATCTAGGTGTATCGGAGGCAATGGAGGATTAAGAAGCGTACCCAATGCCACACGGAGTGGCCATGGGGCTAGAGACCCCAGTCCCTCTGGCCTGAGGTTGCTTGTCCCCCTGTGGGAATTGAACCCCTGGCCCTCTGGCCTGAGGTAAACCTGTCACAACCACGGAGCCGTTCCTCCCTGAGAGCACTCTGCAAGTCTCTGGAGACGCAGGGCTCTGCCCCCTATAAGATGCCACAGCCTTGATGGTGTCCGGTTGCCCCCTGCGAGCTTCATGCTTCGGGAGGGCTGGAGAAGAGACTTGGGTAATTGACACGAACCAAACGTTCCAGGTTAAGGATAATGCATCCTGTCGCTGCTTGTGCTTTGGCGGCTGTGCTGGCCCTTATCCGTGATCCCGATAGGGGAAGACGAAAACCCTCTGCCGCCGTCTGTGATTCCATCCTCGAGTAGGAGCGGTAGCGAACTAAGGAGGGAGCCTGCAAGCCTTCTGGCACTATGCCCTTGCCACTTCCCTGGAACGCAGGGTTTCCAGGGAGTGCTTTCGCTGCCCCTCAGGACTGTGGGCTTTGAACCATGACCTTCTGCTTCTGACGCACAGGCTGTGTGTACTGTACCACACTGTCGTCACTCCTGTGGGTTCACAATGAGGGCTGTATCTTGCAACGTGGCAATGCCTCAACTAGCCTTATTGATTAGGAGTGCTGGGAATCGAACCTATGACCTTTGTCCCATCAATCCGTGTGTTGACCGGTGTAGCGGGTGTGGTGAATTGTAAACGCCTGCTGGCCGCCAAACTACAAGTAACAGTTGTTACAAGTAATTTACAGTAGGGACTGGTCTCACTCTGTGCTCCCGGGCGACCGGTAAGAGCCGTGTAAGAGCCTTCTCCCATGTCTTGAAGGATTTCCAGGAAGTGCATTTGCTGCCCCTCAAGACTGGAGTCTTCTCCCATGTCCCGTAGGGGACAGCAAATGTCTGAGAACATGACCCTCTATGGGGAAACAAAGCGAGCAGATATGGAAGTGACTTGTGCTCCATTGAGTTGAAAACCTTTACAGAGGAGCACAAGGGGTACGGGCCGTAACCAAGGCCTCTAAGTTCGGAGTGCCTTGACTTGAGCCACTGCGGGGTTGGATCCATGGCAACTGACCCCAAGGTCATCATTGCAGCAAGGGCCGGGAGGCCTTGATGAGCGAGGGAGGGGGTCCCTCCACTTCGTGATGACTTAACATGCTGTCCACGGAGGATTGTGGTCTGCACCACGGCACGGCTCAGTCTGGCAGGTTAACGAGCTCATCCGCCGAGGCTGTGCTGGGTTCAGCCGCGCGCACTCTAATGGTAGTGCCTCAGGGCAGCCTACCTCATAGGGCACAGTGGGGATAGAACCCATGACCCCTGCACCATCGGTCAGTGTCTTAACCATTGTGCTACACTGCTGTTTTTGCTGAACTTGCGTCTACTGGAGTAGAGCACTATCACAAAAAGACGGCATGAAATCCGGAGCAGAGATACCTCCTACTGGGGACGTGAGTGTGTGCGGGGAGGGTGGGGCTTCCGAAACCTCATTGGAGGCAGCCCGATCCAGGAGCTGCATCCTTCCCCACACAGAGGGAGGTTCCCAGGAGCCGCAGGGTTCCATCCCAGCTCCCAGCCTCGATCGCCGTGGGCGGTGCAGTCCCAGCCCCAGCAGCTGGTGCCCAACTGATCCCCGATCTCTTCTAGGCCCGAGCAGGCACCGGAGGCGAAGGCTTCGTGAAGGGTGAAGGGGTGAGGAGCCGAGAAGCAAGATGCAAGAAGCAAGGTGCAAGGAGCCGAGACTGCGATGCACAATGCTGGCTCCAGCTGGCAGCAAGGCAAGGCCTCCAACTTGGAGTCCCTCTCTACCTAGGTCAGCGCCAACCAACGGCTCCCGAGATGACACCAAGTCATTCCGGGAGACGCCGCGACGAACGGGCAATCGGTAGTCTCCTCCACGGCAAGGCAAGGCGCTGCTAGTTCAAGGAGTCGCTCCTGCTGTTTGTCTCCGTGGTGGTGGATGGGCCCGCTGCAGCTGCTGAGTTGCTTAACAATGCTGCTGCCGCTGCCTCTACCGCGCGCCGGTCAGAATTCGGCGCAGTCCAGGGTCGGCGCGGTCCTCCTTGATGTTTCTGCGCCGAACGGGGCTGGCCTAACAGTAAGCTGCTGATGCCTCTACCATGCCGGTAGACTCGGCGCGGTCCAGAATCGGGGCAGTCCTCCGAGATGTTTCAGCGCCGAACAGGGCTGTCGGCGCAGGGGGCGTGTCCAACAAGCGGCTCGTTCCTTTGCTGACAGGCTCGGCGCCGACCAATAGCGGCGAAGGGGGAGGGGCCGGGAGCTGTGACGAAGTCTGCAGGATGGCCGCCGCCATGGAAGCCACGAGGCAAGATGGCCGCCGCCATGGAAGCCACGAGGTAGGTCGGGGCTGAGCAGGCAGGAATTACCTGGGAGTCCAGGGCCGCGGGGCTGTGAACGGAGGCCTTTGAAGGCACGCCCAGAGCCGCTGGGGTCGGCAGAGGCCGCGGCGATGCCGCTGATTCCGAAGGAGAGCAGCAGCCCTCGTTCATCAGGATACCGGAGGGACCCAGGAGGCAGGCCGAGGACGGAGGCCTCAGGCACGTCCCGGGCTGTCGCAGGGTTTGCTCTCTGCGAGAATTCCTTTCTCTGTTGCTGGGAGGCATCGTGAAGCCCGCCGCAACCATCATAGATGCCTGACGCTGGGGAAGAGGCCCATTAGGCACACCCCGTGCGGAGGCCGAAGCTGGCGGCGGTGCCCCTCGGAGGCACATGTGCCCGTGGGCTGCAGCATCGATCGGCAGCATCGATTGGCATTCCAGGTCATCTGCTGCATAGTTTGATGATCTGCTGCATAGTTGGATGATCCTTGCACCATTGGTCAGAGTTCTAACCATTGTGCTGTGTCTCTGCTCTTCTGGGAGTCCAAACAAAACACTGGGGATCTGCAGAGGGATCTTCAACGCAGCAGGAGTTCTCGGATCTTCATTTAAGGCAATCTGAACGAGAGCCACTAGACGAGCATCAAGTAAGTTAAATTGATGCATATATATATATGTTCTACGATGAGAATATCTTCTTTTCTTGAATTAACTTGGTGGAGAGTAGAAGTCCGTCTTGCTGGCAAGGCGGAAGAACTGAAACTGGCTAGCTAGGGGCGGGCCAGGGGGCAGGGCCAGTTGGCCCATGCTCAGACGGGCAACAGCCCTTCTGAGCTATGGAGAGTACTTCCGTCTCGGCGCCGTCGGATGACGTCACCAGGTGTGGCTGACTCATCCTGCTTGTCCTTGGAGAACTGTTTACTGAGCTTCTCAATCTCAGGCTGCCAATTAAGTTTGTTTGTACTGGGAACAAACACATGTGCTGGACTACGTTTATCTCCTAAACGTTCTCTAGCCGTGGGTGCTTGGTATTCAAACTTTGCAATGTCAGGAGAATAATCAAAAGCATTACATTCAGCCTTCTCCAGGTTAGGTATATCAGCTAGCTTAAAAGAATATTCAGGATTACATAAGCTTCCCTTGGCTGATAACAGATGCCACCATCTTGTTTAGCTGTGCTTTTAAAAGTGGAACAGAGACTGCCTGGTTTAAAAGCATAAACACTTCTTTTCTTGGGTACCTGATACAGAAGCTTTTCATCTGGGGAATGCCTTATCCTTCTGTCCTTCTTCCACGGCTCTGCCTGGTTCTGTAGCCCTGGGTTTTCAGCGTAGTTAAAAGACTTCTGCCTGCAGCAGTTTTCTCTCTCTACTGAATCCTCTCCCACGGTACCTTCCAGGTGCAGCTTGTCACAGGAATCTCTATAGCAAGGATAATCCCATACAGACTTGCCTTCTGCAATCCTTGTATCTCCCTCTGGGAACTCAGATAGCTTCTCTCGTGTTCTCAGCTTGTCTGGAACCAGTTGTCCTGTTATTCTACGTCCTAGTCCTTCCTTCAGAACTTTTCTCGAGTCCTTCACTAGTTCCCTCTGACTTCGTGGTTTCTGTATATTTAAGCAGCTGGCTCTAGCCTGCATTGCCCGCCTTCCTTTGGGGCGTGCCCAATCACAGGCTTCCTCACTCCCTTCCCCCGAGGAGTGCTGTTTAGCTTGATTGGAAGTGTGTTTTTTTCTTTCTCTAAAGAAATCTGTGCTCTCTCTAGCATTACCGGCTTCCACCACCGGATGCTCACTTGTGTCCATAGGTTCCTGAGGAGCTACTGGGTCACAATATTCATTAGGGATACCCTGAAAACCTGACTGGTTTGCAGCCCTCCAGGACTGGAGTTTGAGACCCCTGACTTACATCAAGCTTGGGTGTTGTTGAAAAATACTACTTGGAAGCCCAGACCAACTGTATTCCACGCTTAAAGAAAAGTGGAAGGAAGTCCAAAAAACTACCAGCATGGTTTAAAGGTGAGGTCAGAGAGGCAGTTGTTGCCAAAAGAGCATCTTTCAGGAAATGGAAAAAAGAGCCAAATGACGAAAACTGGAAACAGCACAAGCACTGGTAAGTTAAATGCAAGGCATTGATAAGGCAGGCAAAGGGATAATCTGAGAAGAAGCTTGCTGCGGAAGCAAAAATGCGTAATAAAGACTTTTTCAAGTACATTCATAGCAAAAAACCTATGAGAGAGTCAGTTGGTCCATTGGATGATAGAGGGGTTAAAGGGGCACTAAGAGGCGACAAGGCCAAAGCGGAGAGACTGAATGAATTCTTTGCTTCGGTCTTTACTGAGGAAGATGTAGGGATGTTACCCATGACTGAAGTGGTATTTAAAGGTGCAGACGAATTGAAGGAAATATCGATACATCGGGAAGATGTATTACAACTATTTGATAAACTGAAGAGTAGCAAATCACCTGGACCGGATGATATACATCCAAGCGTGTTGAAAGAACTGAAATATGAGACTGCAAACCTGCTATTAGTAATCTGTGAACTATCATTAAAATCATCTGTAATACCTGAAGATTGGAGGATGGTGAACGTAATGCCAATTTTTAAAAGGGTTCCAGGGGTGATCCGGGAAACTACAGAACGGTGAGCCTGACCTCAGTACCGGGAAAAATGGTAGAAACCATCATAAAGAACAAAATTGCTGAACATGTAGATAGTCATGGCTTAATGGGAGACAGCCAACATGACTTTAGACAAGGAGGATCTTGTTTTACTAATCTGTTATGTTTTTTTGAAGGTGTGAATAAACTGGCAGACAAAGGTGAGTCGGTTGATATAGTGTATTTGGACTTTCAGAAAGCCTTTGATAAGGTCCCTCATCAGAGACTTTTGGCAAAATTAAAGAGTCATGGGATAGGAGGCAGTGTACTATTGTGGATCTGGAACTGGTTAAAAGATAGAAAGCAGAGTGTAGGGCTAAATGGCCAATTTTCCCAATGGAGAAAGGTGAATAGTGGTGTACCCCAGGGATGTGTGCTGGGTCTGCTGCTTTCTGACATATTCATAAATGACCTGGAAAAGGGAATAACGAGTGAGGTTATAAAATTCGCAGATGACACAAAACTATTTAAAGTTGTTAAAACCCATGAGGATTGTGGAAAAATGCAAGAGGATCTTGATAAACTGGAAGACTGGGCATCAAAATGGCAGATGAAATTTAATGTGGACAAGTGCAAAGTTATGCACCTAGGGAAGAACAACCCAAACTATGGTTACACGATGTAAGGTTCCACTTTAGGAACCACCACCCAGGAAAAAGATTTAGGCGCCATTGTAGATAACATTTTAAAACCCTCGGCCCAGTGTGCAGCGGCGGCCAAGAGAGCAAATAGAATGCTAAGTATCATAAGGAAAGGAATGGAAAATAAAACAAAGGATATTATAATGCCCCTGTATCGTTCCATGGTGCGACCGCACCTTGAATATTGTGTGCAATTCTGGTCGCCGTATCTTAAAAAGGATATAGTGTTATTAGAAAAGGTTCAGAGAAGAGCCACCAAAATGGTAAAGGGGATGGAAGGATACCCCTATGAAGAAAGGCTAAAAAGGTTAGGGCTCTTCAACCTGGAAAAGAGACGGCTGAGGGGTGATATGATAGAAGTCTATAAATTAATGAACGGAGTGGAACAGGTAAACATAGATAGATTGTTTATGTTATCAGAATATAGAAAGACTAGGTGTCATGCAATGAAGCTACAGGGTAAACTATTTAAGACTAATAAGAGAAAATATTTTTTCACTCAACGTGTAATCAAACTCTGGAATTTGTTAACGGAGGATGTAGTAAAGGCTGTTAGTGTAGCTGGGTTTAAAAAAGGTTTGGACAAGTTCCTGGAGGAAAGGTCTATAAACCATTATTAAGAAGGGACCCAGGATATCAATGCTTGACCCAATACATGCAATGAGGAACCTGTGTCCCTTGGGGAAATTGCTAGGTACGAATGACCTAGATTGGCCACTGTTGGAAACAGAATACTGGGCTTGATGGACCTTGGTCTGACCCAGTACGGCATATCTTATGTTCTTATGATGCATACAGTTAACTGGCACATGAGATTTGTGACAAACTGAAATGTGCTCATATGAGTCATGCCATGGTAGCCCAAGAGCCCTCAGTTACATTGGCCTGGGAAAGCCTGAGTCTGCTAGGTCGTGGAAGCTGAGTGGTTCCCCTCCAGATTTGGCTTGTACTTGAAGATGGGACCTCAAGAAAAGAGGAGGCTGAAGCAGGAGGAACTCTAAAATAGAAGTAACCAAATTTACAAACATTGATAAATAATAAAAATCGCTAGAATGAAGCAAAATCTATTTATCATACCAAACAGATCAAACTGGTTAAGAAAACAAATACAATAGAAACACAGGTGTGAGACGCATCAATGCGAATTTCTAAAAACATTCAAATATCCGTAACATGTTTTGTTTGCAGCAGTTTGGGGGTACGATAC
Source organism: Ichthyophis bannanicus (assembly GCA_033557465.1). Taxonomy (NCBI): domain Eukaryota; kingdom Metazoa; phylum Chordata; class Amphibia; order Gymnophiona; family Ichthyophiidae; genus Ichthyophis; species Ichthyophis bannanicus. The sequence continues at coordinate 153,581,555 of CM066044.1, forward strand.
TACTTGGGGGTAAGATGTTCATTCCTCTTTCTTGTTTTCATTTTTTTGGCTTTTAGTGTTTGATTTCTATCTTTCTTCCCCTCCCCCCCCCCTTTTTCTTTAGGATTCCCCCATCCTGATATTTTACATCTGTTTCTAATAACCGGGTAGCTGGACCCGTCGCTCCCCCCTTTTCAACTTATCCTCCGTCCACTCCACACATCTTCCACCCTTCCCACAAATTGCACAGACCGCCTTTTGTGGTAACAACTGGTCGCAGCTTTATTTCCAAAACAACATATTGAACAATAAACAGGAATCCAACAAACCTCTCAGCGGCGCAATGCATCACCAGCCATGCAATTAGCAAGGCGACCTCGCCTCCACTCCATCCCCGGTCACACCACCGGCAACGTTCCAACCACCCCATCCGACTTCGCCATATTACTAGCAAAAGTCTTCCAGGGGTAGTCTGGGTTGAGGGCACCCCGCCCCCGTCCCAAGTCGCCTAAGGCTCCGGACCCCGGAAACCTCCGGGATCCCGCCACCGGCACAGGGACCAAACCTCACCTGTGCCGCCCCCCCGAAACCCCCCCCCCAAGCTACGACCAGTGTGCCTCATCCTGCACCACACTCTCCATCACCTCCTGCCAGTCATTGAGGAGCAAATCCGTCCCCACCGGAGATAGGTGCACACCATCCGCCCGATACAAACCAGCACAGGCCTCTTCAACCCAATCATGCTGACCATGATATCCCCCTTGCTCACAAACCCACCTCCCAATCTGCCTATTTATTTTCATCAATCCCCGGGACCATCTCCTCTGCCCGCAGCACGCCGGTCTGGGAATAATATCGGACCAGATTAAGACTACACCCCCAAACATACGCAGCAGTACAGCAAAGTCCTTCTTGGCGGCTCTGATCAGCTTCTTGCAAGACCAAGCGGCCAAATCATTGCCCCCCAAATGCACCAGTACAATCGTTGGCCTGTCCCGGATACGCTGATGACGACGAAGCAAAGGCATCAGCTGAGGCCACCACAGCCCGCGCTCGCCCCGCCATGAAACCGCCACCACCGCTGGATCCAGTCCTAGATTCAGCCCGATAGGCCGCACTGCCGCTCGCTGACCAGCCCAGAACACGAAGGAGTGCCCCAAGATCCAACATCCCCAGGCCTTCAGCCCCACATCTGCAACAGAAAAAACATCATTAATATCCCCCCCAGCGCTATGCGGGCTTCTCATAGGCGAACATACCCCCTTAAAAGCTTTCGACCAACATCTGCCGATACTCTGAATCTGCGCCCCAGAAAATCCCACGGCTGCAGCACTAGTCGCCGCCCTGATGCGAAAGGAGTGTGCAGAGAAATGCCGTGGATCCTCCCCGATCCGGCGCAATACCATGCGCAACACTGCCGTCACCTGAAATCATGTCAGCACACGGGAATCACTATGCACAAACAACCCCTCTTCGCCCTTAGGGCGCACACCCAAGTATTCCTCCATGGCGGCCACTGGGCACGTGAGCCCACCAATCCCTTTAAGTACCACCCACAACCCTTTCCCTTTCTGGTCCGTCTTGGATTTTGCTAACAACATGCGTATGAGCCCCTGCTCGCTCCACACGTGTTGGTGGCGCAAGCAATTACCTAAACTTGCATTCACCGATTCGACTGCCAGCTCGCCGACCCTAAAGACACCAAAGAATGCCAAACAGAAGACCGCACGAAAGAGAGTGGCCTCATATGGTGACGCCGCCACCCCCGGCAGTCCCTGGCACAGCCTTCTTAACAAGTCGTGCGTAATCGGCAGCTGGTGATCACGCGTCCCAGGCAGAGAACACTCCCACCCCTGCAGCAGCCGCCGCACCAGGAATCCGCGGCCCAACAATCCCCAACCCGCTGCCCTGGCAAAAAACCCAAACCCAGCCAGATGAATCTTCATAGCCGATCTGGCAACCCCGCGCCCCTTAGCCCAACCAACATACCCCCTCCAGCAAATACTCCGGCACCTCCCCCCCTTCCCATCCTGTCTGGTATAGATATTCCAGCACTCGCTCACAACCATGCTGATAAGCATCCCATGTCCGCTCCGCCACCGAATTCTTGAGAAGGCTCTTCATCTCAGCTGGCCACAGCTCCACAATCGCCACGGGACCACGAGCCCGTCCTCGTCCGCCTCCGGAGCCAAGCTCCGAAAGCACTCCCACTGCAAATGAGAAAGAGCATCAGCGAATTCGTTAGTACGCCCTGGGATATGGCGAGCCCTCAGGTCCACATTCAAACGCAAACATGCAAGTATGACCAGTCGCATTAAGGACGCTACCTGACTGCAGCGCGGAGAATAACGATTAATGACCGCCACCACAGCCTCATTGTCACACCACCACACGACCTTACGGTTGGCCAACTTGTTCGGCCATAACTCCAGCGCCACCAATATGGGAAAGAGTTCCAAGAAAGTAATATTACTCACTAGCCCCACATCGACCCACACCTGCGGCCATCTGTCAGCGCACCACGCGCCACCGAAGTATATTCCCAAACCAATGCCGCCGGCCGCGTCTGTATACAGCTGCAAATCCTCACTGGAGATCTCCGCATCTTGCAATACAGAAATCCCATTAAAGTCCCGCAGAAAGACGTCCCAAATCCGCAAATCCTCGCGCATAACGCTAGACACACGAATGCGATGATGCGGCTTGCGCACTCCAGCCGTTGACGCTGCCAACCGCTGAATTAACACCCTCCCCATTGGAATTACCCTACAGGCAAAATTAAGCGATCCAATTAGCGCCTGCAATTCCTTCAAGATCAACTTAGAAGAGGCCAAGGAATTAGCAACCAGTACCCTCAATTTCTCCACCTTCTCTAACGGCAACCACGCTACCAGTTGTCCTGAGTCCAATTCCATACCTAAAAAGGTGAGGATTGTCGTCTTACCCTCAGCTAAAGGTACCCCCAACTCGCTGGCCAGACAGACAAAACCGTCCAGAAGCACTCTACAACACATAGAACCCACTTTGCCGACAAACAAAAAATCATCAAGATAATGAACAACCTCCGAGGACCCCACTCTCCGCGCCACCATCCAGTGCAAGAAAGTGCTAAATTTCTCGAAGTAAGAGCAAGATACCGAACAACCCATCGGCATACACTTATCAAAATAAAACTCTCCCTCAAATTGGAAACCTAAGAACTTGAAGGCAGACGGGTGCACCGGCAACAAGCGAAACGCAGACTCAATATCCAACTTTGCCATTAAGGAGCCGCGCCCGGCCCTCCTGACTAACTCAACCGCCCTGTTGAAAGAGGCATAATGAACCGTACAGAACTCGCACGGGATGAAATCATTCACCGAGGCCCCCACAGGGAAAGACAAATTGTGGATTAATCAAAACTTCCCTGGTTCTTTCTTAGGAACAATTCCTAACAGAGACACCACAAAATTCTGAAAAGGAGGGTGCCGGAAAGGACCGGCTATTCTGCCCAACCGTAATTCCACCGCTAACATCTCCCGAGCTACCGACGCCCATCTCCGTACACTAGGGGAATTGTGAGCCATCGAACACCCCACAGCACCCCGAATTGGAACAACAAAACCGAACTGAAAACCCAACTGCAAAATCAACTTATCCCGTTTTCGCGGATAACCGTGAAGCCAGCTAAGCAATAGCCGTACCCGTATTGGAGAAGGAGCCAACTCAAATAGCGCCCACCTACATGGGACCTGGTCCAGGCGGAGCGACGGCCCCTTTTTTAACACATTTTGCCGCCGAATGGGGACCACTGCAGATCGAACACACGTGGTAGAATTTACAGTCCGGAAAGGGACACGCTGATCTATTAAACCTCCAGCACATGTCACTGCCGCTGCTGGTGACCGGTCTGGCCTGGACTGGGGAAACGCCACTGTGAAAGGAATGACCCACCCTGGCCACAACCCCCGGCCCAACCTTTCCTCTGCCCCCTCCAACCACCCCACCCTTGACAGACATCTGAGTCAGCCAAAGGTTAATGTCTTGTGTACCCCAAGTCAAAAACTTGTTCTCCTCCATTTTGTCACAAATCTTTTTGTCATAATTCAGCCACGACCAGCCCTCGTGTACCTGAGACGCCTCCAGAATCGAATCAGAATAGGACAGCAATATACCATACTGCCCCAGAAAATGCTGACCCCACACACTCGCCAGCCGCAAGAACGATCTCACCCAATTGACAACATTCCTCGAGACCTTCCGAATATGGCCAGCCTTCTCATCCTCCTTACGCTTCTTCTTACTATCCCCCGAATGCTTACACCCCTCCAGCAAACGAAAAATATCAATGTACTTCCTCTTCCGAATTTTTTGCCTCAACTTTTTCGGGACACCTTCCCATAATTCTGATAAGGCAACCAATGATGAAGACCCGGCGTCAGCTTGAATACCAGAAGACCCTCGCCCTGACCTCACCTCACCGCCACCGACCTCGCCCATTGATGACTCCGCCGAGTCTGAAGATGAGGAGGAGGACGAATCTGAACTACGCCGATGTTGACACACGTACTTCCTTTTCTTGCACGCCTGTCCCGACCGCTCGGCCCGCAACCCACTCCCGCCATGCTCGCCCCCCTCAACCGACAGCAACTCACCTGTCCCGTCTTCAGCAGCCATCACATCAGACGAAAGCAGTGAACCCACACGAGGAGCAACAGTCCGTTGCTGCACAGCTGCTCCTTGAGCCTGGACCACGTCCCTCGGCGTTCCCCTTACAGCAGAGGCTCCCGGATCCACATTCACCGCACCAGATGACAAAACTGTAGACAGCACGCATCCCGACGTGGACTGAAAAGGAACCTGCGGAGACAAAAAAGGAAAACCCAAGGGGGGAAAAGCAGGAGACCAAGCCGGTTGCCATGCCCCGGCCCAATCCGACCTGGAAGAGCCTTGCCCCCCACTCAACCAATGTTCCCAAACTGCCTGCTGCTCCGCCAGACCATATCCCCTAGGTGAAGCCATACTCTCACCAGGAGATACAAAACCGCTACCACCTCCAGCTACCGCACCAAATCCAGGCCTTATCCACTCCCCCCACTGTCCCCAGGGGCCTACACTACCTCTCTGCTCCACCTCAGACCTGTGCCCCCACAGCCACCTCTGCCCCCACCCCCGCACCACCTGCCCCTTCCACCTCTGAACCAAGAGCATCCTTGCCCTGCACATTGCCCCCACTACGTGCTTTCCTCCCAGTAACTGAGAGCCCAACACGCTCCCTCGCTGCACGCCGCATCCCCCTGCTTGCACTCACACTTTCCCACACACTCTGCGGCCCAATCCTCCCCCCCTGTCCGATCCCCGACCCCTTTATCTCCCTACCTGCCTGCCCACAGCAGCCCTGCACCCCCCCAGCCCTTTCCAGCCTGTTTACCCACCATTACCTACCTTTCCTCCACACCCCCCCCCACAGCACGGGAACAACTAAGCGGGCTTAAAAGAAACCCTCTTGTCCTTTTTTTTTTTTTTTTAATTTTACTTAATCCCGTATACTGCTCCTTCCACCCCCACCGTAGTACCCGGCGTTGTTTTATTTAATATCAGTAGTTATTATTTTCAAACTACCCGCAGCCCCAAGCCCCCCCGCTTAGGATTCCTTTACTATTTTAAAATACTAAACTCCCCCCAATGGAAACCCCCGTCACACTCGCCTGCACGCTGAGCACTGGACGCGCCCCAGCTGCCGGGCTCCGTGCTAGAAGATCAGCCACTGCTCTGCCGGCCCTTCAGGGATCGCGACCCCGATGAAGCCAAATCTACCGCCGCACAAAATCCGCTGCTACTCGCCCTCCAGTCCGGCCGCATGTGCTCCAGCCACGACCACGCGCACACTGGAGCACATGGTCAGTCCTTCCTGATTGGCTGCGCTCATCCCCATCAACGAGCGGAGCCAATCCATTTAAAAGACGCACACCGCGTCACCAAGCGCCAAGACATGCGCCCCCCTCCCCCACATTTTACCGAGACGCAAGCAGGGTCCCGCGCCGGGCTGGGCACCCGGTTTGTGATGCTGCAGCAGTACCTGAAGCCATGGAAATAAATACTGACCCGGTGGCAAGACCTGGTATTGCAGGAAGAGGCAGTAAAATTCCTTCCCAGCACAGATCACAAGGGAACAATCAGTCAGATCAGCCTAACCCGGGGGAAGGGAGGAGCGAGGTCACTGATTGGGCGCACCCTGCTAGGAGGCGGGCTTCCCAGGACAGACGTACCCTGTATAACAGGAAGAAGGAAAATGAAAGCGGAGGCAGAGGAGGAAGGAGGAGAAACAGAGACCGAGAGAGCAGCAAAGACAGAGAAAGCCAGAAGGCAGCTGGAAGAGCAACAGAGGCGTATGGGGGAGAAGAGTTGGAATGAAAATCCCAAGGAGAGAAAGAACCAGAGGACAAGCTGGTTAGAGAAACAGAACTGGTTGAGAAGCCAGCCAAAGGAACCACAGAGGGGAGCATTTACCAAACCAGGATACAGATACCAGAGGCTCCGTGCAGCAGGAAACCTTCCAGGACTCAGAGGAGGGCGTGGCACAGAGAGACCCAGGTGGGAAGCCTAACGGTTTGGAACCAGAAGCTCAGCCGTGGAAATACTGGCAGCCGGTTGAAGAATCTCCCTGCATTCCTCATCAAGGTACTTTTAACTGCAATAAGAGTTTTTATGACAAGCCAAACTGTGTTATTGGTAGTTCTGAAACCCAGGGAAAGCCTAGGATCTATCCAGACAGTTGGCTACAGCCAGAACCTCCAGCAATTAAACCTTGTGTCTCTTTTAAAACTCCTGAAGAAAGCAGTAAAGAAGCTAGCCTTAGAAATACTGCAGATATCTTTACCAGAGATATTTACCAGAGGATTGTAGAAGCATCCAAAGGGGAATTGCCAAAGGAAAACCCTCTGCCTGCCTATGATGTAAGATTTCCAGCACTTGCTGATAGAGACAAGTGGGGGAGGGGTAATTACAGCACCGTGCCTAAAGAGAGTGTGTGTAACGGTAGAATAGCTGTGAATGAAGCAAAGCCTCCCAGTCTCTGTATACCACAAGGAGAAGCAGTTTCCTCACCTGTTCCTCACAGCCAGCAAGCTCAAGTATTATTAAGAGGGCTTCAGGCTTTCTTAGAAAAGCATCTTGTTCCTGAGCAGACAGTGTCAAGCCCAGACCCCCAAGCAACGCTGTTAAATCCTTTGCCTATATTAGACCAGCCCATGGACTGCTCAACCTGCCTCATAGACAAGGTTTAAAGGGAAGCAAGAGCTTGTGTAGTGATCTGCTACAAGAAGTGCTATAGTACATGTTTGGAGTGCATGAACCCAAGAGCTTATGGGGACAAGAAAATAAGCTGATTGTTTTCACTCAATTGTACTGCATGAACTTTATAATTTCCTGTTTGTAGCTGGATAAAATATAAGACCCACATGCCAGGAATGTGGCTGTCTTGAATATAAGTTTAAGTTGGACATTATTGAAGAAGCAGTCTCTTTTCAACTTTCTGTTTGGCTATAAAATATTAACCTTCAAAACCTGTACAAAGTCCTATATTTGGAGCGGGAGAAATAAACCCTAATAAAGAAATAAATTTTCTCTATTCGTGCCTTGCCTGTTCCCTCGGTCACCCACAACTACAAGATGACCTCCAGGCTAGCCCTACCTTAAACCCTCAAGGTCAAGGTACGGGCACTAGGGGCGCTACATAGAGTGGCGTAGTTTTTAGGATTCTCCTACAGGCGAAAAGGTGCCACTGCAGAAGAACTTATTTCCCTCTGGACCCCGGCCGAAGAGCTGACAAGCCCAGCTGAGGAGAAAACGACTGCAGAAAGGCTACAGGAGCCAATCCTGAAGTGCTTCATATACACCATCACCAGTTAAAGGGTATCTGCCCCGGGTGGTGGAGGATACTAGAAGGAGAGGTCCCCTAGTGGTAATAGGGGAAAGTGAAAAAAAAAAAAAAAAAAAAGGGAAAAGTCCTGTTGTTTTTTTTAAAACACATAGAAGTGTTGAGATATCGCACTTGGGTCCTGTGTTTTTGTTTTCCTTGCAGGAATTTTCAAAATGGAATTGAATCCGAAAGAAATTTTCGCCTGGATGGCGACACAGTTGGAGCGCCAGTCTGACCTTTCTCTGGAGGCACAGCAGAGAGCCGCCGACCAGTTAAAGGAACAGCAGCAGCCCCTTCTGACTTTATTGGAGGAGTATTTACGTGAAAGAAAACAAGCTACTGTACCAGTTCCTAATACAGGTTTACCTTTGAATACAAATGAGCTGCCTGTGAGCACAGGAGTCTTATTTAACTTTGGACAACTTACCAGCCAAGATGACATTGATGACTACCTGGAAAGTTTTGAAAGGGTAGCACGGCTAAGCTTATGGCCAAAAGAGCAATGGGCCTTAAGGCTAGCCGCTTGTCTCACTGGGGAAGCCATGGCGGCCTATCGTGCCATGCCAGCTGACTTGGCTGGGAGTTTTGAAGAGGTGAAAAGGGCAATTAGGGAGAGACTAGGTCTCACTCCCCTGATATACCGCTCTCGTCTGAGGAGTGTGAGGCTCAGACAGAGTGAGACGCCAAAGTCCTTATATCATAGGATAAGGGGTTTATTATATAAATGGCTGAATCCAGAAAGGAGATCCATGGACTCCCTTCTGGACGAGCTAATCCTAGAACAGTATATGGAGGCACTACCCTCAGAGATCCGTACCTTCTTGGTCCTCCAAAATTGTAGAACAACCCAGGAGGCCGTGTCTCTCTCGGAGAGATTTGTAGAGGCCGAGTTAACTGCCCGGAGAGGGGGCACCCCTTTCAAGGATTGGAGTCAAGGAGGATCCGAAAGGACAAGGAAGGTACAGGAGGATCCTCTCGGTATTTGCATGCCTCTTAGGAAAGATACAGCATGTAGAGTAAAATGTTATAAATGTGGACAGCTAGGTCATATACAAAAGTTTTGTCGTATGAAAACTGCGTTTGTGGCCGATAGCTGTTCAGAGAATAGACCGGGATTTCTGTTGCCTGTGTCAATACAGGGGGTCACTACACAAGCATTGCTGGATTCTGGGGCAGAACTAAGTATGATCTCGGAGGAATTCTGGAGAACTATAAAGGACCAACTGGCCCCGGAAAGAATTCCTCCTGCTGATGAAGTAAAGATTAGGTGTGTGCATGGAGGAACGTCCTCCTATCCGGTATACAACCTATCTATAGCAGGCATAGGAACCCTAAGAACTATCCAGCTAGCAGTAGTCCCACGTCTCCCACACGCGGTCATCCTAGGCAGGAACTGGCCTCATTTCTATAGAGAAATTAAAAGAGAATTGCAGGAGAAAGGAGCAATGGTCTCTACACGAGCCCAGACCGCAGCTTTAGAATGTCAACCATCCACATCAGAGGATCTCGGTGACATCCTTCCCTCGGATGACGCCTTAGTGGTCCCTTCTGACCCTAAAGAAAAGAAGGGGAAGGCAGAAAAACGCAGGGAGCAGGCAGCCCGTACAAAGAGTAAGGCTGAAGTGCAAGCAGGGCAGGAGCTTCCTTGGATACCTCAGGAGCTGATAAATAAGTTCCCACGTTCCCCAAGGAACAGCAGGCGGACCCTGCTCTCACTCATGCATTTAAGTGGGCTCAAGACCCCAAGGATACGCTACCCAGGTTTTCCCTCAAGTCAGGGATATTATACCGAGAAAGTAAGAATCCTTTTACAGGAGAGTCGAGGACACAGTTGGTAGTACCCACTACTTTTAAGAATCTTGTGCTGCGGTTAGCGCATGATCACCCGGTAGGGGGGCATAAAGGCAGTCAAGGGACCCTCGACCAAATTTTAGCTAGGTTTTACTGGCCCGGTGTTTTTAGAGAAACAAGCCGGTTCTGCGAGGCCTGTCATACCTCCCAAAGGGTCTCCGCCACTCATCCAAAAGGAGTCCCGATGATACCATCTCCAGTAATCAAAAGCCCACTCCATAGGATAGGCATTGATATAGTGGGGCCACTGATCAAAACGCCAAGAGGATTTCGCTACATCTTGGTGGTAGTGGACCATGCGACCCGATTTCCGTGGGCCATGCCACTCCGCTCTACCTCAGCAAAAGTGATAGCTAATGAGCTTATCAAGCTTTTTTGTGAGGTTGGGTTCCCAAAGGAAGTCCTCACGGACAGAGGGAGTAACTTCCTTTCAAGATACCTTGGGCAAGTCTGGGATGCCTTCGGGATCCAGCACATTAAAACAGCGGCTTACCACCCCCAGACTAACGGACTTGTTGAGAGACAAAATCAGACACTCAAGAGGATGCTGCGAAGAAGTCTGGAAGGGAAGATGGGACCATTGGGATATGATGCTCCCATTCGTTCTTTATGCCTGCCGAGAGAGGAAACAGGCATCATTGGGAACGGCACCATACGAGCTGTTGTATGGTAGAGCACCCCGGGGAATCTTGGATATTTTGAAGGAACGGTGGGTGGAACCAGACGACCAGGAGGTAGAAGTGCCAGAGTTCTTACGGGATTTAAAGGCAAGGCTACACCGTACCTCACAAGTGGCGGTCGAAAATCTGGAACGTAGTCAACAAAAACAGAAAACCTATTATGATAGGAACACTAAGCACCGGCAACTGACTAATGGAGACAAAGTGATTATAATGGTGGCGGGGACGGAACCAAAGTTCGAGAGCCACTGGAAAGGCCCCTGCCGAGTGGTACGTCCGGTAGGTCCTGTCTCCTATCTTGTGGAGAACAAGAGAGGCCGTAGGCAGGTCTACCATATCAATTTACTAAAGCCATGGCAGGACAGGGTAGCATTGGCCCAGGTAGCCACCTTGGTCTCTCCAAAGTCGCTATATGCAGTACAGTCCCCTAGCCCAGGGCCTAGGAGTAGAATCACGTGCTGGCCGGATTCTCCTAAACCAGCCCGTGATATCTTAAGGGGGGGGATCTGTGATGCTGCAGCAGTACCTGAAGCCATGGAAATAAATACTGACCCGGTGGCAAGACCTGGTATTGCAGGAAGAGGCAGTAAAATTCCTTCCCAGCACAGATCACAAGGGAACAATCAGTCAGATCAGCCTAACCCGGGGGAAGGGAGGAGCGAGGTCACTGATTGGGCGCACCCTGCTAGGAGGCGGGCTTCCCAGGACAGACGTACCCTGTATAACAGGAAGAAGGAAAATGAAAGCGGAGGCAGAGGAGGAAGGAGGAGAAACAGAGGACCGAGAGAGCAGCAAAGACAGAGAAAGCCAGAAGGCAGCTGGAAGAGCAACAGAGGCGTATGGGGAGAAGAGTTGGAATGAAAATCCCAAGGAGAGAAAGAACCAGAGGACAAGCTGGTTAGAGAAACAGAACTGGTTGAGAAGCCAGCCAAAGGAACCACAGAGGGGAGCATTTACCAAACCAGGATACAGATACCAGAGAGGCTCCGTGCAGCAGGAAACCTTCCAGGACTCAGAGGAGGGCGTGGCACAGAGAGACCCAGGTGGGAAGCCTAACGGTTTGGAACCAGAAGCTCAGCCGTGGAAATACTGGCAGCCGGTTGAAGAATCTCCCTGCATTCCTCATCAAGGTACTTTTAACTGCAATAAGAGTTTTTATGACAAGCCAAACTGTGTTATTGGTAGTTCTGAAACCCAGGGAAAGCCTAGGATCTATCCAGACAGTTGGCTACAGCCAGAACCTCCAGCAATTAAACCTTGTGTCTCTTTTAAAACTCCTGAAGAAAGCAGTAAAGAAGCTAGCCTTAGAAATACTGCAGATATCTTTACCAGAGATATTTACCAGAGGATTGTAGAAGCATCCAAAGGGGAATTGCCAAAGGAAAACCCTCTGCCTGCCTATGATGTAAGATTTCCAGCACTTGCTGATAGAGACAAGTGGGGGAGGGGTAATTACAGCACCGTGCCTAAAGAGAGTGTGTGTAACGGTAGAATAGCTGTGAATGAAGCAAAGCCTCCCAGTCTCTGTATACCACAAGGAGAAGCAGTTTCCTCACCTGTTCCTCACAGCCAGCAAGCTCAAGTATTATTAAGAGGGCTTCAGGCTTTCTTAGAAAAGCATCTTGTTCCTGAGCAGACAGTGTCAAGCCCAGACCCCCAAGCAACGCTGTTAAATCCTTTGCCTATATTAGACCAGCCCATGGACTGCTCAACCTGCCTCATAGACAAGGTTTAAAGGGAAGCAAGAGCTTGTGTAGTGATCTGCTACAAGAAGTGCTATAGTACATGTTTGGAGTGCATGAACCCAAGAGCTTATGGGGACAAGAAAATAAGCTGATTGTTTTCACTCAATTGTACTGCATGAACTTTATAATTTCCTGTTTGTAGCTGGATAAAATATAAGACCCACATGCCAGGAATGTGGCTGTCTTGAATATAAGTTTAAGTTGGACATTATTGAAGAAGCAGTCTCTTTTCAACTTTCTGTTTGGCTATAAAATATTAACCTTCAAAACCTGTACAAAGTCCTATCTTTGGAGCGGGAGAAATAAACCCTAATAAAGAAATAAATTTTCTCTATTCGTGCCTTGCCTGTTCCCTCGGTCACCCACAACTACAAGATGACCTCCAGGCTAGCCCTACCTTAAACCCTCAAGGTCAAGGTACGGGCACTAGGGGCGCTACAGGTTACGCGTGGGCGCTGGGACCCTGCCCGCGCCCTTAATACTTATCATCAAACATATTTATAATCACGTCCCCTGATGCAGACGGTTTGCTGAAATATGTTGGGCAACTGATCATGTTATGGACATTTGAATGTTTTTGTTTTCTTATGCTGTTTTGATTCATTTGGATCAATATATTTTATTTTATTTCATTTTAACCATTTGTATTACCTATAGGGTCATTCCATCCCAGACATCCAGCCCCTCTGTACGTCCGGTCTGACTGGGCATACAGAGGGGCTTGTGATTCTGATCCCATGGGCCAGGTCTAGGTCTGCAATTCAGCCTGGCCTGCACATACAGGTATTGCCTGACTAACTCAGTCAGGGCTTTTAAATGGAACTGCGGCGCCATGGCATCCGATTGCCATGGCACCATGGCTCCATTTAAAAGCCGCAATGCTGGCCACCAGACTTCAAAGGAGATTTCCCCACAGCCTGACCCCCAATCTGGTCTCTTAAGGCCAGGGTTGGGCTGCGGGGAATGCCCTCAGGCTTCCCCCTGCCCCATTTGTGCCCTGGGCCTGAAAAAAAAATGTCCAGGGAAGTTATTCCACCTCGGAGGTGGAATAACTTCCCCGCACAAGTTGCCGGCCCTGGACGTACAGGGCTGACATTAGAATCAGCCCTGTAAGTCCTGGGCCGGTGACCACCCACTGCCTGCTCAAACTTTGTCTCCGAGCCGCCCCTTCCCCGCCCCTGTCTAACTTCCCTGCACAACCAGTGGGGAGGTTAGACGCCGGCAGGGGAAGGCATAAATAGCAGGGATGGACGTCTCACTGCAACGTTCATACCCGCTATTCGTAGCAGAGAATCGGGCCCTATGTATTTATCAATGTTTACAATTTTGATTATTTCTTGAATACAAGCTCATTCACCTTTGATTTATATTTTTCACTACCCCTCTGCTTCTGCTTGCTCTGAGGTTTTGTGCCAAAAGGTGGACTTTTTTGCTTATTCTGGACCTGCAGAAAAAAACTGCAAAAATCTGTGCTATTGAACCTAGAAAAGGTCATGGGTGCAGTGGTGAGATCATGATCCTCTATATCTGAACATTCAGAAATGAGCATAAAGAGGATAGGAAAAACCAGCCCTTGATAGAGGGGAGTGTGGCACTTTTCATTTTAGCTTTGGATTGTGATAATTAACAGAGTTTTTGATTTGCACAAAACAGAAATTTATGGAAATGAAACCGTGCGTGGTTAATCTGTGACCTCCTGCTCAGCGCTCTCAGTTTGCTAGTTAAACTGTCTCTTTGATACAGTTGCTACCCAATGGATATAAGGTGGATAGCTTTGCAAGTCGATGTCATAAGTGCATGTTATACTGGGTCAAACGAAAGGTCCATTATGCCCAGTGTCATGTTTCCAACAGTAGTCAATCCAGGTCACAAGTACCTATGGCTCTCAAATGATAGACAGATTACATGCTCCTTATCCCAGGGATAAGCAGTGGAGTTCCCCCTAGTCCACCTTAATATTGGCTTATGGACTTTTCCTCCAGGAACTTGTCCAAACCCAGATACATTAACAGCTTTTACTACATCCTCTGGCAAAGAATTCCAGAGTTAGTTACACATTGAGTGAAGAAATATTGGGCTTGATACTTAGCCTATTGTGGTCCATGTTGTTAAAGCACCTGACTGCTGTGGGCAAAACTAAAAGCAGATATTCAGTGCTGGAATCAAGGTACCATCCAGTGCTGAATATCCGGTTTCAGCGCTGACCATCATGGCTATGTGGACAGTGGCAATATTTAACCACTCTCTGGATAGCCAAACCCCATGAAGTTAGAAAATGACCTCATTCAATGAAGACACTTATCCGGTTAGTAGCCTGATAATCACTACTAACTGGGTAAGTGCTGAGACTGCCTTCACCCCACCCATGGACTGCCCCCAACACTGTCCAGTGAGTCTTATCTGGCCAGCTGGTCCTGCTAACCGGATAAACCCCTTTAAATATCCAGCTCATTTTCTCCAATTAGTCTTAAATGCACTGTAGTATGTAGTATGTTTTGTAAATAGTTACCCCGGTTATCCAAGTTATTTATACCCTGTTACCTGTAAACTCATACGTGTTAAATGTACTGAGCATTTTGTTCCATGTGAACCGCGCTGATGATGAATAGTGTGGTATATAAGAGACTGTAAATAAATAAATAAATACTTAGGAACTTCATTGTGCGCCCCTGTCTTTGTAGTTTTTGAAGGAGTAAACAACCGATTCATGTTTATTTGCTCCATTCCACTCATTTTTTTATAGACCTCTTTCACATCTCCCCTCAGCTGTCTCTTCTCCAAGTTGAAGAGCCCTAATCTTTTAATCCTTTCTTCCATCCCCTTTCATCATTTTTGTCACTCTTCTCTGTACCTTTTCTAATTCTGCTATATCTTTTTATAGATGTGTTGACCAGAACGACACACAATACTCAAGGTGCCAGTCCATGGAGCAATACAGAAGCATTATGATAAATGACTTTATTTAACAATGACTATTCCATTGTCTGATGACATCAGTTACAGAAAGAACACATGCTGGGCTTCATATTCTCTCTATAATTGAGTTTGTAAAAGATAGATTTCCCTCCCCCAAAAATAGGAGCATTAACTGACAGACAACCATATACAAAGCAATCTACGGTTTCGTAAACACCAGTGCCTAAACAGTATCAGAGTCTGGAGTTGGTAGTGACACAGAAGGGAACCCAACTGCGATAAAATGGGATCTGCCAAAGGAGCGGAGTTCCTGAGGAGGGCTGTAGAGAGAGATAAGAGAGGAAAGGTAGGGAGGGGCCGCAGAATGAAGGCACTTATAGGTCAGTGGGAGAAGTTTGAACTGGAGGTGGAAACGGATAGGGAGCCGATGAAGTGACTTGAGAAGAGGGTTATGTGAGGGGTGACTAGTCATTATTTTGCTGTAGTTAGGTCAATCAGGACATCCTGTATTGGAATGAGATCTGCCTGATAATGGAGATAATTGACAGGTTATGTCAGGTATAATTTGATGCGGGGTCCAGTCGAGACAGTTAATATTATGCAAGGCTTGGCTGGGATAGTCGTGATTTGATGGAGTTGACAGTTAGGGTTTGCAGAATTACTGCTAGACAATGGATACTAATTTGCATTTAATCAAAAGTTCATGAACTGGGAATACTTTGGGTTTAATTATTCATCATTCGAAGGCCATTTTCAAGATGAGTTACAATTAAAAGACAGTAAATAATTTCCTGTCCCAGAGGTAATAAAAGGTCATTATTTTCCCTGTTAAGGTAACATCTGATACCAGATATGGCCCCAACGCTGAATATTCGGGGTTAGGATTCAGTGGCAACAGCTAGGCGCTCTATAAGTGCTAGCCCCCACTGCTGAATGTCCTCCCCCCCACCAATATTTTTTTCAATTGTGATCCTCATTCTGAAATCTGTGAACCAGAAAGCAGATGAGTTAAAAATGAATTCAAATCCCTATGGATTGCAATCAAAAAGTAATCTATATCCTAAATCATTCCATCTGCAGGGCCACAACCAGGGCAATTTCCCTGGGCACTGCCATGCCACAGGGGGCTCCAAGCTTGTGTCTGTCTGAAGGAGGAATAGCTTGAACGTGGGCTTTGAGGCTGCCCTCCCATTTTCTACCCTGACGTATCTGACCCCCTTCATATCTGACACTGGCCTTGTCCATCTCTAAATGACGCTCATCTCTGCTTCTTTGCAAGCTGTTGCATCGGATAGAGGACAATGAACATAAAACATCTCATACACAAGTCAAGCATTATGACCAGGTAATTCATCAATCATCTCCGCTCCTTATCCTCTGAACAAATCATTTGTAATACCGCTATGATGTAACAGTAAGGTCAGACATTGTTGGCTCTGAAGCCCTTCCATTACTAATATAGCATCACATCTCTTGGGTTCAGGACTGTCACATGTAAGGTGATTTTTCAAAACTTGACAAGCTCACTGCTACTTTCCCATCGCTTCGTCATTTACATATGCAGCAGAGAGCTATTGCTATGAGCTGGCAATGTGGGTGTGCAATGGCTTTGTTCATCATAGTTCTGTCGTGCGCTCAATACCACATCCTTTTGATCGGCATGGCAAATAATATAGAAATTGCGTCGGTTCACTGTTACAGTGCTCAGTCATTTTTTATCTATTGCAATGCCTTTGCCCTTTTGAATTTAACTTTTCCAGTCATTTCTAAGCACTACTAGCAGCCCTTTCATAACACTGCTTCCTACTGCTTCTTCTGTTTCAATGACCAGACTGGTGGATTATTCTGTGCAGATAAAATGGACCGCTGAAGAGAAGGGTCAAGGTAATGAATTCTCTGATATACTTATACGCACTTCTGATTAGAGAGTCGTGGATGTATCCTGGTTTGGAGGGCAGTGGTGCAGATGCTTTTCGTTGGGATCCAATGATGGATTAGAAAAGAAGGTATAAAGGAAAAGTTAGGACAGGACAGTCCAGCTGCACTCTGTGAATATTTTTGAAACTTGACCCGAATTACCAGCTGTAATGGATATAGTACATTTGTCTTAAATCCTCGAAACCTTCGGTTTTCTCTACTGTAGCACAGAAATGGGAAGAAGCTGTGATGTGGAGTGATTTGGTGCGTGAGAGGGTGGGTTGGTGATGATAGAGCCGTGAGCTTCTCTGGACGTTTTGCAGCAACTCGAAGAAATTACAGTAATTTAGAAAATATTATGAAATGATATAGCGGTATAAAAAAATCTGTTAAATAAAATAAATAGAAAACATATGCATAACTGTAAGGGAAATGTTCACTTTATTTTTACAGATAAATATAATAGTCCCACTGAACATATTCACCCATCAACAGAATCAAGACTTTAAGCATCTCCATTCTATGTAGAGGCTCTCATTTAAGACATAATAATGCAGTGAAATGTGTTTGGAGCTGGTGTATTGAAAAGACCAGTTTACGTAATCCACATTGCCATTTTAGTGTACCAAAAGTCCATTTTTCCACTAGGCAGCTAACTAGCATAGTCTGCGTGTCTTGCCAGAGGGCTGATAAGAACACCAATTCCTTAGCCTTCCTTGCCGTGTGCCTGGAGGGTGGAGTCCCTAAAAGTCCCATCCCATAGACAAAAAGCCAAACCGTTTTACCCGACACTGAACTGTTTTCAGCCCAGCTCATGTTTGTCTTTGGCAGACACTCATCAAGCTTTGCTTTATGGGAACTAGATCTTGCAGCGGCTGTACAGAACTTCCAGCCTTAGACCCAACTAATCATCCAGTCAAAAACTCAGTAAGAATGTCTTATTTTTAGAGCACAGATGATGCCTTGTTCCCCTTTTGTGGTACAGTACTGTATCTCCAAACATGCTCATCTTTGTAGCAGGAAACAAAACTGTACTCTAAAAGCCAAGGTCATTTCTAAGGAATGGATGATATAAATCGTATGTGAGCTTTACCGCTTTAGATGAATGGGCATTGCAATAATAGATTCACGCTGATACTGGGATGATACATAGTTCAGTTAAAAGTTAACAAATTGTATCGCTTTATTTTTATTATAATTCTTTATATTACCCAGGTATGGTAAATCTTTACTTATCAATGGGAAATAAAGTGCATTTGTGAGCGTATATTCGGTTCATCTGGGCATCTTGTGCAAATCATTTGTATGCTTATATCCCCAAGGTTAGAGCAGCAGCCTGGCGACCAGAGAACAAGATTTGACATGCCTCGTGGCCTTGGGCAAGCAATTTAACTCTCCATTGCTACAGGTACAAATTTAGATTGTGAGCTCACTGGGAACAACCTATTGTAACTTGCCTTGAACTACTATTGGAAAGACGCCAGCTAACTATAAAATAAATATGCATTTGAAATCACAAGCAATCTGCAGATACAGAACCGTTCTAGCATGCCTTTAAAATGAATCTATGAAAAGCTAGGAACATTTGTTTTAAATGAACAAAAACTGATTTTTTTTTGCCATGCACACCCCAAAAATATAATTTAGTGTTAGTTCACCCAAAGTAAATTAAAGAAAGAAAGAAAGATGGTGGGGGTAGATGGAAACTACTCAGAAGTAAGAATGATATCCTGGAACCGATACTGTTAATGTCATTGTGAATGACATTGTGAATGACATTGCCGAAGGGTTTAAGGGAAAAGATGTCCCTTTTGCTGAAGACATGAAGATTTGCAACAGAGTGGACACCTCGGAGTAGACAACATGAGAAAAGATCTACAAAAATTAGAAGAATGGTTTAGCAGTAAGATTTAGGGGTCCTTTTACTACACACCACTAACTGGTTAACATGTGGCCTCAGTGAACGCTAAGACATAGGCATGCTAAAATGCACGTAATTGGCCATCACGTGCTACAGCAGTAAGTGGGTGGGTTTGGGACAAAGTGTGCACATGGAGAGCATATTGCCACTAGCACGAGGGCAATTGCTGCATGCTCGGTGGCACAGTGGCAATTAACATGAGTGCAGATACCCATATCTCAATGGGTTTCATGAGGTGCACCCGCAGTAATTGCACCATATATTAACATTTGTATCCACACATTAACTGCCGGGAACTTGCAGGGCATGCCCCAGACAGCTAGTGCACTATAGGTGCCAGTAATCACCTGGTAAGTACACACCGTTAGTAAAAGGGCCCCTTAAAACAGAGACGTGCAGAGTGATTTACTGGAAAGCAGAAATCCAATGGAGCTGTGTGCAATAGGGAGCGGGAGAGTGGTGTGCATAGACCACGCGAGGGATCTTGAGGTGATAGTGTTCGAGGATCTCAGGGTGGCGAAACAATGTGGCAAGGCAGTGGTCAGAGCTAGAAGGATACTAGGCTGCATACAAAGAGGCATAACCAGCAGAAAGAAGGAGGTATTAATGCCCTGTACAAATCGATGGCAAAGCCTCCGAGTACGGTAAACAATTTTGAAGACTGCACCTCACAAAGGACAGAAAAAGTCTTGAAATGGTTCAGAGGTAGGTAACTAAAAAGATATGAAGCCTGCACCAGAACATGTATGAGAAGAAATTTGAAGACCTAAACAAAGAACTGGACCCAGACCCGGTTCAAGGTGGTATGTACCCTGGGCAACCCTTCAGCATTATGCATCTTTCTCTAATTAAACCGATCATCTGAACACCCCCCTTCTAACAGCAATCCTATAGAACTGCAGAACTGAATATCACACTTTTAATTATGAAACTTTGTAGGTAAAAGGTTCTGACGGCTCTTTGGGTTTGTAAGGATCTAGAGTTTTGCTTTGAATGATGCTGCTTTTTGCTGTCCCCCAGCAGTTGATGCCTTAGGTGACCACCTAATCCTGCCTAATGTTTGGGCCAGCCCTGCCTAAATATGTATACCCTAGAGGAGGAGGGACAGAGAGGATATGATGCAGATACTTAAAGGGTACTAATAAACAAAAAAACCTTTTCAAAGATGGGAAAGCTGTAGAACTAGAGGATATGAAATGAAGCGGCCAGGAGGTCAACTTAAATGCAACATCAGGAAATACTTTTTCATGGAAAGGGTGGTGGATGCCTGAAATGCCCTCCTGAAGATGGTGGTGGCAAAGACAGAGGATCCCTATATAGCACGAGGATGGAATCAAAGCAAATTTAAATAAATTTACACTTCAAAAAATAGAAGGGGGTAACCTGCACAGAGTGGCGGATACAACTCTAGCCACCTTACTGGGCAGACTAGATGGACCATGCTGTTCTTTATCGCCCGTCATTTACTATGGCCCAATATTCAACGCGATTAACACGGTTAGCAGAGCTACTGAGCACGTTAATCACGGTGAACGTGATATTCAGCGGCACTTAGCATCTGGGCGTGTTGAGAGCGTTCTGGAGTGAAACAGAGACAGAGCCAATCGGTAACCAGTCAGTGGTGATATTGAGCTGCAGCCCGGTTAGCGCTATGCAGTGAAAGCCAGGCACAAGTAACCCTGGCCTAACGTCCGCCACATATCACTAATTGGGCAGCAGCTCAATATTGCCGCGGTCTGGTTACCAATCGCCCAAAGCGGCTAACCAGGATATTGAATGCTGGATATGCCCTGGCATTGAATATCAAGGTTTAATGCTCGGCGTTGGCAGCTAGCCATGTTAGTAGCGCCAGCTGCAGCGCTGAATATTGAGCCCTATGTTACCATTATAAACCAGCAAAATTGTTTGAATAGTTACAGGATTTTTAGTAGTTATAGATTCAAGTTTCTGGGCTCCTATGGTCCCTCTTTCTTGTAGCAATTAAGACACTGAAAAGGTGAAAATATTGACTTCAGAACTGATACCAATCCATGTTTCTAAGGCAAAGTCAAAATGCCAATCGGATGCTAGCAGCAGACTAGGTTGTGTTTATTTCCTTGTTTTGGGTCTAAACTCTAAACCTTTCCAGGGCAAGTTCTAATAGCACACGGTGTTGCAAGGTGCACGCACATTTTAGTATACACACACCTTGTAGTTACCACGGTAAATTAGCTACATGTATGTGCATACACAGAAACACGCCAGTTTGTACCTGCTACTTCTGCAGACAGTCCATTAGGAGTAACTATGTATGCCACGGATGCAGTGGGCGCTTGACTACCTTCAATATTGCCACACAAATCTAATATCGGTCTGTTTTATCAGAACTATTAGTTTGTCAATGATATCAATCACTCGGTTTTCTAACTCGAAAGTACAATGTATCACATAGGTTGACTGTAGAATTCACATTTACAAAACATTTTAAATGCGACTGCAAGGTCTCAGACTCTTTGGGCAACCAGCGACCAATCTTAAAGTGTCAACTGGAAACTGCCCTTATTGCATCAATGACTTTATTTTCATGCAGTCGCTTTTGTTCAATTACAAGGTTCAAAGTAAAGTTAAACAGTGCTCAGCTTTGGCGTGATCCCCAACGCTATCTGTCGCGCATTCTTTGCGTTTCACCCAAATTTGGTTTCTTCAGGGGGTAACTTGGAAAGCACTTAATTTTAGCTGTTTTTTTATATATAGACACATTTTCTTGCAATTTCTATTCAAGCCCGCCGGGAATGCGCGACAGATAGCGTTGGGGATCACGCCAAAAGCTAAGCACTGTTTAACTTTACTTTGAACCTTGTAATTGAACAAAAGCGACTGCATGAAAATAAGGTCATTGATGCAATACGGGCAGTTTCCAGTTGACACTTTGAGATTGGTCGCTGGTTGCCCAAAGAGTCTGAGATCTTGCAGTCACATTTAAAATGTTTTGTAAATGTGAATTCTACAGTCAACCTATGTGATACATTGTACTTGAGTTAGAAAACAGAGTGATTGATACCTTCAATATTGAACAAGCTTTTTCAGTATGTCCACAGAGGGATAATTTTGAAAAGTCAGCTCCTTTGATGTATTTTTTTATATTTTTATTTCAGAGTTTTTGTATACCGCCTCTTTCTGTGATCAGGGTGGTTTACAGTAAACAACAGTTTTTACATGGAACAATCTTTATAATCCAAACATTCAACAATGAACAGAACTATTTACATAGAAACTATTACAAGGGTTGCAGAATTCCATAGTTGCCTAGTAGTTGTGTACAGTGTCCCAAGGAGAGTAAATGAGGAGCTGGTTGTATGCCATTATTTGGATTGTTCTCTCAGTAATATTGAGTGAACAGCCTCCAAATGTTTCTTGTAGCCATATGTAAGTTTCGTACATCTGTCTGCTGGTAGTTTCTCCCACTCTTGAACTGCGATTTGTACCAGTTCATGAATGTTTCCAAGATTCCTTTTACCAATGGCAGATTTCAGCTCTTTCCAAAGGTTCTCAATTGGACTGAAATCAGGACTTACTACTTGCCTGTTTAAATAACAGTCCATTTTCTCCTTTTCAACCATTTTTTGTACTTTTGGATGTATGTTTTAGTTTCAACTGTCCACAGAACATTTTCCCAGAAAGATTGTGGTTTCTCAAGGTGGGTTTGGACAAAGATCAGGCATGCCTCTCTATGTCTATCTTTGAGCAGTGGGGTCCTCCTTGGCCTTCACCCATGAAGTCCTTCTTTGTTTAGTGTGTGGCATTTGGCGTGGGTTGAAACTACCACTCCAGATTGATTGGAGTCAGCCTTAAGTTCTTTGGATGTTGTACAAGGTGTTTTTCCAAGGGTTTGCACTAACCTTCGAGGATTTCTTGGATTAATTTTCCTCTTCCCACCATGGTCCTGGAGGTTCTTGCAATTCCATGAGCAGAAAACATCTTAATAGCATTGCAAACTGTAGACGCAGGAATCCCAAGGTCTGTGGAGAAAGCCTTGAAACCCTTTGAAGTTTGATGTTTGGTGACACTGGCTTTTCTGATGGTTTCAGGCAGCTGTCTTCACCATTGTGAAATTGGAACAGATAGTGAATGTGGCCATTTTAAATAGTAGAGCCATCATTCATAGGTTGATTCAAATCATGTGAGTACTGACAATTGATCACAGGTGCGTCTAATTTTACTGCAATGGGAATGTGGTTCTTCTGTTCAAACTGATTTGAATTGTTTATCAGGGTGCCTATAATCATGTTCTGGCTACTAAATCTTGGCTATGGATCAACACCATAACATCAATGATCCAAAAAACTCCCACTGATACAAATATCACATACTAGGTATAGAATATTCGCTTTGTAATCCACATAGTAATTGCTGTGAACCTGGTATTTTTTGAGTCAATTTACATTAAAACATTAGGGGGGCTTTTTGGTTGTTACCAAAAGAACGACAAGGGTAAAGATGAGGCGGCTTCTGCTTCGATATCGGAGCAGCTGGCATACGAAGCGGACCAGCGCTAAAACCGGCCTCGGGCTTTGATACAAAATAAGAAGCCCCTTAAAGTATCCCTAAAACTTACATATCAATTACCCACAGCTTATTAACAATACAACAAATTTAGGGGGTCTATTCTGTGCTATGAATAGCCAGGGGAATGGACGGCTGGAAGGGGGACATCTGTCCCCGCTTCCTGGTTCGTGCCGGCTCTTGCCCCTGACTAACGTCCCTACCGGTGGTGGGGGAAAGTTAGATAAGGGGGCGGGGGAAGAGGCGGCAACACAGGAGGTGGAGTCTGGGTAGGCCAGTGGAGTGGTCGCCATCCATGGACGTACAGGGCCGATTCTAATGTCACACCCTGTATGTCCAGGGCCGGTTTTTAAAATGTCTGGGAAAAGTTATTCCACCTCGGAGGTGGAATAACTTCCCTGGAAGTGATTTTTTGAACAAGCCGGGGCGCAGATGGGCGCGGGGGGGGGGGCCAGGGTTTGATTCCCTGCAGCCCAACCCTGGCCTTAGGAGGCCAGATCAGGGGTCAGGCTGTGGGGAATAACAATTTTATTTGGCAGGCCCGGGCATCACAGCTTTTAATGGAGCCATGGTGCCATGACAACATGATGCCATGGCACCACGGCTCCATTTAGTTAAAGCCCTGAACACTGAGTTAGCCAGGGACAGTCCTGCATGTTGCAGGCCATGACTGAATTGCACAGTCCCGGCCTGCATGTGACAGGACTGTTCACAATTCTGATCTTGAGAAGCTAGACGTGCCCCCCGGCATCAGAATCGCGAATCCCCTCTGTGGTCTAGTTCAGAACCGGATGCACCAAAGGGGAGTCTGTACGTGTGGGTGAGAATCGGGCCCTTACGTTTAACAGAGCACTGATCCTCCTCACTCCTTTTATAAAACACATAAACATGTCTTAAGCACATATCTTATCTACGTGCTGAATCCCTCTTGAGGTGCACTGTTTAACTGAATGCTGACAGTACCCAAGCAATAAAACTTATCTCCAATTGCTTAAAAGCCCTCTAGAGAATATAAGCCTTATCTGAATGTTGGCCCGACGCCACCAAGGAATCAGCCCCAAGGCATTAAGAAGCTTCCTCGGGGGACCAAACAATCACATACCACTATCAGCATGCTCATTCAGGCAGCTCTTCAAGTTAATCATACTCCACCTATCAGGCTCACACAAACCAAACAGAGCCTCACACAAACACCTCACCGGCCCACTGGATCATTGATGGTATGGGTGTCGATCCATGGCCAAGATTGAGTAGCCAGATCAATTGAACCAATTGGTGCTGAGATCCTTTCCTCCCCTAATTAGTGATTGATAATATCTGAATGTAATGTTTCTGAACAAAAGTGTGATATTGGGTTGGGATGAAGGTTTAGGTAAGGATTTAGAGATTATTCCCTTCATCTTGATAGTACTGGACTGCTGTGGTTGATTTTAGCAAGATGGATGTCCCGCACATTGTGGCAAATAGTCATGTCCTGGCAATGTCCCAGTTTTTATACTATCTCCCTTTGTAAGTGGTCTTGTGTTTATTTAATTCTTTTTTTGTGTCAATATATGTGCATATGGAGTCCAAAGCCATTTTCACCTAGCCACTTTTTTTTTAGAGAGATATTGGGACATTAAGGGTTTGACCCTTGCAAGGGTGCAAAAATGGGGACCACAATTGTAAAATAACTAGCACAAATACTAGCATGGCCATTCTATTCTGTACAAGTAAGGTGATTAGAGTTTTGCATGTTAATAGTTCCCTGCCTCTGTTACCTAGAGTTGGTGTTTATGCCTGTTAATGTAAAGTTGCCTTGTTTGGCTGTTTTATGCCTTGTTTCTATGTAAAAGTTGCTTGACTGTTCACATTTCCTGTAAACCGCTATAATGCTAAATAGTGCGGGTATATAAAAACTAATGAATAAATAAAGAAAATAAATAGAGTTGGGACCTGGCCTTCATGCATGGTATCCCCCATTCAGGTTAAACCCTGTCACTTTTTTTTAGAAGCACTAAATATGTAATGTCACTGATGGTATGAGATGACAACACCAATGATTAGTTACCATCTTTTTGCTGTTAAGGGATCCTCTTGAGATATCTAACACCTTTTTGACGTCTATTACCACTGTTGTCTCCAAACACCTTCCTCCAGGGGAAGGCATTTTCAGGGATCCAGCACCAATGTTCCAGGCTTGAAGCGTGCAGGATCCTCCTCCAGACCTGCCTATGCCATGTGATCCTAAGCGCATTGCGCTGCATCAAACCCCTACTGGCAGGAATGCTGGCAGAGGAGTCCGTTGCTTGCCGCTTCAAGCCTGATTCGCCGGAAGGTTGTCCACCATGAAAAACATATTTCCCAGCTGGTGATGCCAAGTCTATCTTCTTGCGGCTTCATGTCATGGCCAGCTAAAAGGAGACATGCTGG